>ML994621.1:2207039-2250736 GCA_010093925.1 Zopfia rhizophila CBS 207.26
TTTTATTAATTAACTTTAATATAAAGCTAACTTAATAAATATATACTTTTATATTATAAAATTAAAGCTTAATTTATAAAAAAAAACTGTAAACTTTATATTATATTATTTAAGTATACACTAAAAAAGCTATAATATTTAAAAGTATATATACATAGTTTTTTAAGTTAATTATTACTACAATTTAAAACTTTTTAAAAAAACTTATTACTACAATGTAAAACTTTTTAAAAAAACTTTTAAGTAATTTAAAAGTATAATAAAACACTTAAATAGTATTTAAATAATAAAGTTAATATACTAAAAATACTTTATAAAACTGTAACTAGTTTAATATATTATATTATACATAATAACTATATATTTTTAAAAATTTGTTTTAAATATAAAAACTTTTTTAAATTTATTGAAACTACTTTTTAGTAAAGTATTTTAAGTATAGTAAAATACTTAAATTATTAATATATAAATACTTTTAACTTGAAGTTAAAAACATATATTAAAAGTACGTTTATACTTATAATATATGTAAAAATGTAAAAGTACTTAAATATTACTTATATAAAAAATTTTAAGTGCTTTTTATAATATAAAGTTGTTTATATATTTTAGTTAAATTTTATTTATTTATAAAATATAATAAATATAGTAATAATATAAAATTTTAAAAAAAAAACTACTATTTTCTAATATATACTTAATTTTATATATGTTTTATAAGTGCTTTATTTATAATCCTTTTTTAGTTAAAAAAAACTATAAAAGTAATTAAATATAAATTTTATTATTAAGTTATTATAAAATCTTTATTTATAATATAATTTTACTAATTTAAATTATTATACTAAAATTGCTAAATATATTTTTATAGTTAAAATTTATACCATTTTAAATTTAACTAATTTTTTAAACTCTTATAAAAAGCTATTTTTAATAATTCTGGTTAAGCTAACTTTTATTATATAACAAATATTTAATATTAGTTAATTATTATGTTTTATTTTTAAATTAATAATTAAATAAAATAATAAAATTATATTCTAAAATTATACCTATACCTATATATAAAACGAAATATAAAGTAATTAAATTAAGAATTTTTTTTATAAAATTTATTTACAACTTATATTAACTTATAATTAAAATAAGTTTTTTTTTTAATTTTTTATAAAATTTAACTAAACTTTAATTACAAGTTAAAATTTACTATTTAAGTACTTAAAATAGTTAATAAAGTTATATAAGTATAAACTAATATAATATTAATAATATAATATTAATAAAATATTTTTAAATAATAAGTATAAAATTATAATAAATAATATAAACTTTATTTTTTAAAAGTAAGTACTTTAGCACTACTTTTTACTAAAAACTTAAAACTTTATTATTTAAGTAAAAAACAAAAATTAAAAACAAGTTATATTAAATTATAAAACTTATTAAACTTTAAATATACTATATACTTTTATTTTTTAATTTTAAATTTATTTCATTTTTAATATTTTCTATTTAAACTTTGTAATGTTTTTAATTAAAAAAAAGCTTATACTAAAAATATTAAAGCTAAAAAACTTAAGAAAATTAATTTATTATAAAAACTTTACTAGTAAAGTTTTTATAATAAATTAAATAAAAATCTAGCTTACGTAATATAACTAGTAAGTATTAAAATAAAATATTAATTAAAACTTAGTTTAAAAATTTAATAATAAGTAAAAAAATATTTTATTAAATAAAAAAGTAAAAGTATAAACTTTTAATATCTTATTAAAATATAATAAAAAATTGTACTTAGTTATTATAATATTATTAATTTAATTTTTTATTAACTTTAAGTTTAATTATAAGTAATTTTTTACTTACTAGTAGTTTTAATCTTTTTTTTAGTAAAATAATTCATTATACTATTAGTACTTTACTTATAACTAGTTTAATTTTATAAGTATTAAGTTCTAAATTATTATTATATTTATTATTATTATATTATTATTATTATTATTATTATTATTATTATTATTATTATTATTATTATTATTATTATTATTATTATTATTATTATTATTATTATTATTATTATTATTATTATTATTATTATTATTATTATTATTATTATTATTATTATTATTATTATTATTATTATTATTATTATTATTATTATTATTATTATTATTACTATTTATTTTTTACTTACTTTATTTATATTATTAAGTAAAAGAAAACTAATTTAAATAGTATTAAAATAGTATTAAAAATACTTTTAATAAAAAATACTTTTTTTAATATATTTAGTTTTATAAACTAAATATTATTAACTTTTAACATTTTTTAAAATTTTTACTTAGCTTTTTAGTTAATTACTACTTTTTCATACTTAATATAAATGTAATATATTATTATTAAAAATTTACTTAGTTAAATAAATAAATTTTTATTTATTACTTTTAGTTTTTTATACTAAGCAAAAAAGTGGTTAACTTATAAACAAAACTTAATAAAAATCTATTAATATTACTATTAATAAGCATTTAACAAAATAATATTAAAAAAAAAAAGTAATAAAACTATACTTTATTTTATAGTTTATACTACTTACTATAGTATTTAAATTTTACATTACTTTTTTAAAATATATATATATATATAAAAGTAGTTTAATTAATTTTTTTAAAGTTTTAAAAAAATATTTTATATTTAAGTTTAATAGCTAAGTTAGTATACTAAATATATAATAACTAAAACTAAATAAGTTTTTAGTATTAAAATATTAAGCTAGTACTAGTATATACTAAAGTCATATTATTATTTTATATATTTAAAAATAAATTAATAGTTATAAAACACTAGTTATATACTAAACAAAAAAATTGAAAATATTATACTTAAAGTTTAAAACTTAACAAAAAATAAAAAGTTTATTGTAAAATTTATTTTTTAATAATAAATAATTTTTACTACTTTATTTATATTTATTATAAATAATTTTAGCTTTGTTTATTTACCTTTATTATTTATTTTTAATATAAACAAATTGCTTTTATATTTATAATTAAAAATAGCCATGTAAAAAAAATTATATTAATATAAAATACTTAAATATTTAAGTACAAATTACTTTATATAATAAGTTTTAAAACTTTTATATATAATATTAATATTATATTTACATTTTAATAGTATTTAAAATTATAAAATAAAAAGCTTATTACTTACTTTTTAATATAATAAAAATTAGCTTTTATTTATTTTATATAGTATTTACTTATTATTATATTAATTTCCTGTTATATATAGTTAAAATACTATTTATTTATTTTAAGTAATAATAATTTATATAAGATATAAGTAGTAGTAATAAAATATTTATAATTTAACTAAATAAAATATTTATAATTTAACTAAATAAAATATTTATAATTTAACTAAATAAAATATAAGATTTTAAACTTTAAACTTTAAAACTATTATAATAAGTAAATTTATTATATTTAAAAATGGTTTATTTAATTAAAAAATATAAAGAAAAATTTGAATTAAGAGTTATTATTTTTAAAGTAAATACTAAACTAAAATATAAAACTAAATAGTTAATATTTTTTATAAACTTTTATATTATATTAAATAAATAGCTATTAAGCTAAAAAATAAAGATTTTTAGACTTATAAAAATTAACTAAAAAAATATATAACTTATTAACTATAGTATAGTTTAATTAATAATACTAGAATATTAATAATATATTTTGTAAGTATAAAAATATAGCTTAATAGTATAGTTTTATTTATAAAACGTTATAAATATTGGCCTAAATACTCTCTAATAGTTAATAGCCTTTTTTGTTTTTTATAAGTATTTGGAAATCCATTTCTATATAGATAGGAAATTACTAACAAAAAGGTTTTTTTTTATTCTTTTCTTTCGCTATCGCCTAATAGCAACTAATTGAATAAATTTGCGTTACTAATCAAAAGTTAATATTCCTATTTTTTCTTTTCTATAGACTTCAAGGTATACTGTATAGAAACGCACCTCTACAAGACTCTATTCGCATTCCTAATTTCGTTTCGAGTCTAATGAAATAAATTCCCTTTCTGCTCCGAGTCCACTTGCAGGCCAATTAATAAGATGATGGGTATTCAATTCTTCACCTTAGCGCTTCTGATTGCGCCCGCATTCTCTGCTCCTGCAAACGGCTGCCTTGTACTCCTGCCATCGCTGCAGATTTTCCAGATCCCGCCGTTATTGGTGTTGGGAATATGTGGTACGTTTTCGGAACCAACAATGGCAAATACAACGTACAGATTACCAAGCCTCAAGGCTTCAACACCTGGAATGTGCTCGCTAAAGACGCTCTGCCCAATCTTCCGTCATGGGTAAATGCCGATTTGGCCGCTGTCTGTGCGCCAGATGTAAGCCAGCTAGATAAAGACACTTTCTTGCTCTACTACAGCGCAGCTTTGGCGCCTGATCCAGCATACCACTGTATCGGCGCGGCAACCTCAGCTAATATTGTGGGACTGTACTCGCCCATGGATATGCCGCTCATCTGCCCTGATCCAAACGGGAATGGGGCTGTTGTGGACTCTATGATCAACCCCTCGGGCCAAGGTGGCGCTATCGATGCCTCCGGATTTAAGGACGCCGACGGCACCCGGTATATCGTGTACAAAGTTGACGGGAACTCTCTCGGGTCCAGGGGCAACTGCAACAACGGTAACAGACAAGAACCGACGCCCATCATGCTTGTTCACGTCGATGCTAACGACGTTACGCCGTTAGGCCAAGCCGCGACACTGCTCGACCACGCCAGGATCAATGGCCCACCGATCGAGGCACCAAGTATTACACGCAGACCGGACGGCAGCTATGCACTCTTTTTTAGTTCGAATTGTGACAGTTTTCCTCTCTATAACGTCACCTGGGCAACCGCGTCGACCATTTCTGGTCCATATTCGAGAAATGGGCCATTGCTCGTTACCGGCGTTCAAGGGCTTACCGCGCACTGTGGCGTTACTGTCGCTGCCGACGGCACACCAAAAATTTGAAATGTTCAAAATATCATAGCTTTACGACCAATAGCTTAATCGAGGCAGCTGTTGCTGCTACAGCATTCCAAGACAAGCCTAATTATACTACCACTGCAAAGGAACTTGGTGTGGATCTTGGAAGGAGCGTAGATTAGGCAGAAGCATCTATTGAGTTGGCTATTTTACGCTGGCAACAGATGATTGCTCGAAAGCGGTTGCTCTTCGAGAATGAAATGCTGATTAACAGACGTTACGAGATGTGATGAAATTGCAATATCAATTTATCGCTCATAGGACCAGCTACCATCTCATCCCGGTGTTCAATACCTTCATCATCGACTATAGTAGTAGTGAAGTTCGTGTAGATCGCAGAGACGAGAAGTTTAATGACTGTTTAGCCAAGGTCATCTGTACGTTTCTACCGAATAGCTCGGAATTGACAGGAACTGCAAATGGATGAGGCTATGATACATACCTTGTAATGCGAAATGATTCCCAATACACATTCTTCCCCCACTCCCAAAGGCCCAAAACCATCTCCTCATCTCCTTATTTCCATCATAACCATTCCCCTTCGCTGACTCGCCCCCCTGCATCCACCTCTCTGGAACAAAAACCGATGGATTAGGAAATATCTTCTCGTTTTGATGCAAACAGCGCGCTGACGTACTAACCTCCACTCCACCTGGGATACTGTACCCATTGATTATGGTGCCCATAGAAGGTACGATACGTTTTTGAGGCCCCGGTACAGGCGCGTGTAAACGTAGAGTTTCATCGACAATGCCGTTGAGAAGTGCCAGTGAATCAATTGCGTGTGGCAGGGGTAAGGCTTGGGCTTGGCTATCGGACTGGCTGGTCGATGGATATGTAATGCGTGGGGAGAGGGCTAATAGCTCTGTCCTGAGCGATGTCTGGAGTGTCGGGTTGCGAGAAAGTTCGTAGAAAAGGTATGTTAGTGCGACGCCGGTAACTTCACGTCCTGCATCCATGCTATCAAGCATTTCGGAGGCGAGAGCCAACGGTTTGTGCTCAGGGGAGAGGCCAGATTTAGAGAGGCTGGAGGAGAGCTGAGAGTAAACGACTGGGTTTGTGCAGGGTGTCTCCTGCATCATGTCCTCGGAAGATATGGAGGATTGGAGGAAGCTTTCCGCGGCGCGGCATAAGGAGAGGCAGTGAGCCTCGAGTTTCTCAGCTGCCCGAGCCCTGTTTGGGTAAAATCGCACTTTAGCGTGACAGAGGCTGAGATAGCGTTGGAAAGATGAGAGATTGCGCATAAAATTAGTGGACTTGGTGAGGCCAAAGAGGTATGCGGACATGAAGTCAATACTCGTCGCTTGGAATAATTGAAATACGTCTATGGGGTTATCGGTGAGAGCCATGGAGTGGAGGAAGGGTAAGAGTCTGCGGAACAGAAGGACGCTGGATATGGTCTGGAGATCCGTGGACCCTTGGAGATAAGACTTTGAGAATACATGTGTAAGCATCCGCTTCCGAGTTGAATGCTGTTCGCGGGGTAATATGTTGACTAGGCTGGGCGTTTGATAGTTCACGAATTGATTATACCATGGACTTCTGTCGAAGCCACCGAGATATACCTGGCGAAGACCATCTAACGAAGCAACACTAACTTCATTTGGGGCTAGTCGCACAATAGATCCATATTTTTGGTGAGCAGCGAAAATAGAGCGTGTTTCGAAGCCCGTTCGACGCTTCCACCAGATCCAGGTGGAAATACAAGGAGAGGTAAAGTGCGCATTGGGAATTTTGGAAAGTGGGGAAAGGAAGAGAGGAATGATAAAGTAGTGATATATGAGCCACACGAGACATGCCGTGGCCGTAGCTTGCAGAAAGATGCCCATGGTTATGATTGTCAAAGCAATTTAATAAAGTGTAGAAAGTATAAGTAAAAGCAGACCCCTTAAGATATTTGAATGCGATTGCGTTTCAGCAAAAGCGAAAGCAAAGGTGTGAGGGTGCAAAAATTCATAGTCCTCCGCATGATCAGGATGCCATGGTCAGTGCGCCCTGCGAAAGAGTGGCCTGAGCTGTGTCTATCTACGACTGGCAAGACGCACACAGCTGCATGCGGGGAACCCACCAACAGTTCCCCGTATACCATCTGAGCGCTTAGCCTTTTATTTTTCAGGATAAGAGGGAGAAAATGTGCGGGGTCCCAGTGGCCCGAGCTCTTTCGAATATTCCTTCTAAGAAAGGCCTAGACTGCTCCAGTTATTTGTTTTTTTAGATAATTAGCGTACAGTTACCGGCACGGCATAGTTGCGAGCCCTAATTGGTTGGATCCGTATCTTGCCGGACTCTGAATACCTCCCCGCGAGCTTTGCACTCAGCTCTGAACAACTCTACCACTTATTACCTGCAATATGGCCCGCAAAAGGGTGACAATGAGCATTCTACGGCCAATCAAACTGCTAACTTTGCCGCTGTCAAACCTGGCAAGCCTAAATACCAGGTACACGACGAAACCGGGCATCATACGCTCTCATTAGAAGTCTCGAATGGAAAGCACAAACCGACGGCTGGGAGACTGGCCGGCCAAGTCAAAAGTTTGTATGCCATGCTGTGCAGTACAAGCACAAACGACACCAAGAGTTGATGTTTTGGGGCTGCTTTATGTACAAACATAAGTGGCCATGCCATATTCGGAAGCCACAGTCAAACGAGAAGAAAGAAGAAATTGCTAATACGATTGCTACAGCAAACCGCTATTGCACCAGCCATGCCTGGAAGCTCTGCAACACCACTGAGCGACTAAAAAATCTCACTAACCCTAATATGAAGAGATAAAAGCGGGCAGCATTAGAGAACTTCCATGTCCCCAACGGGGCTTATTGCAGCACGCTTCATCGAAAACAATGACTCAGGTGGCATTGATGCTTTCCGCTACCGGGAAACAATCATATTAGATAAGTTAAAGAAGTCCTACGACAAGATGGAAGCCCTATATCCAGGCAAGCCTCTTGTTCAGCAAAACAACACTCTAGCTCATGCTGCTTGGTTCCAAAACGATTGCTTCCAACGGCTTGGCATGCGACGCCTCGAGGACTCCGAGAGACTCTCTTGATCTTAATATAAGCGAAGACTATAGATTCCCAATGAGAGAGAGGGTAACTGACCCATATCAATGGCCCACTACTAGGTCAGTATCCGAATTAACATACGAAAAGGCTTGGGCTGAATTTGGTATCAAGGCAATTGTTGGAAAAGGAGGTCCACCTCCCTGCCGCACAGCAATGAAGGCTTATATGGTGTGACAGAAATGAATCCCTACGTCGAGAGGATGCTAAAGAAGATCCAACTAATGCTATGAATTGCTGGAGGGAATCATTACCATAGGTAGCATATAAGTATATCATCAAGGATTCATTATCAAGGAATCGTCACTATTCCAGGTGTTTCCCAATATCTCTAATTGGGACCTGATAACCCAACCTTAATACTCACTATCGCACATTCGAGCCCCTAGAAGTACTCCGGTGCTCATTCCAGCCTGATTCATCAACTTTGTATGGCAATAATGTGGGCGACTAATGGGTAGCGGCCCAAACGATCCCCAAGTAAGAATCGTAGATTTCTTCAGCGACGGTAGCTGTTGTCACGGAACAGCATTGATTGGTACTGTAGCCTACACTTGTTCGTTACCGCCTACACTAGGTCCATTACCGCCTACACTAGGTCCATTACCGCCTACACTAGGTCCATTACCGCCTACACTAGGTCCATCTGCCTTCATTAGTCTCTTCTAGCCTCCTTGCTACCTGCTTGGCGCTCATCTGCCTAGTCACTCATTTACATATATATACATCATCTAGATAGCCCTTAATTCATGATGGGTTGCTACATTGATTCCCTGCACTCGGTTACAGCTGTGGTACCTCCTATTGGCTGATAATGTACTTAAGCAGTGATCCGATATCGAAGCAAACCCCTGTCAGCTATGGTGCGCGTTTTTATCTAAAAGAAAAATACCGGAGTACTAGCCTAACCACCGCTTTGGATACGCCTAAACCAGGCCCGTTGCCCGGAAACCCTGCTCGGATTTTTCGGCTTCAATTGAAAATCTGAAATCACCGCAAGAAACTGTGAGGCTTAGGCAAATTATCTCACTAGTATATTGCAATAGGGGGTATAGTCACGTACAACACATTTGCAGTTTGGTGGTGATGGTCTCCGGGGCGATACTGAAAATATCGCCACTTGGGAAAGGGAGCCCACCTCCAAAGCCAGCTTGTCTGAATATTTTTGCTATCTAGAGACACGACCGTGTAGAGTCCTCCAATATTATGTTGCAGATATACCACTCGCATCAGTTCCCGCACCTTAATTTGTATTAGCTTTTCTTCCAAACCCCTGGTCTGCAACCCCTCGAAGCCTAAAGATCGGGCTTGTGCCGCGGGACCGGAACCTCGAATCGCTTGCGTCCGCTAATGCACCAGTCCAACAAGGCTCCTATGATAACAGCGCCAACCAGCGGGCCGGCGTAGTTGAAATTAACCGCAGTAACTGGTAGCATTGTAGGGAACGGCATCCAGATAACAATAAAGAGTATGTAACATAGAGCATACAAATTAAGGGCAACTCCGAATTTTCCTAACCGGAATGGGCCGTACTCGGGTGGGTTCTTCGAAATCCGTTTCAGGAGAAAAAATAAGATGGGTAAAAAGTATGAGATGTACAGCGCGAGTGCCGTTAGGGATATGATTGCGTTGAACGCGGTCGTGGAGCCAATATAAATAATAGCAATCAGGGTTATGAAGACACCCACCAGTCCCAGGGCATTCACAGGCAGTTTGAAGGTGGGATGCACCTATTGTGCAGATTCAGTAGCTGATATGGTGCCCGTGAAGCGGTGGCTGACTTACATATGCAAAAAAGTTTGAAAACGGAAGCCCATTGTCTCGAGAAAATGCCCAAATGAGTCGAGAAACAGAGGCAAGGTCGTTAAACAGCGCAGTGTATATAACGATAGCCGCCATCGCCACGAATACATTAGTTGCGTGTTTAGATTTAGTTGCTTGGTAGTAGACTTCGATGAGCGGAAGGCCAGTGGGTGTACTGGTGACTTTGTCGATATCCCCCAGCGTAAAGAGGAGGGTAATGATATACGCAAACTGCAGCACACTGTTCAGTACGCAGGAAGCAATTATACTCCGCGGCACTCGCGTTCGCGCCTTTTTAACCTCATCGCCTAAATGCTTGTTAGCCTTTATCTAATATGTGATAGCCTTGTCTGTGGGAAATGTGCGTTGCCATACTCATATGGAGAACACCGTCGAAACCTATCCTGTCAGCTGCTTCAAAACTACTGCGGGAATTGGGGTTTTTACCCGAAAGAGAAGACGTTACTGTTAACAAGCCAATCCCCCAAGCAACTCCAGCATTCGTCCAACCGCTGACATTGTAAGTTAATGAAGTAAACACGAATTCCACTGAGCTTCGTGGGGCCATCACAGCCAAGGTAGCAACCGAAATAATAAAGAAAAAAACGTGGCAGAGACAGCCCACAGTCTGGAGAACATTAAGCAACCTTCTAAACCAAAAATTCCCGGCAAACGCAGGTATGGTAAAAGCCCACATGAGTAACGTGGCGTGCCATCGCTTCGGAACATAGTTTTCGTAATTGAAGATTAACAATGAAACTACTATGTTTGCGAGAGTGGCTGGAATAGAGGCGCTGGCGCACATCCAAGCAAAGACGGTAAGCCAGCCTACAAAAGGTTAGTTTAAGTAAGTCTTCTCTGGACTACGCACCTTGTGTCAAACCCCAGAATTTGTTCCACTTTGGTGCAAAATTAGCGGACCAGCGATACTGCGCACCAACAGTGGGGTCGCTGGCTTAGTTAATTACTGAAGATTTCACAACCAGATGTGTACTTACATAGACGCCATTTCTGCCAGGGACATTGCAATGAAGGTACTTGAGAAATCATAAGTGGAAGGATTGTGGTGGTGTGGCTTCTGGTTACAGCGTCAAGACTTACCTGCCGATACCTGAAAATATACTCCCATAGATCATTGAAGCCGGTCCACCATTTAAGAGGGAGAACTGGAAAACAACTGAAACAAACTCCCAGGAACATAGCAAGATGAAGCCGAAGTTGGTAGCAGATAAAAGATTAATATATCTCTGTGGAAATATTAGCTCCATCTACGTAAGCTTAGCAGAGAGTGGTCAAAGTCAATATACATCAAGGGTGCCTCCACCGGTGCGCTTATGGCTCGCTTCGCGGTCTGCGCATTCAGCTGGTGCGGACTCAGCAAAGACATTTTTTGCTGACTCGATATTCCGGTCGTCGCCCATGGCTCAAGTGATGAGGTTCTGGCAGGATGAAGTGAGGAGTCTAGGAAGATGGGACCGGAAAAAAGGTGTCGAGGAAGCGAGGCAATCACTATATAAACCGTGCTAGTGTGCGGGGAACCGCAAGGCACAAGTCCTTCTGCAAGAACAAGATGCGGCGCCTTTCATCCAAAAGAGCAGAACGTCAAAGAGAGAAAAGTCTGGTCATAACAGCGCAAGCATGCAACGCGTGTACACGGGGTCAACCAACCATTCGTATCCCCTAGCGAGGCGGCGCACTTCTCGAGCGGTGTTGGGACGAGGGGAGGGGCAAGAAACGGCGGTATTGGTCAGTGAGCCCTCTCCTAGTGGCCTGAGCTGCATGACGGAAACCCAAAGCCATGAACCCGGCTTGACCCAGGCAATGGCCTGAGCTGCATGGCGGGAACCCAGAGTCATGAATCCAGCCTGGGCCAGGAAGTGGCCGGAGCTGCATGGCGAGAACCCAGAGCCATGAAACCAGCTTGGTCCAAGAGGTGGTCTGAGCTGCATAGCCGGAACCCGGACCTATGAACCTAGCCTGGCCTAGGCATACTGGGCTGGCAGTTCCCCGTATCACAGCATATCATCCGTGACTAAGAGCATATATTTTAGATAAGAGGGAAAGCATGTGCAGGTTGCCGGTAGCGTGAGCTCTTCGAATATTCCTTGGAAGAGAAGCCTTGATTTACACTGTATTTCTTATTCTTGGATCTCCATGACCACTTTCCTTTTGCTGCGGGGTTAAGCTCGTTGCTTGAACAAGCCCTACTGTGGTACTTGTATCAGGCGAAAATGTTGTAAGGTAGCGCTCTTAGCAGTTGTATGATGAACTGGCTTGTATTATAACTGTTTGCGAAATACCTTGCCCACGCTCGGGCCAGGTGCTCGGTACCAGGGTTGTTCCACCCCCACAGCTCATGCAGCAGAATTACGATAACTGCAACCTCACGAGACCTGTTTGACGATTTTGACGCTTCCCAATTAGGAAAACTTGAAGCTGGAGCTGGTATATTTAGCAGCGCGTTATTCGTCCCATATGCCTCAGCCCACAAGGCACCACTTACAGCCTAAGCTGCTGCAGAGGTTAATAGATCGATTAAAGGAGGGCCAGAATCTCTCCCAATCGAGAGGGAGACTGGCATTACTAGGAATACTAGTAGGAAGATTCAATTAAGCTTAGAGGTGTTTAGAGAGCCCTATCCCCCTGCTACAGTCAAGCGTGGACGACGGAGCGATATAAGACAGATTCATAGAGATATAAGAGCTCTGTTCCAGTGGCAGGGCACCTGCTAATTCTCCAGGCTCTATTCAACTACCTCAAAGAGCGACCTACAGCGTACCTCGATGAAATAAGGGACTTCTTATACGACGAGTTCAACATCAAAACGTCCATATAGTCAGTTTACAGAGCCTTAGAGAGTGATTAGTGGAGTAGGAAAGCTACTACAAAGAAGGCTCGGGAGCGCAGTGAGGCTCTCCACGCGGTGTTTCGAGCAAGGCTGCAGAGCTAGCAGGTAGAGCAGATCATCTGTATTAACGAATCTGCTACCAACAAGAGAACTGGTGATCACAAGTATAGATAGACACCTATAAATTAGCCTTGCGAAGCTGAGTACTCGGTCTATCACTCTGAAAGATGGAGTGTTCTGCCAGCCATCAGCATTAACAGGTACATTAGCCATCTCATCTACCAGAGCGGGATTACCTCTAAGATCTTTAAGGATTTCTTAGAGTACCACGTACTACCTCACTGTAATCCTTACCTATTACTAAGGTCAATCCTAGTGATGGACAACGCCTTAATCTATTACTCTAAGCGAGTTCAACAGCTTTGTGAGCAGACTAGAGTTCTTCTAGAGTACCTACCTCCATACTCGCCTAACTATAACCCAATTAAGCAGTCATTTCGGATGTTGAAGAGCTGGATCTAGAGGCACAGTACTGAGACAGAAGTCTTTATAGATTTCAGCTATTACCTTAAGTACGCAGTAAGAAGTAGCTGCTATAGTAATACTAGAGATCTTTTTAAGCATTCTGGCTATATATTAGATAATAACTAGTAAAGAATAGTGTCACAGGCTAAGGCTTCAGGTAGTACAAATAAATAAAATTATTAACTATTATATATTCCTAAAACTAAACTACAACGCGTCTAATTAGGGTAAAATAAATTATAGTTTACCTTAAACACAGTTAGTAAAGAATCTTGTGAAATTTTATATATTTCCTAAGGTAGATTATTAATTAGGGTAAATATTCTAACTTATATAAACTATAAACTTAAATATTACTAGAATTAGTAATATTGCTATTATTACTATTATAAATAGGATCCTACTGTAATAGCTTATTTTACTTCTTATATTACTACTATTAATACTTAAGCTTATATATTTATTAACTCTTTTATTTTCTTACCTTATGTTATTATTCTTCTATTAGTTTTTAATAACTCTATCTCTATATAAAAGCCTTCTCTTAAAGTGCTGTAAGAAAGTAAGGCTGTAGCTAAAAGTAGTTTATTTATATATTTAGTATTATTCCAATATTAGAAATATCCTACAGCTAATTAATAGTCTAGTTAGTGTTATTATAAACTATCTTATAAATATAGTAGATCTCTTACTTATAGTTTAGAAAATACTCTCTCTATTAGCAGATAAAGTCTTAGATATGCTTAATAATCTTCTAATAAAATTTAAATATAATAAGCAGCTAGTTATAAGATACTTATCTTTAAATAAGAATATATAAATTTAATAGTAATAACTAAAGTATCTTAAATAAGAGTAACTAATAACTCTATTAGGTAAATGTTACGGACAGTAATAAAGAAGGAAACGCAAGTGAGGAGGCGTTACTGTGGAAGGCACAGTATAAGGAGATGTGCAAGTAATGCTGACGAGCTAAGGCAAATTAGCGAAGACAGAACTTACGGATAGGATTGCTCTGTAGTAAGTTCAAGTTCTATAGGGAACAGCACCTGGAGTAGGTCAGGTGATCTACTACGGCAATGCACAAGGGAGATGAGTGCAGATGATGAAGATGATGCCAAGCATAGGCTCATCTTCCCTCATCTTCTCTGGCAGTATCCAATATACTTCCAATTGGTATACAATGTACGCACGGAGGATCTACTATAAGTATGAGGCATCAGACGGCTCGTGGTTACTTTTGATTCTTTATAGTTACTCTAAAATTGAGATTCACACCTCAAGTGAAATAGTTCAATACTATCCTGTTGAACCTCAACTTACCGTATCGCTTCTTCCTACCTCTACTGAGTCAACCAACCTCCACTAAGTCTAACGAGCTATCCGATCCGGAAGCGAGGGAACTGATTGACCGTTACAACAATCGGTTAGACGGCTTGTTGCCAGTATAATTTACGTCAGTAAGTTAGCAACTTGTAACATTGTAACTACCATCTCAAAAGAGTAGGAGGAGCCGTTGGATAGATTCTAACAACCAATTGTCAAGAGTCTATGACAACCCACTACGAGGACGAACAAGAACTTTACTCATCAGAAGAAAGTAGTAGTGAAGAAGAAGTCATGGCAGGACCTTCATCCATGACTGGAAGTATATCTGGAGGACAGAAGAGTGCGTAACAAATCATCTAAGAACAAGGAGCAGCCATCATGAAATTACGCGATGCTTTGATGAATCTGTAATAGCAAGTCAGAATGAATCGAGGAGGAGGAACCGCGAAGATACAGCCTCTTGAAAAATTCGACAGTAACCAGGATGAACTCAAGACCTTCATGGCAGCCATGGACCTCTACTGTCGTTTCAATCAAAAATCATTCCCAACTGACCAGGATCGGATCCTAGCAGCTGGCATGAATATGACAGGCAGAGCTATGCGATGGTTTGAACCACTAGCACGAAATTACCTAGCCAACAGAGACCCCAACCTGGGAGCGGCAGGATTGACCAACTGTAATAGTGATGTATAACAAGCTTTCAGAAGTTACAAACACTTTGAACAGGAAATGATTGTTGTCTTCAGAGAAATCGATGAGGAGACGGAGGTAATTCAGAAGCTTCAGCGACTTAAGCAACAGACATCGGCAGCTAATTACACGGCGGAGTTCAAACAGATCTAATTATAACTTGATTAGGCAGACCAGCCACTGGTCATGATGTACTATGAAGGACTAAAAGACAGAATCAAGGACAAGATCTCTAGAGGAAAACGGCTAAGTACCTTGCTGGGAATCATCAAATAAGCAGTAACCATTGACAATTACCAGTACCAACAGGAGCAAGAGAAAAAGGCACGTGGAAGATCAGTAATCTATACACCTAAGAGAAACGGGAAAGACAACTGAACCTACGACGAAATGGACATCGACGTTAAACAGACATTTATTGGAAAAGGGTAAGGAAAGTGAGCTAAGGAACGAATGGAGCGCTATGCATGTAAAGCCTGTTTAGAATATAGAAAACAGGGACACTTCATCAAAGATTGCAAACAACGATAATTAGACGTCAAGAAAGCTTATGTCCAGACCAAGGCACCTAAGGAAATCAAAATCGCCATGGTCTGAGTGGAACAAGTAAGGGACACCGTGATGGAGGAAACAATCATGAAAAGAATCCAGAAAGAACAATGCTGGATATGTGGAAGCCACATACATCTCGGACAAGAATGCGAAGTTCCGTATTGGCAAGTTAAGGATCATTTGGCAGGACGACCTAGTGACATGATCGCCATGATATGAGAAGCAGCAGTTTGACAACACAACACAGAAACCGAGAAAGAAACGCAAAGATTCTACGAGATCATAGAACAGGAAGGTGGATCATTCCACAAGGAAGATCAGAAATTCAGACAAAGAAAGGATCAAGAGACAATGGAGGGCAAGGAGCTAATGTCTACAACGATCATACAGCGCGTACGCTGGGGACACTGTTGGATATACGGATTAGAGCACTACCAGGGAGAACACTGCGTTACAACAAGATCGCACTTTACGTTTCGATCAATACACTCAGAACATCGCCCAGAAGCTAGATTCACCAAACAACGACGGTCGTTGTCACGACAGCGAGAGCAGGGAGACGGCATTCGACGGCTGCTCTCTCAGACCCTTTTCGCTAGATAGTGAGCTCGTATTAAGGACGATTCCGCTCGAGTCATCCTTAGGAAATTGGAAGGATAAAAAAGGTGTGAGGGGTTCTTACGATCTCAGCTTTCGCGCGGAGGACCAGCTGCCTTTATACTGCCTGTGGAAGGAAGAACAGAACAACCTTCAGGCTGAAGGCTTGGAGGAAGGGGATAATGTTACGGACAGTAATAAAGAAGGAAACGCAAGCGAGGAGGCGTTACTGTGGAAGGCACAGTATGAGGAGATGTGCAAGCAATGCCGACGAGCTGAGGCAAATTGGCGAAGACAGAACTTACGGATGGGATTGCTCCGTAGTAAGTTCAAGTTCTATAGGGAACAGCACCCGGAGTAGGTTAGGTGATCTACTACGGCAATGCACAAGGGAGATGAGTGTAGATGATGAAGATGATGCCAAGCATAGGCTCATCTTCCCTCATCTTCTCTGGCAGTATCTAATATACTTCTAATTGGTATACAATGTACGCACGGAGGATCTACTATAAGTATGAGGCATCAGACAGCTTGTGGTTACTTTTGATTCTTTATAGTTACTCTAAAATTGAGATTCACACCTCAAGTGAAATAGTTTAATACTATTCTATTAAACCTTAACTTATTGTATCGCTTCTTTCTATCTCTACTGAGTTAACTAATCTCTACTAAGTCTAACAAGCTATCTGATCCGGAAGTAAGGGAACTAATTAACCGTTATAATAATTAGTTAAATAGCTTGTTACTAGTATAATTTACGTCAGTAAGTTAGCAACTTGTAATAGTAAACTATATAACTTAAAGCTTAAATATTTTAAGCTAAATCTCTTTAACTCTATTTAACTTACTACTAGTATTATTAGCATGTTTTTTGTTTCTTTTTTTTATTTTCTTAGCCTCTTATTAGTCTCTCTCTCTTAAAATTACTAACTTAATAATATTTAATAGCTTTTTAATTATATAGTTCTTTTTACCTATTTCTTTACTTTATATAGTAATTATATTATTATTTACTTTATAGTAGTTCTTAAACTAATTAGGCTGACTAGAATTACATAAAATTTAATAAACATAAGAGAAGTTATTACAGGATTAATTATAATACTACTAGTAGTTTTAAATACTTAGTTATATACTATTATTAATTATTTTTATCTAAACAACGCTAGTAAGGTCTTCTTTCTAAATATTAGTAATAATCTAAAAGTAAGTATTATGGGAGGCTATAAGCAATAATCTTCGAATCTATAATAAAGTTAGATTAGTTTACTATATATAGGACTTAAGTAGTTATAAGAGGAATTACTAGAAAAAGAATCTTATACAGAGAAAATAGATAATATAGAGGCTAATAACTAATACAGGCTAGCTAACTAGATAGTTAAATAGCTAAATAGCTAAATAGCTAGATAACTAGATAACTAGATAACTAGATAACTAGATAACTAGATAACTAGATAGCTAGATAGCTAAATAGCTGGATAGCTAGATAACTAGCTAGCTATATATACAGCGTAGTACGTATAATAGTATATTATTATAATAAGCTTAAATAGAGCTAGTAGGTATATTACCTTATAACTAATAAACTAATTCCTTAAATAAAAATACTAGGTTAAAGTTAATATAGATTTAAGTATTACTTTTATCTATTAGTTTTTTTATAGAAATAATAGCTCTTATAAAGGTACTTAAGTTCTCTTATTAAATTACATTAACTAGTTAATCGCCCTTGCTTATTTTTATAGTATAAACTATAGTAAGTAAGCTACTAAACCTTAACTTCTAAATAGCATTTTATTTTTCTAGTATTTAATTAATCTATCTCTAAAGCACTACTTAGTCTATAAGATAGAGCAACTAATTATTACTACTAAATATACTATATAGTAGGTTTTTCTCTATATTGCCTACATAAGCTCGCTAACGGCATCTAATAATTATATTAGGCTTTTTTTTGCTAGCGGTATTAACAGCCTTATCTCCGCTAGCAGTAGCGCGCCAAACCTTTTTATTAACGCTTAAAGAGCTTTCTTGCCTACTTACTACCTTACTGTTAACTTCTGCCTCACTCGCCGTGCCGGCAGCATCGGCAGCATCCTCCTCCTTATCTAGAGCGGCAGCATCCTTCTTATCTAGAGTTGTAGCATCCTCCGCACTAGGGTCTCTGTCGCTAGTATAGTCTTTCACATTAGTATTCTCATTTATAAACAAGCTAGCGGCTTGAACGTCAGTAGTGAGCTGGCTGGGCTTGAAACGATCGTTTGCCGAGGTCTCGCGCAAGGGTGCCCTCCCCTGGATCCTCTACGGCGCGTGGGTCGCCGCAGTCGACTTAGCTGCTACTTATTTGGATAGACGGTCCTCTCCTGCTCTCTGATTAGCTGCTGACGCCTTTCTTTTAGTTACCAGAGGCGTCGGGTTGACTCCAGCGTCAAAGTGCTGTTTAGGCTTCGGACAGCGTTTTACGCCACTTCTTGGCAGCATCCCTCCAAGTAAGCAGCAAGAGGCCTTCCAAATTTACTAGGACACGACGAGATACCCCAAAATCCACTAAACTAGGCCTCACGGATTGCCAGTTGTCGAATTCATCAGATCTCATACTAATTACTGTGTGGGCTCATGAAATCTGGAACCGACAATCCTAGCTCCTTGGCCAAGGCCCTGGGCAAGGTATTTCGCAAACCACCTATACATAAGATTACCATTTTGTATATCCATTTTGAGCTTTGATAACATCCTCACATTGTTGAGGCCTAAAATTTATCAATTCAGAGAGTTGTTCCTCTGAAATTGACTTCCATGCCTCTTCCACAGCAACATGCAGTTGATCTTATGATCGTTGGTTATCACCCCACTTATTTTTTATATAGTCCTTCATCCAAATCTAATAGTCCCAATTGGATTGAGATCCGGCGAATATACAGGGATTATACCTCGCTCAGCCAACTCATTGTATCGCCAGCTGCATTGCTAGGAGCGCTATCCTGCATTAACTGTAGGCCTGGATCCATGCGTAACCACCCATCAATAGTAGGGACAACATGCTCACAGTATGGCTCTTGGTTAATTGTATCCCATTCCTTCTCCCAAAAAACGCAGGACGGGAGCCATTTGAAAACGGCCCCAGAACATCCAGCCTCTTCGCTTATGGAATTTATAGACAATACATGTCTCATCCAGCTCTTCACCAGACCGTGGTAAACCATTGCTTTATATGCCTTCCTCCAGTGTTTCATCAGTCAATAAGATTATCGGCCATTGTTCTCGAGTCCAATTAATATATTCCTGAGCCCATTTCAAGCCGTGCAGGCTTATTTAGATCTGAAAGAAATCGTTTAATACCTGCATTGCGTACGGCGCTTCGAGTTGCATATTTTCTGACGTTCCAGGCTGCAAAAGGGCCAGTTAAGGTGGATATACGACATCCATCAATGCGTGCATCAGGAACAGACAAAGATAATAAGCTCCTGTATCTGTGCCCGTGAGAGAGCGGGAGGGCGTCCCTTCGGTTTCTTAGGTGTTGCATGCTCAGCCTAGCAGGCTGTTTGAACTTGTTGCTGTGCAATCCATAAAACGTGAAATCTCTGCGTATGAGTGGCCAACCGGGCGGAGGGTTTGGATTTAGAGGCGTTAATTTCATGTTAGAGTCGGCTGCTTGCGTCGAGGTGGTGTAGAAGAAGGCATTAGGTAGATTGGCATTGTAGGAGGAGCTGCGTACAGATCTATGTAAGTTCTTATGGTTAGCAGGTGATGGAGGAGGTCATGTCTTGGCACCTAAAAAACTCATAAATATTGTCTTGTATTAGTTGAAAAGCTAAGGATGGCTATGGTAGATAAATAACGAGCGAGATAAGCTCTAAGAGAGATTTGTAAGCTGTATTAAGATCAACAGGGGGAATGAGAATCGACAAGGGGGATCAGCCACGATGCCGCTCGGTTACATAAGGTAGCAAGGTTGCCTATCGCGGTTTTGCCAACAGCAGGATTATGTATTTGCAATAATGCAATGTTATTAGGTGACTAATTGGTAGGTACTATATGACGATTTTTATCCGAACCCTTGTCAAATCTTAGTTGGAGCTGGCATGCTAACAATATTTTCGCCTGATACCACAGTAATGTCTGTACCGTTTCAGGTGCCTGTGATGTTTTAGACAACAACCGCTCAATATAGAGATGATTCATTCGTTGGGTAAGCAATAAGGTGTAGCCTAGCAAACGGCAAGGTTACAGAGGTATATAAGGAGAAGGCAGTTGAGTGGGGTTGAAGAAGTGGACCCACGAGCGTTCATATGGATAACCAATTCCAATTCACTGATGTTTTCACACCACCTTTCCGATATTCGCTTTCTCCTAAGCATTCATCACAAGACTGCGCTTAAGCTTAATGACCTAACTATTGTGACTGCCACTGTAAGTGTGCAGCATAGGCCCCGATTGGCTAGCTTGCGTTACTCATGCTAGCATTATCATAGGTATTTTCTTCCATTAGCCTTCAATACTGTTCTCGGAAGGCACATTGCAGATGTCATACCAGAAGCTATTAATTTATACTTCAATGATCGCCGCGGTTGGCACATCTCCACCGGAGTTTTTCGCGGCTAACTCTCCTGAAGATGAAATATATACTAGCCAACTTCTTGGAATCGCTATGATGACGCCGGCGAAGACATTCGTCATCTTCCTCTCCAGCAGCGTCGCACCCGAAAGCCCTTCTCTTTAGCATCATGCTTTCAGTCGTAGTGGCCTGGACAGTGTTGTTTCCGCATCCCTGGATATACTGAGAAGCGTGCCGAGGAGCCTGAGCGGGCGCTAAACGACGCGGTATCAAGTGTTAAGGCACAACGCATTCGGTATTACCATTGTGCGTTGTTGGTTGGTAAGACGGGAAATTGACAAAAGCATCTTCATATGCCTTTTTCGCCTGCCATGATGGTTGGGTGCACTTGCAGCCACTCAGTCAGATTGAAGGGACTTGCGTACCATGGAGCTTACACAGTAATCGTCAGACGAGGTACAGATCTGCATAGAGGTGTTTCGGGGCCGTGCGCAAGCTCAGCTTTTACATTTCTCTCGCGCCGAGTAAAGGGGTATAGGCGTGGGCAAAATAATCGAGGGGATTTTGCTTGGCGTCTAAATCGGGCACCGAGGAGAGGCCGTATCAAAGATTCTTCTTTAAAACCCATGCTTTCTCCCTCAAATTCAAAGGTATATTCTTCACAATTTGAAGAGCTAGTATTTCAGTATTGAACAACCCTTCAAAATTTCAAGAAAATTCCTTGAAAGAATAAAAATCTGGCCGATCCCTCACTTTCAGGACAATTTTGTCATATTTTGTTTCTTGTTCGCCAAGAATCCATTCACTTTTTCTAAGCCCCTTAGGCCTTATTGGCTGAGCTTGGGCAAGAAATCCAAATTGGGCCACAGAATTGTCAACCGCCGAAACTCCTCTAGTAGTAGTCGGACTGGCGCCATTTTCTGCCGGCAGTAATAAGCGGTGAGTAGAGACTTTTTGGTTGGGTACCTCAATTAAAGCGACCGCCGTCGCAAAGCGTGCGCTAGGTAAGGGATCAGCGACAAATGGCCTGAGCAGCGGCAAGGGGCGGGCTGCCCAGGGGCGGAACCGCGGCGCGGCCGCCCTCCCTCGTTGTTGACGCCTTGAGCTTCGTGCTTGCCGTCTCTGCAGCATCACAAAGGGTACCAGAATTATGTTCTATGCAAGTCTAACTGACTACTTGGAAGCGTTCAAATTGTATTTTTAAGTAGACGCACGCAGCAAGGTCCAAGGAAGCCTTTGATACGGTAAGTAGTTCCCGTGATGGTCGATCTTCCCCGTTGCTAGAGCAATAATTGATGCAAATGACGAGTTGCATTGTGGCTTGAAGGCGAGCTCCAAGGCGTCCAAGAAAAAGCACCCACCCGTGTTGCTGAAGGGTCGGAGTGCAGCGGCGCAGCATATCATGTCTCATTCGAGCTGACAATCAACTTTGGCTCTTACTTCCTTCTGCCTACAGTCCTTGAAGTTTTGTTTTCCCTCCCCATACCACCCATGCCTTTTTATCCTTAATCTACACACAACAAATACTCTTCTCCTCCATTCAATGCGCAGCCGTCATTTTTCTCTATTCTCAGTCGCTTGACTCCGTTTTCCGCCAAGGGCTCACTATTTAGTGCGAGCGCAGCCTCAGCGGTGCCGCCATGCCAAAATTGATAGCTCCTCTCCACTCCGTAACGTCAGAAGACAGAGGAGCTGTTGTCGTAGTTGTCGCCTACTCTCTTTTGGGTATTAGCCTCTGTTTCTCAGCTGCACGCTTCATCATCGCGTATCGGCAGCGACAAGAGTTCAGAGGAGATGATGTCAGCCACTTGACAGCCTTAGTATGCTTCTTTCTTAGGCTACTCTGTTTCGGTCTAATTAACTATTTCACCAGGTGTTCTCTATAGGCCAGAGTATTACGGCTGATCGAGCATCAAATGCCGGATTGGGACGCCATATCACTCAACTAAGCCAGGAGGGCATCACTTCTTATTTCAAGGCTGTATATGCTTTGTCTCTCATTGCCATTGTTGCCATGTATTTTGCGAAATTGTCCGTTGTTTTATTATTTGAAAGGCTCTGGGTGCCAAGCCTGCATTCAAAAAGCATTAAGAACCTCGCTTTCGGTACCACCATCTGGTTTCTTTTCTCATTCCTTGCTCATTCTTTTCAGTGTGGGCTACCTCACCCCTGGATGTTTGATCCAAAGACTTGCAGTGTGGGTGGTGGTATCAACTATCCCATCATAATCACAAATGCGTTGACGGACGCCGTACTCGCTCTGTGGATAATTCAGCCGATCCGGAAATCGAATATCCACCCCAGAAACCGGACCATCGTAATCCTTCTCTTCGCAACTAGGCTTCTGTAAGCTATGGTCCGATGTGGAGCATATAAAATTGCTGACGGAGATAGGGTCACGGCCTCGGCAGTCGCCCAACTTGCATTTGTAACTTCAGCAATTCATTCATCAGACCAAACATGTACGTTGCTTCCAGCAAATAAGGAATATCTCAGTTGCAAATTATAAATGATATTCCTGGTGCTCATCGGAATAAGGTCTCTCTAACTTCTCTCCAGGGTCGAATACCATTCATTCAATTCTACTTACTGTTACCACTCACCTCTCAGTCGTCACCTCTACGATTCCCCGCATCCACTCTTTTCTCGCTGACATCCAAGCTGGCCATGTCATAAGCCACATCACAGACCAAGAGCTTGCGTACACTGGGCCGGATAATCAGACCAACAAGATTAATAAATCCGCTCCAAAAAGACGGAAAGGTCCCTGGAGCTGGTTCTCGAAGGAATCATCAACCCAAGAACATTCCAACTTTATGCCTAAGTACGTGCAACGCAGAGTCATCATCGCGAGGCCAGAACGTGTGGGAGCAAAGGATTCGTTCATGGGAAACGCTTCCAGGGATTAATCTGGCACCTGGAACAGCGGCGCCTGCAGGAGCTGCAGGCAACCCACTCGGTTACTATCAATTTGGCGTTGCCAGACCGTCGGACACTCAGAACCTGCAGGTTACAGAGAGTTCTTCTAGTCCAAACATGTTATATAAGTCACAAACTCTGGCCGTGTACGGTCCGGCGGAATGTTAGGGTGAGGTCGCGCGGACCTTTTGCTGGCACTCGCAATGACTTGGAGAACAGAAGTCTAGGCGCGCTCGGTAATGTACTAAAATCCATTGGGATTTCACTGTCTTCTAATTTGACATGTGCTCACAAGTACGAACCATAGCCCATGGGATGTCGGGAACGGTGTTCGTGATAATCGAAAGCAGCATCATTAAAGTATCCTTTCTTCTAATGGTAAGCTAAGTTTGTTAGGGACAGCGGTCATTTATGGTCGCGGTTTTGGGAAGTTATTATTTTTAATTTTCAAAGCTAACTCATAGTTAAAATATGTACCCACAAAATGGTTATATAACTGATCCTAACCGCCCTTTTCTGCGCCTATGCTCCTTTTCCAACACCAATGCGAAGCATCGTTGCAGTTCTGGCTAACTAGAATAACATATTCATTTTAAGTCAGAATTAGTGATTATAAGGGGGCCTGATTTCCTGCGAGATCATGCGCATTTGTAAGCGAGAACAACCTACGGGATAACCACTGGTATACCCACCAGCCCACCACTTTTAGAAGCCCACTTTTTCCACCATTTTTTCCACCATTTTTCCCACCATTTTGTGGGCGAATTGTGAGCGAAATACGAGCGCTTCGTAAATGTGATGTTTTAGAATAGCTGGTATTAACTACAAAGTGCACTTCTTCTGCCTGTTTAGCAGCTGGTACAGCTGATAGAGCAACAATTGACCCCGCTATCAAATGAACTCTACTTCCTCCACTGCGGCGCCCGTGCTAATACCCTTTGCCTGCCGTCTCCAAATCTCATCGATAATAATTTTCCACCGCCCGTATAGCACCTACTCGCTGTGCTTCTGACGCCAGCAAGGCCCATACATGTAACAGGGGATTGATATAGCAGCGGGCAAATACTATGTGGGTTGAACGGAAGCTGGATTCTGCCGAGCTAGAAAGTGGGCAATGAGCCCTTTATCCTACAATCTCGAACACCGTCGAGGCGCGCGTGTGACACCAGTGTTACACTTGGGTGTCTCAGAGCTCATCACGTGCGGTGATGTTCACCCAGGCGTGTGATGGGGCTCACCCAGGCGTCCCATATCGTTACAATTGCCCCCCCTCCCCCGTTCTTGGATAGCCGTCCCTAGCTATCAATGTGAAGCGATTCCCTTGTGTGAAGAAGGAAAACAAATGGTGAAAGTAAATAAACAAAACCAATATTGTCCATAGTAAATGTAGGTGAAATAGTGAAAATTGTTTGTTGCCAAGGGGATAGGCCTCATAATAAAACTTTTGTCTCTTGTCCAATTTCGAATCTTGGGCACATACACAAAAACAATTTCCAACCCTTGATATCTTTTGTCAGCGTTTAGTCAGCGTCTCTCCACCGCCAACGCAACTTTCATGATGCAAGACGAAGGCGAACACCCAGTCTGTACTGGCGCTACCTTTTTGTTTTGATATTGCTGACTTATCTAGTTTCAATCACCACTCGCTTGACGCGCTGGCCCAGCCGTTAAACTCAAACACAAATTGTTGGCACAGCAATCTCGCCACGTTAGAAACACGTGGATGCCTGGATGTGGATGCACTAGAACGAATTATTAAGGGGTTACGTAATTGGGAACATGCATATATGAACACAGTCTCTACAGCTTCAGGTAATTCAATTAATCGAATGCAATTATTCCTTTGAAGACAATATTTATGAGAACTTTATGCTGCTAAATAAGACCTTTATGAGGTTATAAGCCTAGCTTTGTGAATCTCATATATCACTCGTTTTTACGACCTGATCCAAATTGTCTATTAATTAAATCCTCACGGCTGTTAAAATGACAAAAGAGACCGGAGTACTAAAGCTTAAAGGAGCTGCAAATCTTGCTATATGGCTGTTTAGGCTTGAAAAGTACATGACAGCAAAAGGCACATGGGACGTAGTCAGATTTGTTCCGTATAAATAAAGTACTCGGCAAATGACTCTTCTAGTAATCCTATGTTAAAGCGATAATGGAACGTCTGTTGCTCCTAATAATTTACTAGTTAGAGAGATAATCAAGATAAAGACACCCTCACCCAGATAGACAGAAGCTGATTTGGAAAAGAAGCCAAAATTCGGCAACACAAGTGACTACCAAGACTTTAACTTTGCCCTGGAATTTATAAAGAACTAAGATGACTAGGTACTACATCCTGACAACGACAGAGCGATTAATGACATTGTTATCTATTATGAGGATGTACCAGCATGAAAGGTTAATAGAATCCTAGCAGCTTAATAGGTCATTAACACCCTTATTAAGCACTATAAGATTAATACTGAACTATAGAAGTATTTAGTTGCTGAGCGGATTTAGACTATGACGTATGTTTCATGCAAAGACATGGAAGACTATACTAATAAATTCAGAATCCTTATTTAAGACATTGCACGGTAAAAGATCACAATTGACTTTATACTCAAGCATGTAATAATTCATAATCTTGGAACGTACTTTATCTCTTTCTAAGAACGAAAACGTGACACGGGTATTGAATTGCTTTTATATAATACTCTTATAAGTTAACTCTATGACGAAGAGCTCATAAACAAATCTCAATCTAAAGCTATATCTCTTATAATAAACATAAGAAGTAAGAAGCAGAGTTAAAGTTAAAGTAGATTACCTAGTATAGGTAAAGAACACAAGTTAAAGACTTGCTCATAGTATAAAAGAGAAGGTAAGAAAGAAGAAGACTGCTGGTTTAAGCACCCGGAAAAGGCTACAAACAGCTAGCGTAAGAAGTAAAAGGATCTTTGAAAGAATAAAGATAGTAAAGTAATATAGCTTATCCTAACTAATGCTCTAACTAATACCTTTCTAAGCTTCTTTATCTATAGCAATAAATACAAGACAACGTACAATACTTCATTAAAAGTTAACATCTGTAATAATTATGCCTGGTTCACTGAGATGCGTGCCGCCAGTGGGACCCTAAGCGGAACTAGAGAAACCGTATAAATTTTAAGTAAAGAAACGATAGGGCTTCCATGCCAGCTTCGGAACGGCAAAACTTTCTTTCATACTATTAAAAATGTTTAGTATCACCCAGACAGCCCTATTAACATCTTGTCAGCTATGAGAATGAGACGCGGGGGCTATACTCTTAATTAGAAAAACAAAAAAAATTAAAGATCAAAAAGGCAACGAAGTGGCTGTAGTATATGAAGAAAATGGAATCATTCTTATATACACAGTAAAGACGGTGACAGACCTGTATATGGCACTAGCCATAAAGCCATCGTTAACTAAGAAGGTATCAGTAGAGCAGCTTTATTAAATGATGAGACATATAGGATACAGTAATCTCATAAAGCTTATAAAGAATACTACTAGACTAAAGCTAAAGAGCTATTGCTATAGCACCTGCACATGCTGCCTAGAATCTAAGCTTTAAAAATAACCGTTTAGCGAACGATAGCGCGCAAAGTGAGAAGGAGAGATTCTCTATCTAGACCTCATACTACTGATTAAACCAGAATGATACAATTAAAAGTGTGGATATATCTCCATAACTGATGATTACACTACCGGCACGGAAGTAGGACTTATTTGATCTAAGGATGAAGCTCTAAACCACGTGAAAGAGCTATAAGCTCGCCGAAAAGCACAGGGAAAACCCCCTATTACGTATATTTTCTCAAACCGAGATTCTGTATTCATAAGTCAAGACTTTAAAGAATGGATGAAGGAAGAGGGGATTACTTACCAGCCTACTGTATAAGACACTCTATAAGAGAATAGACTTACTGAAATCACATAATTCTACCTCTATGAGAAAGTAATATTAATGCTGGCAGATTAGAATCTTCTAAAGTTTCTCTGGCCACTAGCAATTAAATATGCTGCTGAGCTAAAAAACAGAAGCTTAGTACAAAGACTTAATGGCAAAACGCTATACAAAGTCATCAACGGATGCAAACCGGATCTTTCTAAAATTCTAATATCCGGAACTGTTGTGTACTATCAGAATAGCTAAAGAGCTCAATCTGAAAAGATTACACCACGCGGAATTAGAGGGAGATTTATAGGATTTATAAATAGATCTAATAGATTAATTATTAAAGTCTGGAAAGAAGGGACACACCAGGTTACAGAGGAACGAAATTTCGAATCTGATAAAGACTGTGAACCGTACAACGGGCATCAATTTACAGATGAAGAAGAACTTGACTTTGGAAAGAAAGCATGGCAATCTTCTATGGGAATCGATAGCTAATTATCAGATCATCTATCCAACCTGCACTCTAAACCAGCAATCAATAGCCAAAAGGCTATACAACATGGGACGTACGAACCCACAGTCGAAATCATTGAACAGAGCTCATCTCATGAGAGGGAGCTGGACAGGCCGCATGAGCCGAGCCCTGCACTATTAGAAGGAGACACTCAATACAGCAGAGAGCGCACGTAAAGTGTGATTCATGTCAGGCCGCAAACGACCAAAAACGCTGAAAGAGAAGCACAACAAGATGCTGCAACAAGCCCTGAGACAGAATTACTGATCCAGGAGCCACCCTCTTCAACGGAACCACCACAGCAATCGACACGCAACAATAGAGGACAACCATCTCTCAAATTCCATGATGAGTATGGATATGCAACCTTAACAAAGCCAGTGACAGCAGAAGCCGCAGCAAGCGTACGGAAGGCGATTGCACTTACCGGAGCCCCTGACGAGCATTTCTACACGCTGTACACAGCAATACTTAACGAAATCAACCACGCCTATCAAAGCTTCTACTCATACCTTGACGACGCCCTAGAGCACGCTTCAATCGTAGCCAACACAGGCATCTACAAGGAGCCAGGTCTGAATGACCCAGAGCCGAAATCATTCGCAGAAGCAATGGAACGGCCAGATAGCAAGAAGTGGAAAGGTGCTACAGATGTTGAAATGAGTCAGCATCAAGAGAATGGGACATTTGAACTTGTCGAATTACCCACAGGGCGTACAGCGCTAGATGGAAAGTGGGTGTTCAAAGTCAAAAGAGAAGCAGTGATTGAGGAAATATCTAAATTGAAACACCATGCCAAGTATCGTGACATGAACGAGCTTGAGAGGGAGTGTTGGCACGGCAATCTCGCCACGTCAGAAACACGTGGATGCCTGGATGTGGATGCACCAGAACGAATCATCAAGGGGTTACGTAATTGGGAACATGCACATATGAACACAGTCTCTACAGCTTCAGGTAATTCAATCAATCGAATGCAATCATTCCTTTCAAGACAATATTTATAAGAACTTCATGCTGCCAAATAAGACCTCCATGACAAAATCTGTCTGCAATCCTCGAAGAGGATCCACCAAACCACCTTCTATGTGTCCTCAAGGAGGGCAAAGTAAAATGTGAATATTATGTTAAGCAGCGCAAGTCCTGCGATGAGGTATAGTTTCCGTTACGTTCTTTCTTTGCTTCAACGTCGTTTTGCCAGATATCTGGTGACAGCAATATTAACAGGCTCTGATTGAGTTCCGCTCAGATGTCAGCCGCCTCCTCGCCTAGCGTGACAGGTTGGAGAATGAGGGGGATATGGATCGACCTGGCCAGCTCAGCGAAGCCCTGGCGGCGGCGATTAACTAAAAGGCGAAGCGGGGATTCCGAAAGAAGCCGAAAGGCGACGACATTTAGTTGGCGCAGCTAGATGCGTTGGAAAGAATTGCTTCCTCTATTAGAGGTATTCTTGATGTCATGCGGCATCACGTAAGACCTTCTCCTTAGGTGGCGTTTTGATGTCGTTCTAATGGCGTTGAGGCTAGTCTCCACCCCCTTGACGATGAAGATGCGGTGATTGAGGAGGCAGAGAAAGTGGAGGAAGAAAGAGAGAATAATAATAATAATAATAACAACAATAAGGGTCTAGGGCCTAGCACTTACACTATTCACAAGGCGATAACTAGACGCAAGTAGAGCGCTGGCAGTATACTAAAAGGCCCCGCTAGTAAAATGTCTAAGGCTGCTAGTAAGTAAAAGGCTGCTTGTAATAAGAGCCCGAAGTTGTAAGAAAGGAGCTGGCGTGATAATAGTAGGGCGACAAGAAGACACTATGTGTGTAGTAATGTTATAATAGTTAAGTACTGTCTTTATAACCTATTGCACTAGAGTAAAAGTCATGGCCAACTTAATAATCTATTAATGAACTATCTAAGGTTTATATACATGGAGCTTATAAATGTAGGTACGTAAGCTGCTGACGCTATAAGGATTACATATAATAGATAACGAGAGCACTACTTAGTAACAGTCTTTTTCATCCCATTTTAATAGAAAATTAAAGATTTATACTTTAACTCCTTGTTTCCATTTTAATAAAGTAACTTCTTATTTATTTTTATACTCTTAAATTAGAATATTACAGGTTGCTAACTTACTGACGTAATGTTATACTAGTAACTAGCCGTCTAACTAACTGTGTAACGTTAATTAGTTCCTTCGCTTCCAGATCAGAGAGCTCGTTAGACTTAGTGGAAGTTAGTTAACTCAGTAAAGGTAGAAAGAAGCGATACGGTAAGTTGAGGTTTAATAGAATAGTATTAAACTATTTCACTTGAGGTGTGAATCTTAATTTTAGAGTAACTATGAAGAATTAAAAGTAACCGTGAGCTGTTCAACGTCCCATACTTATAGTAGATCCTCCATGCGTACATTGTATACCAATTGGAAGTATATTGGATACTGCTAGAGAAGATGAGAAGAGATAAGTCCTTATCTTTATTATCTGCACTTATCTTCATTGTGTCCTGCCGTAGCTAGTCACCTGACTTACTTACCTACTCTGGGTGTTATTCTCTATAGAACCTGAACTTGCTACAGAGTAGTCCTATCTGTAAGTTCTGTCTTTACCAGTTTGCCTCTGCTCTTCGGTATTGCTTGTACATTTCCTCATACTGTGCCTTCTACAGCAACGCCTCTCCGGCTACACTTTCATCTTTATTATAGTCTGTAACATTATCCCCTTCCTCCAAGCCTTCGGCCCGAAGGTTATTCTGTTCTTCCTTCTATAGGCAGTATAAAGGCAGCTGGTCCTTTGCGCGAAAGCTGAGATCGTAAGAACCTCTCACACCTTTCCTGTTCTTCCAATTTCCTAAGGATGACTTGAGCGGAATCGTTCTTAATACGAGCTCGCTATCTAGCAAGAAGGGTCCGAGAGAACAGCCGTTAAATGCCGTCCCCTTATTCTCACTGTCATGACAACGACTGTTGTTGCTTGGTGAATCTGGCTTCTGAGTGATGTTCTAAGTGTATTGATTGAAACGTAAAGTGCGATCTTGTCGTAACGCAGCCTGAGTGGAATCGTCTTGATTAAGACAAGAAGAAGCTTCAGTAATAGCTCCGTGCTACTAAGGAGGAGTCTCTTGCCGCGAAGTCTCGTGAGCTTCATCTCCGTCGCCAATTAGCCTAAATAGATTCTCAGGAGAAGGAGATGTTCCAGCGTGAGCTTGCCTCAATTAACGAAGTTCGTGTGATAGAGGAGGAAGAGCAGAGTCGTTAGAGTCAACCTGACACACCTCTACCTATAGCGTCCAGTGTCGCCTCGTCTTTCTTCTCTGGTTTTGAGTGGAACGTCTTGCATTCTCCTTATTTGTTGGATACGGTCTTAGAGCAAGCGTTCATTGCTCCATCTGATGGTACTAGTTAATTAGCTCTGAACTGTTCTTCAAGTTCCTGACTGGCTCCCATGTGTTATCTCTAGGTCTGTAGCCTTTCTATCTAACCAAATATTTCCACTGACGCCCGAATCGTTGGTAGTCCAAAATTTATTAAACTTCATACTCAGTTGTGTCTTCCTTGAGTTTGAGTCTTTTCTATAGTTCGGCGTTCTATAGTGCTGGTTCTAGTTTTGAAATATGAAAAACTAGGTGAATCCTTGTATCCTTGGGTAGTTGTAGTTTGTAATTCACAGGTCTTATTTGTCATTTAACCTTAAATGGTCCTAATTTGATATGATCCAGTTTTTTCGATAGTCGTTTTGTTTCTAAATTCTTTTATAGTAGGAAAACCTTATCCCCCTCCTTAAAGGTTAGTTCCTTAACCTTAGATTTGTCCTTAACTTGCTTGCTAAGATTGCCTTTATACGTAATTTTTCGTGTGATTTCCTAGTAAAGTTATTATAGTTCCTTAACTTTTATTCTTACGGATTCTGATATCTTTTTCAGTTTCTATAGTTCTTAATAAACCGTAGGCTTATAACCATAGTTTGCATAGAATAGTGATTTTCCTGTAGTTAATGACTTTACAGAGTTGTATACAAACTTAGCTATTAGTAGTAAGTTAATCTAATTATCTTATTATTCATTAACATACATCTGTAGATATTATTCTAATGTTTGGTTTATCCATTCTATTTATCTGTTTGTTTGTAGGTGAAATGCTATTAAGAGGCAGTATTCTGCCCCTAGTTTCCTAATAAACGTTTTTTAGAATGTTGATGTGAATAATTTATCTCTATTTATAATAAATTCTCATAGCAATCTATATTATGTAATTAGTAATTTAATGAGTATAGTTACTAATTTGTCTGCTTTAATTTCTATATACGTTAGTTTAAAGTATACGTATTTTATAAATTAGTCTATTATAACTAGTATCATGTCATACTATTAGCCTTAAAAGGTGGTTATTATTAGTATTCTTATAATAAAGTTTATTATAACTAATTCTTATAGTAGGTTTAGTAAAGGAATTAGTTACATAAGCCTATATTCTTTATATCTTAATGCTTTATTTTTCTTGTATTTAATATATTTTAAAAGAATAGCTCTAACCTTTTTCTATATCTCTAGAATCTAAAAATATCTGTTAATCTATTCTATAGTCTTTTTAATTTCTTAATATCCGTGCATTTTAGTTAAGTATTAGTTCTTAATAAGTTTAGTCTATAATACCTCTAGTATAAAAATAGTTCTGATTTCGTGCTATTATAGTCATCTATTATTATATTCTCTAATTTATTTTTACTATATATTTTTAATAATAACTACTGTTTTAATATCTATTTATAAGCTTCTTAAGGATCCGTCTAGTCTTTATTTAAGTATTATATTATAAATTTCTAGTATATTTCTTATATAGTCTGCTTATTAACTAAGTATATTAACCACTATATTTTCTTTTTCTAATTTATAAAGTATTTAAAAGTCGAAAGTGGAAACAAGCTTCTATTATCTAATCTATTATTAATTTAACTTCTTAGTTATTGTAAATGCTGTTAGATTTTTATAATTTAAATATATAATAATCTAGTGCTTAGCTCCTTCTAAATAGTATTTTTATTTTTTAAATACTTAAACTATTACTAATAGTTTTTTATTATAAATATTATAGTTTAACTTAGTAGTTATAAGTTTATGAGATAGAAAGTCTACTAGGTATTTATATCTATTATTCTATACTTATAACAAAATATCTCTAGTAGCTTTGTCTGATATATCTATATATATCTTTATTTAAAGTCATAAGTCAAATATCTTTAATATTAGTAGTTATTAGAATTTTTTTTTTAGTATTCTGAAAGCGTTTTCCTCGTGTTGTTTCTACTTAAATTATTAATCTTTTTTAAGCAATTCCGTTAAGAGTGATGTGATTTTTAAGTAATTCTTAATAAATTATTAGCAGAATTCTGTAAATCTAAGAAAAGAATAAACTTCTTTTATATTTATTAGTATTAGCTAAGATAGTATATTTTTTACCTTATCAGAATTAACTACTATTCTGTCTTGAGATACTAAGTATCTTAAGAATTTAACTTCTATTTTATAGAATATATATTTCTTTATTTAAATGTATAGCTTATGTTTCTTAAGCTTTTATAATATTCTCTTAGTATACTTAACATATTTCTTTAGCATTCCATTCATGTATATAAGCACGTTATTAAAATATACTATTATAAATACGTCTAGGTATTCTCTTAACATATAATTAATAATTATCTAGAATGTTACTAGTGCGTTGGTGAGTTCTATTAGTATAACTAAATATTTAAACAGTTTATATTTTATTTTAAATACTATTATCCATTCATGTTCTTTAGTTATTTATATTTAATAATATCTATTCTTAATGTTAAAGAGGCTAAATCATTTAACTCCTCTAAATTTATCTATAAGTTCTGATATTAATAGTATAGGGTAATAATTCTTAACTATAGCTTTATTAAAATATCTGTAATTAATATATAATCTTAGTTTTCTATTTTTTTTTAGTATAAAAAGCATTAGTAAAGCTATTTTACTTTAACTAGTTTGTATATATCCTTTTTATTAGTTCTTTTATAAGAATTTCCATAACTCTTTCTGTTAGTAAATGGGTACTTGATATAATAGTTCTAGTTTTAAATCCGTTTCTTCCTTAAGCGTGATTTTGTGATCTTAGTTCTAGTATTCTAGTAATTAGTCTTTAGCTTTCTTAAAGAACTATTCTCTAAATTCCTCTTAATATTCTTTTAGTACAATGAATTTAGTGTCATGAAGTATTATTTTCTTTATTTATATTATTACTTATTATTATTATCTGTAGTATTCGTTCTTATTGCCTATAGTTTTCCTTTTCTAATTAATAGTTAGGTTTTATTATACTAGCTAGTTTTATCCTAAGATAAAATTCTTACTACCTAGATTTATAATTTTAATATAGTAGTTATTTTTATAACCTGCTGCCTAAATAGTCATATTCTATATTTTAAGATTAATTAGATATTTTCTAAATATTATTAGATTATTATCTACGCGTTTTACTTATATAGGTTTGTTTAAAACTCTAGTTAGTATCTAATATCTTTATATTTATTTATTTAATATAAGTGTCTTACTAGCTCTATTATTTATAAGTACTAGTATTTAGTTACTATTAATACATACGTTTACATATAACTTGTTTTTATATTTCGTTTAATTTAGTTATATGTATATAATTAATATATTATTTCTAACCTTTTCTTAGCCCTCTAGTAGCTTAGTTATTATCTACTAGTCTTCTAGTTTTTTATATATAATTAATTCCTAAGTAGCAGTTATTTCTTTAGTATTTTTTTTTTAGGTTTATAAATTAAACATTTCTAGAGTTAGCATACGTCTTTATTTAGTATTTTATATATATTCTTAGCTTATTCTCTATAATCCTTACATTTCTATTCTAGAAAATATTTTTAATATGTGAGTTTCTTATATAACTCTGTAACTAACTATCTCTTTTAGTAGTATTTAGTTTAGTATAATTAATATTCTAGTTAGTATTTATCCTATAATAGCTATTTATATTTCTCTGAATTTAGATCCTATAATTCGTTTTCTAAGTCCGTATAAACCAATTCTTATTATAAGTTAAGTTCTTTTTTATTTATAAGTTATTATAATACTTTTTTTATTCTTAATCTCTTAACACGTACTGTGTGTTTATTTTATTTATAATTTATTTCTATATAGTCTAATACTATATATATCTAGTATTTTTTTATTATTATTTTATTTACGACGTCGTCGTTCTGTACCTATAAGATTAATAAAAAGATTATTTCTTTTTTTTATTTTAATCCTATTTTAGTTCTGGATATCTGACGAGATAATAATAAGTTATATAACTTATAACTAGCATAAATTCTTATCTATAAATCTTATTTATTTATATAGCTAGTTTTTGTTTATTAAGTTTTTTATATTACTTATTTTCTACTAACTGTAGTGCTTGTCGGCACTTGTATATTCTATCTTCTAAAATAATCTTCTAATATTTAGTAATATAATATTTCTCTAAATAGTACTTAGATTTATATATCTAATAGTATCCTTAGTGTACTTACTATATAATTATTATAAATATTAGTTCTTTACCTTCTTTTATTTCTTAATTTTTTTGTTATTTGAATTTCTAATTTTTTTTATAGAAGGGTCCTCTTTCCTGTTCTATAATTTTATAAAATCTTTATATTTCCTTCTTAGTTTCGGCGTTGTGTTATTAAACTACTCTTTTTTATATTATAGAAATTATATTATTAGATTATCCTGCTAAATAATTCTTAACTTATTAATATAAGATTTTATATTTTTATCTAAAATATATGTGACTTCCGCATATCTTATATTATTTTTTTTAAATTCTTTTTATAATTATTTCTTCTGGTACTGTGTTTTATACTTATTTTATTTAAACTATAGCTACTTTAATTTTCTTTAGTGCCTTAATTTAAATATAAGTTTTCTTAATATCTACTTATTATTATCTATAGTCTTTAATAAAATATTTTTATTTTCTATATCCTAAATAGGCCTTACGTGTATAGTGTTTTATTTATTTTTTAATTTACTTTTCTTACCCTTTACTAATAAATATCTGTTTAATGTTAATGTCTATTTTATTATAGGTTTAAATATTTTTTCTATTTTTTTTTAGATATATAGATTACTAATCTCCCGCATGCCTTTTTCTCTTGCTTTTGTTAATACTAGTAATTATTAATAGTTACTACTTATTTAATAATTTTAAGTAAAGTACTTAGTTATTTTTCTTTAAAGATTTTATCCTTAATTCTATCTTTTAATCCCTTATAGTATATTATAACTAATGGTTGGTCTACCTAATTAAGCTGTAATTAGATTTATTTAAACTTTACTATATAATTAGCTATTAATGTTTATTACTTAAGTTATTAAAGCTTCTAGATTACCTCTGTTTCTTTTTTAATTTCTTTAAAAACTATAATTATTTCCTGTTTAAAGCGCTTATATATTTTAAAAGCTTGTTATATATTATTATTATAGTTTATAAGTCCTACTGCTTCTAAGTTAGGATCTCTATTAACTAGATAGTTTCTTATTAAAGGTTTAAACCATCTTATAGCCCTTTCTATTATATTTATATTAACTACCAGAATTTGATCTTAGTTAGTTATAAATAATACTTAATTAAATTAATAGTAAAGGTTTATTATTACTATAAATATTTTAAGCTTATCTTAGTTATTATTAAACTTTATAGGAGATTATATTTTTACTATTCCCCTCTTTTATCCTACTCTAATTTATTATTATAAGTTTATTAAGGTATTACATAATTTCATGATAGCTACTTCTTATTCTTAGATAATTTATTATACACTCTTAATTTCTCTGGATGTATTTTTAGTTGTAGATAAAGATTCTACTATAACTTCTTCTTTATTACTACTTTCTTTTAATAAATAGAGTTCTTATTTATCCTTATAGTAGGTTATTATAAACCGTATTTAAATAATATAGTATTAGAATCTATCTAACAGCTTTTCCTACTCTTTTAAGATAGTAGTTATAATATTATAGGTTACTAACTTATTAATATAATATTATACTAGTAACTAGCTATCTAACTAATTATGTAATATTAATTAGTTCTTTTACTTTCAGATTAGAGAGCTTATTAGACTTAGTAGAAGTTAATTAACTTAGTAAAGATAGAAAAAAGCAATACAATAAGTTAAGATTTAATAAAATAATATTAAACTATTTTACTTAAGGTATAAATCTTAATTTTAGAGTAATTATAAAGAATTAAAAGTAACTATAAGCTGTCTAATATTCTATACTTATAGTAAATCCTCCGTGTATATATTATATACTAATTAGAAGTATATTAAATATTACTAGAGAAAATAAAAGGAGATAAGTCCTTATCTTTATTATTTATACTTATCTTTATTATGTCCTGTTATAGTTAGTTACCTGATTTATTTACTTACTTTAAGTATTATTCTCTATAGAACCTAAATTTACTATAGAATAGTTCTATTGATAAGTTCTGTCTTTATTAGTTTATTTTTACTTTTTAGTATTACTTATATATTTTCTTATACTATGTTTTTTATAGTAACGCCTCTCTGGCTGTATCTTTATCTTTATTACAGTCCATAACATAAAACTTAATTAATATTCTATTTTAATATTCTTTTATTATATTTTGTAGGCTAGTTCTTTTATTAATATAATATTTAATAATATTTCTATTCTTTTTCTTTATTAATAGAACTTTAATAATATACTAAATTTTTTTGTTTTCTAAATTTAAAAGTTTTAGTATAAAGTTCTTTTTACCTAAACAAAAAATATAAACTTAAGTAGAAAAATATTAAAAATAAAATAAATTTAAAAATAAAAAATAAAAGTAAATTATAGATTGTAGTTTTAATTAGGTTAATAATTTATTATAAGCCTTTTTTTAAATAAAAAAGAAAACCTTTTACTTAAATAGTAGAGTTTTAGAATTTTAATAAAAAATAGTACTAAGTTATTTACTTTAAAGAAGTAAAATTTATATACTTTGTTATATTTTTATATTTACTATTTAATAGTATTTTACTAGTATTATATTATTAATTTTTATTATATTATAAGTATATAACTTTATTAATTACTTTAAGTATTTAAATAATAAGCTATAGTTTATAATTACAATAACTTATTATATATCTTAATAATATAAAACGTTTTTACTAGTACTAAGCCTTATTACCTAATATTAAAAGTAAAATAACATTTTACTAAAATTATTTATAAAAATCTATAAAACTTTTTTTTATATTTATTTTTTATACTAAAATAGCTTTAATACAGCACATTATTACTTATAACTACTTATAATTATTTATAGACTTATACTAGCTGTAATAATAATTAAAGTTTAAGTAAAACTTATAATATATAAAATAAATACTTTTATTAATTATAAATTAATATTAATTTTTTTATATAAACTTTATAAAAGAAGCTTAATTTTTTTTTAATATTTTATTTAACTATTATTTTAAAAATAAAAAGTAGTACTTAAATAATATTAAACTTTTATTATATAGTAAAAGTTAGTTTAAAATTAGCTAGTAAAAATATAACTTTTTATAGTAATTTAAAAAAAAATTATAAATAAAAATATTAAATTAATTTATAGTAATAAAATTTAGAGTTAAAAAAAAATATAATTTACTTATTTAACATAATAATTTATTATTACTAAAAGTATATTATTAATATAAATTTTATAATAATTTAATAATAACATTATAATAAAATATATATTTAATTATTTTTAAAAATATTTAATTAAAAAAGTAGTTACAGATTTATATATAAATAATATTTAAATACTTTTATATATAAATAATATTTAAATACTTTTATATATAAATAATATTTATATACTTTTATATATAAATAATATTTAAATACTTTTATATATAAATAATATTTAAATACTTTTATATATTTATATATACTATAAGTATTAATATAATTTTTAATTTTTTTTAATTTTAGGTTAAAAACATTTACATATTAGTAATTTAAGTATTTTAATATACTTAACATATTCTATAATAAAGTTATTATAATAAATTTAAAAAACTTTTTGTTTTTTAATAATGTTTCTAAAAATATATAGTAGTTTTTTAATAATAAATTAAATTCAATAAATTAATCTTTAATAAATTATTTTTAATGTATTACTTTTATTTTTAATGTTTACGTAAGTACTTTTATTTATTTTTAAACTACTTAAAATATTATTTTTTAAAAGTTTTAAATTATTATAATAAGAACTTAAAAAACTACTTATATATATTTTTAAAAGCTTTAGTTTTGTTAACTTATTTTACAAATTAAATTTTATTTTAATAAAATAAATATGCATATTTTATTAAGTTAACTTTATATAAATATTATTTAGTAAAAGTATTTTTATAAACTAAAACATATTTACTTTTTATAAAAAAAATTTAATTACTTTACAAAAATGTTTTTATAGTTAGTAAAAATATAAACTAAATTTTTGTTTTTAGTTTTAATGTTTTTTATAAACTAAGTATTATAAAAGTAAAGTTTTTATATATTATTTTATTAAATTTTAATAGTTTTTATAATAGTTTTTATAATAAGTTTTTTTTTAAATAATATTTAATTTTAAAATAATATAAAGTAAATAATATTTTTTAATATAGGTATTTACTATTAAAAGTTTTAAAATAAAACTATAAACTATTTAAATAATAATACTAGTATTTTATAATATTTTAAAACGTATTTACCTTAAAATTGTAAGTTTGATAATATTATTTTCTAAAAAGTAATAAAATAAAAGTTTTTATTATTAAGCTTTTAAGAAAAAATTTAATATAATTTTAAGTAAAAATATTTTATTTTATATATATAAATAATTTAAGTTTTTAATATTAATAAAAAGTTATTAAAAGTATAATATTAAGTTTATATGTTATATATTTTATTTTTAAAGTTTACTTAAAAAGTTTAGTTTTTTAATTTAAAACCTTTTTAAGAAAATTGTAATAAAATAAGTAATTATAAAAAATTTATATATTATTAAAAAATTAAAATAGCTTAATTTATAACTATTTTAACTTATTAAAAATTTGTTTTAATGTTATTAAAAAAAGTAATAAATTTAATAAATTTAACTTAATTAATAGTAAATATATACTTTATAAAATTAATAAAAAGTTAATATTAAAATGAATATTTTAATTTCTACTAAAATAAACTTTAAAAAAAAATTACTAACTTTAATAAAATATACATAAAATAAATTTATAAAGGTATAAAAACATTAATAAGTTTAAATAATATTATTATATACTTAAAGTAACTATAATACATATAAAAAAATTTTTAATTTTTTTTTAATTTTTTTTAATTTTTTTTTTAATTTTTTAATTTTTTTAATTTTTTAATTTTTTTAATTTTTTTAATTTTTTTTTAATTTTTTAATTTTTTTTTAATTTTTTAATTTTTTTTTTAATTTAATATAAAAATAAGTATTTATAAAATTTAAGTTAATAAGTTTAATTAAATATACTAAATAATTTAATATTTTATTAATTAATAATAATATAAATTTTTTTATATATGTATTAAAACTTTTATATATAATATAAAGTTATAAATTATTATTTTTATAAAATATAAAAATAATAATATACTTATTAAACTAATTTAATTTTATACTTAATTTTTTATTTTACTTTATTATATAGTTGTAAAAAACTTGAAACTTTTTTAAATAAAAAGTTAAATTTTTAGATGAAAATTTTAATAATATTTTATTTTATTTTAATTATATAATTACTTTTATAGTATTAATAAAATTTAGGTTTTTAAAGTTTTTATTACATAATGTAATAATATAAAAATTTAACTAAATAATAAAATATAAATAGTTAAAATACCAAAAACTTTAATAATAAATTAATAAGTTTAAATAAAAGTATTAAGTACTTTATAAAGTTAATAGTTAATAAAAAACTATATTAAATACTTAATAAAATAATATAGTAAAATTACAAATAATAGTAAAACTTATAAATATTAATTAAAAATAATTAAAAATAAGTAACGTATTTTATAAGTTACGTATTTTATAAGTAAGTAAGCTACTTTTATTAAAAAAAATTTATTTTTTAATAACTTTCTTAAAATTTTATAATAATTTATAACAATTAAATTATATACTATTAAGTTATTAAACTTTAAAGTTATTTTTTAAAATATGTAAATTTAAGCTAATAATAGCTTAATAATTACTAAATAATAAAATATAATAGCTAAATATTAGTTATATTTTATATTCTAAAAATTGTATTAAGCTTTAAAAGTAATAAAATAAGTAGTTTTTTAAATACTTAAAGTATAAAAAGATTTTAGCTTCTACTTTTTAATATTTTAATAATTACTAATTTAGTATTTACTATATTTTAAAATAATATTATATTATATGTATATTGTTTACAGTTTAATTTTTAGGAATTATTATGTAATAATTATAAATATATATATTATAAAATATATATTTAAAGTATACTACATTTAAAACTTAATAACTTAATATTTTATATTTATATTTTAATACTAATTTAAACTTAGTTGCATTAAATATATAAAATACTAAATTAAAAATTTTGTTAAATAATACTATATTTTTATAAAGTTAATAAAAAAAAGTCCATTTTTAACTAAAGTAGCCAACTTATAAAATATATTACTAAAAATTAAAGAAGTAAGAAACTTACTAAAAAAATACATAAAAGATTTTTAAAATATATATAATTTTTAAAGTTAAGTAATAGATTTTGTAAATTTTAATAAGTTTTAAAAAAAAATTAATATAAAATAGCCCAAAATTTTTTGGTTTTAATTATTTATAATATAATAACTATTTATAATACTTTATAAAAGTTTATTAAAAAAAGGTTTTTTATAATTTATTTTATACTATGTGTTTATGTATTAATTACGTGTTAGTATATAAACTTTATTTTAAATATTTTTACTTATAATTTATTTTTTTATATAATATTTTAAACTGTTATTTAGTATTATATATAGTAATTAATTAATGCTTTTTTTAAAAAGTTTTAATGTTTTTTTATAGTAATTTTATAATACTATATTATATTATTAACTTTTTAACAAAATTTAAAATTTATTAAAATTTTTAGAAACTTTATTTCTTAACTTTTAACTTTAAAAGTAAGTAATAAATTACTTGTAAATATTTTAGCTAAATAAAAACCTTACTATTAAAAAATTATAAAAGTTTTTTATAAAAAGTTTACAAATTAAAATAAGTATTTACTTATTTAATTTATATTATTACTATTTTTTATTAATAAAAGTTTAGTTTTAACTACTACTATATTTAAAAATAAAATAAATTTTATAAACTTAATACTTATAGTAACTTTAAGTATATTTTATTTACTAACTTTTTTATTTTTTTACTAACATTTTAAACTATAAACATTTATTAAATAATTATATAATAAATTAACTAAGAATAAAAACTAGTATTTAATTAAAAAAAGTCTACTTTTATTATATTATTAGCTACTTATAAAATTAAGGTTTTAACTTAATAAAATTATATAAAGTTTAGTAATTTATTTAAAAGTATTTATAAAAATTTAAATTAAACAGCTACTATATATAAAAAAGTTAGTTTATATAATAATATAAAATATTTAAATAAATATTAAGTATAATACTAATATTACATAAGTATAATACTATTATTATACTTATATTATACTTATACTTTAATAATATTTAAAGTAAAAAACATAAAAACCTTACTACTTAATTTTTTAGTTTAATAAAATTTAACTTTAATTTATTTTATTAGTATTTACTTACTACTATATTAGTTTTTTATTATAATTTTAAAATTTTTTATTTCAAAAAATAATAGCTTAATATACACTACTTGCTTATATTTTTATTATACTTTTTACTATTATTATAGTATAAGTATAGTAATAGATTTTAACTAGTTTACTTTAATAAGTAAAATTATAATAATACTTAAAATAATATAACTTTATAAACTTATTTCTAAATTTTTATTTATAAAAAATTATAAACTTAAAAAAATAATACAATAAACTTATTTTATAAAAAAATAGTATTTATACTTTAAAGTAAAAAAGCAAACTAAATACTTTATAAGTAAAAACATATATATATTATATTTAATATTAAATTAATTTTATTAGTTGTTTTTTTTAATAAAGTAAAAGTAATACA
>ML994621.1:2254186-2378469 GCA_010093925.1 Zopfia rhizophila CBS 207.26
TTATTATTATTATTATTATTATTATTATTATTATTATTATTATTATTATTATTATTATTATTATTATTATTATTATTATTATTATTATTATTATTTTAATAACAAAATTAATTAAGTTAGTAAATTGTTTTTATAAATTTATACTAATTCTTTTATTTATTAAATTAAAGAAGTAGTTATTAAACTAAAATTTTTAAATAATTATATTAGTTTAATTTAAATAATATTTTTAGGGCTTTTAATTTAACGTACTTTAATTAATTTAAAAAATTAATAAATATTTATATAAACTAAAAATAAACTATTATATTTTTATAACTTTATAAATATATGTTAATACTACTATAATTATATTACTAAATTTATTTTTTTAATAAGTTTTGTATTTAAACTTACTAATAATTGAATTAGTTAATTTTTAAGGTACTAATTAAATTAATTAAATTACTTTAATATATAACTAAATACTATAATTATTAAAAAACTAGCTATAAAGTGTATTTACTAAGTTAATTATTTTTAGAAAACTTTTAAAAATAAAGTAAAACTTTAAAAACATTTAATTTCTATTTTTAGTTAATATTTTATATACTAAATAATTTTTTTTCTAAAAAAAGCTATACTTACAAAAAATTTAAAAAGTTACTAATTTTTAAAAAAACACTTTTTATAGTTATAATTTAAAGCAAGAATAAATAAAATATTAAAAGTAAGTTAAATAAGTATTAAGTACTTATAATAATAAACAATTTAGTAGAAAATAAATTTAATTAAACATAAATAATTTTATAATAAATTTAATTTTTTTTTTTTAGTATATAAATTTGTTATTTTGCTTTTTTAAATTAACCTAAAAAAATTAATATACTAATTAATTTACTTTTAAAAGAGTAGAGTAATTTTAGCTTTTTTTAAAATAAGTAAAAATTATTTATTTAACTTACTTTTATATTTATTTTAAAGTTCTTAAAATTAAGTATTTACTTTTTTTAACTTACTTTTACTACTTTTTTAAAAAGTTATTACAATAGTATTTATAGTAAAAGTAAAAAATAGTTATTATATAGTATATAAGTAAAGTATTAAATTTTTTATAATATTTTGAAAACTTTTTTTATATTACTAAATATTAATTACTACGTAATTTTTTTAAAGCATATATTTTATTAAAATTAATAAAAGTATACTACTTAAATAAAATTTTATAAATTATCTTAAACTAAATAAAAGCTTTTTTATATTTAAGTTTTAATATATTTTTTTATTAAAAATTTAAGTACTTAAATATACTAAGTAATAACTATTTAATTTTAAAAAGTAAAATAATTAAATTTTATTTAAAACGGTTCTTTTATAGCTTTAATTTTTTATATATTAATAAACTTTATTAGTATAAGTTTTTCTTATTTAATACTCTATATAAGTATTATAACTTTATGGTATTTTAATAACTTTATTAAAAATAGTATAGAAAAGTTTTATTTAATAATAACTAGCTTAATAATTTCTTTTAATTTAAAAACTTTTAATAGTTAAATAAAACTTTTTTTAGCTTTTTAAAAGTTTTAAATAAAATTATACTATAAAAGTATATAAATATAATTAAAATTATTAATTAAAAGGCTTTTATTTTTATTACTTTTTTAGAAACACCTTTTCTAATTTAATTTATAATAGCTTGTTTGAATTATTTTATTAACTTTAAAAATAATTATTTAGCTAATAAAATTAATAGAATAAAAACTATAACAAAAGTATTAGTACTTAAAATTAAAGCTATAAATATTAGTAATTAATTTAACTACTTTGTTATTTAGGCTAGTATTATTAAGTTTAAAGTAACTAACTTTTATAAAAAAAATACTAAACTTTATAAATATTTATTATATTATTTTAGTAAAAATTTTCTTTTTAATACTATACTTTTTTATTATATATATTATATATAAACTTAAATTATAATTTACGAATTTTAGAAATTTTATATAAAGTTGTCTAGTAATTGTACTTTTAATTATAAACTATTTTTACTTTTAAAGTTTACTATATAGAGTTTTTTAACTGCTTAATTTTAATTTAGTTAGTAAAATACATAATAAGTAGTTAATTAACTATATATTTTATAGTATTAAATATAGAGTGAAATTCTTATACATTTAAGTTAAATATATACTAAAAAAAACTAATTTCTTAAGTTTAGTAAGTTTTTTAATTTTAAATTATACTTATATTATAAAAGAATTTTAGTATATTGTTGTTTTAAAAATTTTTAGTTAATATTATATATTATTATAATATATTACTTACTTTAAAATTAATTTTATTTAATTACTAAGATAATTAAAGCTACTTTACTTTTTTAATAAACTAATTAAGTAACGTGTTTTATAAGTAAGTAAAACACTTAAGTAAGTAAAATACTTAAAAACTTATAAAAAATTAAGATTTTTATTCTTAAATATTTCAACACCTACTTAATAATAAGTTATAAAAATTTAAACATAATTTTTTTGTACTTTATAGCTTTTATTAAGATTTTAAATAAATATAATATATAGTTTACTTATATTTTAAACTTTACTAAAATTATAGCTAACACTTTGTTATATAAATAAAAATAACTTAAAATATAGAAAAAAAAGAATATTATTATATAAACAAAATTTTTAGTTAACTTATAATTAGTAATTAATACTATAAAGTTTACACAGCTAAATAATTAAGTATAAAACTTATTTAAGTTAATAAACTTAATTTTAAAGTAAATTATAAGTACTTATTATTATAACTATATTATATTTTAATTAATTAAAATTATTTTTAAAAATTTAAGTTTTATAAAAACAATAAATTATTTACATTTATAAAAATTAGTAGTACTTAAAATAGACTTTTTATAAATTTAAATTATTAAAGCTATATATACTAGTTAGGTTATTTTTAACTTATAAAAAACAAAAACTTAAAAGCTTATTATAGTAAAATATTATTAACTATATTTTATATATAATTATAATAATTAATGTATTTTATAAGTAAGTAAGTTATATAAGTAAGTAGGTTACTTTAAAGCTTACTAAAAAATTAAGAATTTACACTTAAATATCTTAATAACTACTTAATAATAAATTCTGAAATTTGAAATTTAAGCTTTTCTATATACATTACAGCATTTCTAAAGGTCGTATGAAAATTAGTTAAGTAGTTTTTAAAATATAGTAATATAACATAATTTTAGTATTTAAATTACTATATCTTAAAAACTACTAAACTAATTTTTATGCAACCTTTAGAAATGCTGTAATGCATATAAAAAAGCTTAAATTTCAAATTTTAGAATTTATTATTAAGTAGTTATGAAAATATTTAAGTGTAAATATTTAATTTTTTTAGTAAGTTTTAAAGTCACTTACTTACTTGTAAAATACATTATATAACTAACTATTATATATATTAATAACTAACAAAACTTTATAATAAAACTTTTAGTTTATTTTATTTACTTTTTATTTCTAATAAGTTAAAGTAATATATTTTAATAAATTTTAATTTTTTTTAAAAAAGAAATAATAATGTTTTTATATTAGTAAATTAATTAGTAAATGGTTTTTATTTTACTATAAAATAGTAATTATAAAAAAACTATAAAATTTTATAATTAATATAATTAGAAAGTATTTACGTTTTTAAAAACTGTTGTATTAAATTAAAACTTATTATATACTTTTATTTCTATAAATAAATTTTATAAACATATAAACGTTAAGTAAAAGCTATTAACTATTTATTATTTATAATAAATAAGTAAATAAAAAGCTTTAATATATACTTACATTAAAGTTTTTACTTATTTATTAATTATTATTAAAATTACTAGTTTAATTTACTTTTATTAATTAACTTTACTTAAGCTATTTTTTATATAAATTAACTAGTTAATATTTACTAAAATTAAACTTAGTTATAATTTCTATTTATACTAAAATTAAAAAAAGTGCATGCAGTTTTATTAATTATTAGAAAATAACTTATTTAAAAAAAACCTTAATAATTCATTAAAAAAAAGTAATATTTTAAATATAGTATAAAAAAGTAATAAACAGAACCTAAAAAAACTTTTAGCTTAATAAACTAAATAAATAAATAAGTAATAAAAAGTACTAGATTTTAGTATAAATAATAGTATTTATATAGCTTTTAAAAAAATATAGTATGAATTATTTAAGTAATAAATTAAACTATTAAATAAAAAAATTTTTATATTAAATTTACTTTATTATATAAATATAAGTAAAGTTTTTTATAGCAATTAATTACATAAAACTACTAACAATTTATTAATAAGTTAAATAAAGTATTCTCAAAAGTTAATTATTATAAATAATTAATTTAAATTATTACTAAGGTTTTTAATAGTAAACTTATATATAGTAAATTAAAATACTAAATTATATAAAAATAATATAACTTTAATAATTATTAGTATAATTTTAAAATTTTTTAAATAGTTTTTATAAATTACATAATTTTGATAAAATAAATTTAAAAAAGGTAGAGTTTTTGCATTAATTAAAAAAATTGTTATAAACTTAAAATATAAAAATAAAATTTTTATAATTATACCTAATAGTAATTTAATTAAGTATAAAGTTTTTTTTGTAAAAATATTATATTAAAAAAATTAAAGCAATTGTAACAATTCTTTATAATTTTATTATATAATTTTTATAAGTAGTTAGTATATATAAAAGTTAGAAATAACTTATCTATATTAAAATAAGTAATATAATAGTTAGCTTATTTAAAGTATATTTAAAAATTATATAATTAACTATTTAATTAAATTTAGTACTTTAATACTAATTTTATATAAATATATTAACTTTATGTACTTTTATTAATAATATTTTAAAATAGTTACGTTTAGTCATTTTTATAATTAATTTAATTATTAATTTTAAAAATATTACTATTTGTAATATTTTTTATGTTAATTATATAAAAAATAAAAAATTTATTTAGTTTATTTAATAACTAGGTTTTCATAAATTAAATTAAAAAGTTATATATATAATTATAAGTTTACTAAAAGTTTTTATATTTTATATAGTATTTTATAAACTATTTAATAAATATATTGAACTTATTATACTTTTATTTTAAATATATTTTATTATAATATTAAAAATCAATTATAAATATTAAATATAATAATATTATAACTTTTTTAGTATATAAACTAAGTTTATATATAATAAAAATGTTATAAAAAAGTTAATTTAAAAACTATTTATTATAAATATAATTAAAATATATAATTATTTTTTTAATTTTTTTTATTTAATACTATTAAAAAATTATTTTTAATATTATAATTAAAAATAAAAAGTTATAAATTTTAAATTTAAAGTATTTATAAAAAAATTAGTTAGTATATTTATATATAATATATTAGTAATAAATATTATTAAAAAATAGTGTACTTAATTTTTTCAACTTTTTCTAGCTATTTACTATAACTACTTTCTAAAGTATTAAAGTCTTTAATATACTATAAATGTATCTCAAACAATATTTATAAATAAAAATAATTTATATTTTTTAAATTTATTATTATATTAAATTTTATTTTATTTTATTATATACAAAAATTATATATAAATAATTTCTTTATTTAGAGGTTTTTATATACTATAATAAATTTAAAAAATAAACAACATTTATTATAATAATTAGTTAGTTGTTAAATTTAATATTTAATAAAATATTATTAAATAAAATTACTTTAAGTTTTTTAAACTTAGGTTAAACTATATTTTTAATACATTTTATATAAAATATTTAAAGAAATAATATAAACTTTTTTTACCTTATTTTACTATAATTTATGAAATGTTTAATAACTAGTTTTAACTTTTTTTAAACAATTTTTACTTAAAGTTTTTTTAGTAAAAAAAGAGTAAATATAAATATAAATTATTAAAATTATTATTTATTTAAAACCAAACTTTTAGTGTAAATATTAAAATAAGTTAAATTTTTAAAATTAAATTTAAGTAGTATAAAATATAATAAACTAAATAAAATATTATAAAATAGTAAATAAATATAAAAAATAAAAAAAATAAAAATTGTTTACTTAATATATAGTTAATTAAAATAAAAAATACTTAATTAAAATTATAATTAAAAAAGTTATATAAATAAGTAAAAAGTAAAGAAATTTACCTAACATAATTAAAATAATTAAACTTAATAGAAACTAAATAACTTAGATAAAACTAAGTAAAAAAAGTCGTACAAAAAACTTTTACTATTTAATAAAGTATTTTCTTTAATATTTTATAATTTAATTTCTTGTAAATATTTTATATTTAAAAATATATATATAATTTAACTTTTATATTATTTATTTTAAATTAAAATGCTTTTATAATAGGTACTTTATATTATATATTAATATAATTACTAAAGATTTATTTAATTATATAAGTTAAACTAGTTCTTGTAAAGTAACTTATTTTATTATTTTTATTATAATATAGTTAGTAAGTAAATAAAGTTTAAACTTAGACTTAAAGTTTTTATATTAATATTATGTATTTTATGATATTATAAGTACTTGTAAATTACATTAATTATATGAATAATAATAATAAAAATCAGTAATATAATATCAAAATAATTTTTATTATAATATAGGTTGTTTAAAAATAGTAAATATAATTCAATAAATTATATTAAATAATTTAAGTTTTATAAAATAAAAAAAACATTAAAACTTATAACGTTATTATATTTATAAAAGTTTAATTACTAAAAAACTTCAAAAGTTTTACAAAAGGTTTCAAAAAGGTTTTTATAAATATAAATATATTTATTTATTTTAATAATTTTTTTTAAATTTAAAACATATGTAAAAGAAAGTAATAGTATAGCCTAAATTACTAACTAAAGATTATATATATTTAAAAAAATTAATAATATAATAAATAAACTAAAGTTATGTTTTAAAATTATAGTAAATTTATTAAGTGGATTATACTTATATTTAAAAATAATAATAAACTTAAAATAATAAAAAAGATTTAAATACTATAATAAAGTAAGTTAGTATTTATATATATTACTAAATTTTAATAATTATAGTAAAATATTAACTAAAATAATATATTATTAAAAATTACTTGTTACATATCACTTAAAAACTAAGTTAAAAATAAAATAACGTAATAAAAATTAATAACTATTAGTATAAATAAAAAGAATTTAGTAAAAATTATTTTAAAAAAAAATCCTAGTATTATAAAAGTAAATATATAATAAAATAAACTTAAATAAATTTAAATAAAAAAATAAACTATAAAAGTAGTACTTAAAAAGGTTTAAAATAGTTAATAAAAAAAGAGATTTAAATATAAAATTATAAAATACTTTATTAAATATTACTTAAATAAACAAAAAGCAACTATTATAAATACAAAATATTTATATAAAAAAATATATATAAAACATAAAAATTAACTTAAATAAAAACTAATACTAAATGTATAAAAACTTAAAATACTAAAAAAAAAACTATAAATACTAATACTAAAATATTAAAAATGTTTAAATAATAAATTTAAATAATATTAACTAATATTAAAAAAAGGTATAAAATTAATATAAAATTAAAAGTACCAACATAAAACTATTAATTATTAATAAAATATATTATAAAAAAATAGTTATATTATTATTAACACAATAAGAAATTTAAATTTAAAAAATTTAAATTAATAATAATAATAATAATTAAATAGTAGTTTAATAAAAAAGTTTATTAAACATACAAATAAAATTAATATATTAAAAAAAATTAATTAATATAATATTAAACTATAATATTTAAAAAAAAGTAGTAATCTTTCATTATAGCTTTTAAAAATAAAATATAGAGTGAAATTTTTAAAATAAATTTAAAATAATTAGTTTTAAAAAAAATAAATATTTTAAAACAACTAATTAGTATAATATAAAATTAAAATATTTTATATTAAAAACTAGTATAATTTTACTTTAGAAAGTAACACTAAAAAAAAGAAAAAAAATTAAAATACATTTTACATTATAAATTACTAATAAAAAAGTTATGAAAAAATTAGTAAAAAACTAATATTAAATTTACATATTAATTTAATATATATATATATATATATAAAACAAGTAATTAAAATAAAAAAACTTAAATAAGAAGTATGTTAATAAATAGTTAAACTTTAAAAATTCTATATTTTAAATATAGAATTTTTTAATAAAAAATTTCTTAATAAAATATATGAAAAACCTAATAAAATTATAAATATTAAATTTTTTTTAAATAAAGTACATAATAAAATATACGTTTTACAAAAAAAATTTAAATAAAAAAATTTATATTAATATGTATTAGTATAAAAGTATTTTATATAAAAAAATTATTTAAAATAAAAGTATTTAACTTATAAATTAAAAAATTAAAGTATTATAAATTAAAATAAGTTATATATTATTTTAACTATTACTTTATATATGTTTTTTTTAAAAAAAAATAAAGGTTAAAAAATTTAAAAAAGTAAATTATTGAAAGACTAAAAACTACTAATAGTAAGTTTAAGTTAGTAATATAACTATTAAAAATAAAAGTATATAATAAGTAAACTAAAAACTATAATATTATTAACTAATTTTAATAAATAAATTAAGTTTTAAAGTACTAGCAAATAATAGTATAAATAAATTATAATAGAAAAAAAATTATTAAACAAAACTAATATAAGTAAAGTAAGTAAATAATAATATACTAGTTTTTAAAAAAACTCTAATTTATTTAAAAAAAACATAGAGCTTATATTAGTAGAATATAAAATATTTATTATATAAATATACTTAAAAAAACTTAACATTATTTTAAAATACTTTTTCAAATTTAATAAAAAAAGTAGTTTAAATATATAAATTAAAAGCTTAATAATACAACTTAAAAATTATAAAATAATTACTAAAAAAGTAAGTATAAAATATTAAATTAATATTAATTAAAAAAATATATTAAATACTATAAAAATTTTAATTACTATTTAATAAAAATTAGAATTAACTTGTATTAATGTATTTATTTTAGTAATATAAAATATATTTTATAAAAATTATTAAATTAAAATTAAAATTAATTTACTTTTAAAATAAAAATCTATAAAAAAATTTGAAAAAATTATATATAATAAAATAAAAACCTAATAATTTTACTTCTATTATTTATATTAAAAAAAGTAAATTATAACTATATTTTAACTTTAAAACCTAAATAAAGGTATTATTAAAAATTACTATTTTTTTACTACTAATTAAAAAACTTATAAATAGATTTTATAAAGTAAATTAACTTAATATATTTAATATTTATAAAAAACACTATTATATTTAAATTAAAAAAATTTAACTAGTTAATAATATTTAAAACACAATATGAACTATTTAAGTACTATATTATATTATTTAAGTTAAAAATACGCTAATAATATTTTAAGGACTTATTATTAAAATATTTTATAAATACTTAAATATATTTATAATACTTTATTTGAGTAATATATTAGTATATATAAAAAATATTTAACAAATTTAAAAAAAAAATTTAAAAGGTTTTAAAAAGTTTTAAAAATCTAATCCTTTAATATAACTAGAAAAATATAAGTTTTATATTATAAAAACAAAATTTCTACAATTTATTGTTTGTAAAAATAAAATATTAGTAGATTTAAAAAAGTTACTAAAAATTAAAAATTAGCTAACACAAATAATAGTTAAAAAATAGTTTTTTTAAGGTTTTAAAAATTTTTATTAAAAGTTTATAAAAAAGTATTTAAAAAGTATAATACTACTTATAAAGTTAAAAAAAAAAAAGTTGAAATTTAAATAAATACTAAAATAAACAGGGTTATTTTAAAAATTAAAAAAAAGTATAAATAAATACTACTACTTAAAATATATTACTTAAAATTATTAATTATACTAAAAACCAATATATTAAACTATATAATTAAAGTAATATATAGTTAAAAACATATAAATAAACGTTTTTACTTTGTAAAGTATTTATTAAAAAACCTTATAAAAATTAAGTTAAACTATAATATTTATAATAAAAAGTTACTAATTACAGTAATTTTATTTAAAAAGTAGTAAACTTATTTTAAAAAATTAAATACTAAATAATTATATAACGTATTTTATAATTGAGCTGGATAAATAATCGAGCTGGACACTTTGCTAAGACCCTAATAGTACTATTATTCACGGTACCATTATGCCACCCATCAACCTAGAATCGATTTCTCGAGAAGCCAGAATACAGCTTGCTATCCAGGCTCTCGATCTAGACTAAATTCATGGCCTTTGAAACGCTGCACGCATCTATAATGTACCTAAATCGAGCCTAAAGACGCGACGCGACGGAACTACCTCATGACGTGATACCTTGCCGAATAGGATGAAACTCACGGTCTCTGAAGAGAAGGCGGTAAAGGAGTATATTCTTGAGCTGGATTCAAGAGGATTTGCCCCTCCGCTTAATGCTGTTTGAGAGATGGCTGATAAACTACTGGCTGAGCGAGGGGGAGACCTAGTTGGTAAACTCTGGCCACACAACTTTGTCAAGCGTACGCTAGGGATTCAAATGAAGTACAATCAGAAGCTAGACTATCAGCGTTATAAATAGGAAGAACTAGCTATTATATAAGGCTGGTTCGACCTTGTATATAACGTAAAGGCTAAGTACGGTATACAGGACGAAGACACGTACAACTTTGATGAATCTGGCTTCCAGATGGGTATAATAACAACCTAAAAGGTTGTTACAGGCTCTGAGAGATGGCATTGACCAAAGGCCCTTCAGTCAGGCACTCGTGAGTGGGTTACAACGATCCTAGCTATTAGCGCGTTAGGGTACGTAATTCTACCCTTTATTATCTATAAGGGTAAGAATCACCTCTCTGCCTGGTACCAGGAACTCGGTATACCGCGTTAATGGCAATTCGGTGTCTCTGATAATGGCTGGACAACTAATGAGCTTGGTCTCGCGTGGTTAAAGTACTTTGACGCGTGTACAAAGGAGCGTAGTGTTGGCGCACACCGATTATTAATTATTAACGGCCATGAGAGCCACAACTCTCTCGAATTCACGGAATACTGTAAGGAGAATAAGATTATCACTCTATGTATGCCGGCACACTCATTACACATCTTGTAGCCACTAGATGTGGGTTGTTTTTCGCCTTTGAAGACGGCCTATGGGCGCCAAGTCGAGAAGCTGATGCGTAACCGGTTTAATCATATTACTAAACTAGAGTTCTTACCAGCTTTCCGCGACGCGTTTAACGCGTCAATTACTGAGAGTAATATCTAAGGAAGCTTTTGAGGTGCTGGCCTAGTTCTATTCAACCTAGATGAGGTGATATCGAAGCTTGATGTTCGATTGCGCACGCCTACACCACTTACCAACTAAGAGGTCACCTGGCAGTCGAAAACCCTTAAGAACTATCGTGAATTTGGGTCGCAAATAAAGCTAATTACTAATAAGTTGGGTAGCTTACTCTCTTCTTTGAAGGATGGGTACCAGCAGCTTGTTAAAGGCACCCTCGCGATGGCTCAAGAGATGGTGCTTATACGTGATCGCGTTGCTGAGCTTGAAGCAGCTAACGAGGCCGTATCTCGACGGAAGCAGCGCAAAAGAAAGCGTATCCAGAAAGGAGGAGTACTTAGCTTTGGTGCTGGCCAGGATAAATCCACTGAGGACCCTACTACTGCGAGTTCTAGTAGTAAGAAGGGTCGTGGGAAGGCAAGGGCAGATGGGGCTGAACTAACTTAAAGGTGCTGTGGTAACTGCGGTGGAACTGGGCATAACGCTCGAACATGCGAAATTGATGAAGATAGTACTGTAGAATCTAGTAGTGATGAGAACGGTACTGTAACTAACAGTACCGTTAAGTAATAGTACTGTGAACGATAGTACTTTAATAAAGTCTTGGCAAAGTGTCCAGCTCGATTGTTTGTCCAGCTCGATTATAAAATACGTTAACTAATTAAAAAAATAGCTAAAATACGTAAATAAACTTATTTATATATTTATAACTTTATATAATAAAGTTTAATTAATTACTAATTTTTTTTGGTTATTTAATAGTACAAATTTTCTATTATAGTTTATAATATAATATTATAGCTTTATACTAGTTCTTTATTTTATATACTATTTATTTGCTATTTTTATTATATTTATTTATTTAATTACTTTATATTCTACTTAATTACTTAAATAAGTTTATTAATTTATTGGTAAAACACTATTTAATTTTATTTAATTACTTATAAATTATATACCTTTTTTACAACTAGTTTATACTCTTAATACATGAAGCTATATTTATACTTTCTTTATTTAAATTGGTGGAAAGTTTTATATACTAAACCTATTGTACTTAAATGCCTTTTTGTTTTAGATCTAAAGGTATTGCTAAAGTAGTTTGTATTCGTGTTAACGTCCTTAAAGCTATATCCTATGTATGTGTGGAAGTCTGTGAGCGAGCAACACAAAATTTTAGAGAGAACTCAATAAATTGAAAACTATGGAGGGCTAGTCCACGTAAATAACGAGCGAGAAGAGCTCGAAGAAGGACTGGTAAGCACTGGGGAATCGAGAAGTAGTGAGAGATTGAGGTATTTGACGTCCATACTCGGTTGCAAAGTCTAAGGAGCTACAGAAGCGATAGGCGATGGGGCTATGTACAGTAGAAGGACCATGCACGTGCCGAGGGGCTTAACACTCTAACTGCTGATTCGTGGATTGGGAAGCGTATAAAAGACCGTAATTGACGGGTGACGAATCCGAAAGGGGGAAGAAACAGGAACCAGCGGAATAGCGCGGGTGACTAAAATTCAAAGAATCGCAGGGGATTTTTCTCGAGCGTTGCCGGTTCGCCGTACTATGGTTGGCCTCAATGCCCCTTCCTCCCACGTACCCCATTTGGTGAGGATACGCCGTCTGATATCCTTCCCCCAATAAGCCATCGGGACCAGAACAATCCCTAGAGCCAGAATTAAGATGCCGATGCCGAGATTGGCTCCGCCGAACCCCTGCGACTTTATCCATGGCGTGATGGCAAAGCTTAACCCAAAACTTGCGGAGTAGCCCCCGCCTACCAAAACGACCATTGCAGCTGAGGCCCAGCGAGGGAAGGCTGCCGTGGCCCAGAGGGTGTTAGCGGTGGCTAACCCGGCGAATCCGAACGTGTTCAGGCCGAAGCAGACGTAAATCCAGATCCAGTGCCATTTACGCTCTACCGCATAGCCGTAGATAATGACGCTCAAAGCACTGGCCACAACTGGCAGGACGAATGCCGCGAGATAGTGTTCCGCATCGCGCACTCCGCTATTACGCCGCGCGAAACAACGGGTAAGCCGCGCAATCATAAGACCAGATGCAGGCCATGCCAAGAGAGCGCCAACCGCCGCGGTCAAGTTGATGAGAGCGACGACATGTTGCGGAAGGAAGTAAGGACTAGCGCTTAAAACAGATGCATATGTCGACCCGAGTGACCTCAAACCGCCGAAAATTGCTGCTTCCAGCAGTGCGACCCAGAAAATAAGCGGATTCAAGAAGCAAATAAGCACTTGGGGATAGCAGCGTCCCATCGCCTTCCACCCTCCTCCAACTTTCCCGAAAACGAGGAGCTCTTTGAGGCAGTTATCGTCAGCTGAGGGAGAATGCTGAGGGAAATGAATGCGACAACGCCTGCCATCGACCAAAGGAAAGCTATGGCTTGAGGCCGCTGGTGGAAAAATGTTAGGTTGACGATCGCAAAGACCGCCTTTTGTTTGAGCGTCAGAATTATCTCGGGGCAGATCCGATCATCGGGTACTCACTACACTCGTAGAAAAGCCTTCTGCTAGCCCTTGAAGACTAACAGCTACCAGATATTGCGTAAAATTTTGTGCCGTCCCAGAAAGTGCTGTAGACGCTACCAAGATGAAGGCGCACAGCAAAAACACCGTCCTTCTTCCGATCGCTAATGATAGAGGGATCCAAATGAAAGCTCCAACCCCCATGAACAGCGCAGGGGCGTCCACCAGCAAGGACAGGTTGACATGGTTCGACTTCTATTACACGAAAGGTTAGCTGTTATGGCAAAATATCGCTTTTGACTGCGTGTAATTGTTAGCTATAGATTCTGTACCTCATTAAATTCCTGTGACAATGCCTCCAACATCAGACCTGGACCTTGGACTGCAGTGAGCCCGACGCACGCGAAGAAATAAAATGCAAAAAAGGCACGGGCTCGCTTTCCTGTGCTCCAGTTCAATGGATCTGCCCTGAGTCTGGATGGGATAGGTAGGTTGAGCACACGACCGTCGGCGCTGATGAGGTAGACACTCCCAGCGAGGTCGCGCATCGTATCTTCATAATTGGAGAATAGAGACGCCTTTTTGAGATCTTTAGCGGACATCTTGAAATATTTTGACGAAAGCTGTCACGGACAGCCTCTACTGTGTCTGCTTCATGTAGGAGTGAAATATCCAGGACATAGTGGGCAAATTCGTTCTCCCTCTTCACGGCCCGAAAATAATGTGATGGGTGAGAAATACGTCTCGGCAAGCGCCACGAGGGCCAGATGAAACAGTGCCTTCAGCCAGAGGATCGGCCCGATGAACATTCATGTCAATGCGGGTTACCGGGGTCGTCCAGATCAACGTCTGACATTTTGTCACCCTCCACAGTGTCTCAGGTACCAACTCTATCTGGTGTTTCATAACGGTTCAGTAGGTGGTCGGTGTGTGCACCGCCAGTGCACATTCGCTGCCAATCTTGGGTGCGATTCCGATTAGAACGGAGTACGAACCACCGAAGCTGTAACTGATATACGATTAAGCATTTGAGACAGACGTCTGGGTGTCACCGGAGAGCATTCCGTCCTCTCTCTACTATCGGCCCTACATTCGTCAATTATCTACGTACCATCCTTCGCACCCTCTTTCGTACCCTCTTTCGTACTACCCCCTCTCTGTGGTGTATATAGGATCCACTCTATTACATATTAAATAGACAATAGGTTGCTACATTAATTCCCTATACTTAGTAATAGTTATGAGCTTAATTTATGCTACTAAGGTTATTTTTAACACTCTTAACCTTCTACACAATTAAGTATACTAACAATTGCACAATTACTTAGCATTTCATTACTATTATTAATTTTCTATATTTTCTCTTAAGGTTTTCTTTAAATTAGCCTTTATTTTATACTATTATTAGTAAAATAACTAGATTTTTATTACTTAATAATTAAGTACTTTATATAATAATTATTATTTTTACTACTTTATAAAACTACTATAATTAATTTTTTATTATTAAAGTAATAGTACTAAACACTAAAGTATAGTTTTATATTAATTTTAATTTTACTAAAAATACATTAACACAAAATACTTTATTAAAAAAGTTGTTATATAAAAAAATTTAATTAGTGTAGTTAAATGTTTATGTTTATAAAGTAATTTAATATAATAAAGTTATATTAATAAAATAATTAAAATAAAATAATTTACTAATTTACTAAATAAAGGTTTTAACTTATAATAATAAATTATAAAAATATAATTAAATTAAAAAACTTTTTATAAAAATTCCTATATATATTAGTAAAATAATTAATATATATTATATTTCAATTATTTAAAAATTTATTAACTTATATAATTATTTAATAACTTTTATATAAAATTTAGGTTTTAATAATAAAAGTTATGTAAAAGGAACTTCATAAGCAGGAAACATAAAGAGCTAAAAAAGAAAAATATAAAATAAATTAAAAAGAAACAAATTCTTAAAAAGTACTTATAAAGTTTAAAAAGTATCTATATACCTAATTATATGCTAATTATATAAGCTAGTATCTTAATACTAGCTATTATATAGAGGCCTATAAAGCACCTAAATAAGCTAGTTAGAAAATAGTAAAGAAAATATCTTTTATATTACTTTTCTTTTTTTTAGAAATCATCCTAATTTTTTAAGTTCTAAAAAAAAAAGTATTTAGTTATATTAGTTTCTTACTATATAAATAGCAAAAGCCTATTAGTTTATTATTAATATAGATGAATATAATTTCTATATTTTATTATACTAAACTCCTGAAAACCTTTAAAAAAATTTAATAGAAAAGAATAAAAAGAGATATATACTAATAATATTATATATAAGTATTAAATAGCTTATAGTATATGTACATTCTATAATCTTAAGTAATACTATTTAATAACTTATTTTTCTTATTTTATAATTAGAGGTTTGCTTCAGCAGCAGAAACTTAAATATATTAATTATAAAAATTATATAATTAAAAAGGCTATAGCTTGTTATTATAAATATTTTAATTTACTTTTCACTACTACATATAAAAGTAGTATTTAGTAATAAAGTAATAAATTATTATTAATAGTAACTTTATAATTATATAAAACGTATTATATAGCTATAAATTTTAAATAAATTTAATAATTTTACACTATTTACATCATGCATTATAAAGTTATAATATATATACTAATATTAATATATTATTATATAACTTTATATAGTTTCTGTAAGTAAAGGTAGTTTTCTTAAAAAGTAATAAAGTTAACTTTATATATATTTATTCTTTTACACTAACTCTTTATTCTGTAACTAGAAAAGTAGTAGTTAGTTAACTAATAAATAAAAATAAGCTCTTATTTAAATAAATATATAATTTTTATATTTAACTTTTACTATTTTTCTCTAATATCTATTTTAATATTAATATTTTAAGCTTTATAATACTTTAGTTTTAATTATACTAGTTATATTTATTTTTAATTACTTTATTATTCTAATTTCTTCGTAAATTTTGAATTTTTTTACTTATTTAGAGCTTTAGCTATTGCTTATACGTAAATAATACTAAAGCTATTTTAATAATTTTATAAATATCTAATAAAATTATAAAAAAAATGTTACAGTCTTAAAAACTGTAGCTATTAAGTATTATAAGAAAATAAATAACTTTATATTTATTTTTAGTATACTAGTAAAATTTTTTTTGGTTATATTTAAATATATAGCTTAAAAATTAACTTTAAGAGTATTAACTAATATTATATAACTAGAACTTTAATAGTATTATACTTTTAATATTTTTAATTATTACCTTTAGTACACTATATATAAAGATTCTAAAAGTAATTTATTAAATAATAAGAAAGATTCTACTTATAATAATAACTTATAGTAAGTTAGTAAATATACTACTATTATGTATAAAACTAAGTAGTTTAAAAGAAATTAGTTAAAGCATTAAAGAAAATTTAAGAGTTATAAAAATCTATATTAATATACTTATACTTATTAAATTTTTTATAAGTATAGTTTTGCTTATTATAAAATAAGTTTCTCTACTTTTTAAAATATAGTTATATGCTAATATTTGTGCAGAAAGAACTTAATAGTTTTAATTAATATAATTCTATAAATATTATAGTTTATAGAAATACTAAAGCTTTATTTTAGCATATTAAGCTAAAAACTACGAAATTATAATAGTATTAGTATAAACCTAATATTAGTTTTAGTTAATTTTTATTTACTGTATTTTTAACTACTTTTTATTTTTAAATTTTAATTATAACTTTTTCTTACCTTTATAGCTGTACTGTATTTGTTTAAATAGGTAGTTTAAATAATAATAAAAATAGTATATTATACTAACTATTCTCTTTTTTTAATTAAAAGAGAGTTAGTAGCTTTAAGAAATTTTAGATTTCAGATACATATATAACTACTATAATAACAAAAAGGCGTTAAATATCTAGTAAGTAGCTAGTTATTTTTTAAAGAATATAGTAAAATTAGAGTTATTACCTTTATTTAAGTTTTAAGTAAGTAGTAGCTTAGCCTTAAAGTATTTTTATAAAAGCTTTTTTAGTTAAACTAATTTTTTATTACTATAATATAAAATACGTATTTAAAATTATTATAAGTATAAAATATATATAATTTTACTTTCTTATATATTATTTAGTAAGTAGTTAACTAATAAAATATTAATATTATTTAATAATTTATTATTATACTACTACTTAAAGCTTTATTTTAAAAACAAATTTTAGAATCTACTTTTAAAAGCTATAAATAACTAAAAATTAAATTGTAATTTATAAAGTTAATAGTCTAAAAAGTTTAAAAGTTTACTATTTTAATGTAATTATATATATTAGTATACTTTAGGTTTAGTTTATAAGCTAAATATAATTATTACTAATTAAAAAAATTTACTAAAAACTTTTAATAATATAAAATTATATTAAGATTATACTTTATTATAATATTAAATTATATAATATTAATTTTAATACTATTATTATAAAAAAAAATAAAGTTATACTATTGTTTTATTTTCTAAAATTAAATAAATAGTAATAGCAATTTATAAATACTTTTTATTAAATTTTAGTTTTAGAGTTAAAAGTACTTTCTAACTTTTTTAAAAAAAAAATTATTTTTATAAGTATTAAATATGCTACTAAAAAAATTACGTTTTTAAGTATTTATTTCAAAGTTACTAAATAACTTATAAATAGCTTTTAAATTATTTTTATAGTAAAAATATATAACTTTTTTAGTATTTAAAACTATGTATTTAAACTTAGTTTAAATTTTAATATTTTATAAAGTATCAACACCTTTTATTTAAAAGTAAATAAATTTAATAAGTTTACTTTAAATAAAGTCTATTTTTACTTACTTTTACAAACTACTATTAAAATTAATAAATAGTTAGAAATTTAAATATTAGGTTTTTAATATAAACTTATTAATTAATTTTATATATTAATTATTAAGTTTTATTTAAGTTTTTTAGTATATTAGAATATTTTTAAACTTTATAAATATATAATTTTAAGTAAAATCTTAAATATAAGTATAGAGTTAAGGCTACATACAAATAGTATAAAAGTTAATTTTTTAAAGAATTAGATTCTTTAGTATACTATTACTAATCTTTAAAATAGTTTAATAAGTATATTATTTAAAGTTTTTTCTTATAAATAGAACTTAAAAGTAGTTGTTTATATTTTAAATCTAATTATATTATACTTATATTAAAGAATTTTTTTTAAATATAAACACGTTTATACTCGTTTAAAACTATTTAATTACTTTTAGTTAATTATAATATATATTTTTTTTTACTAACTATATTAAAAGCTACCTATAATCTAAAACTTATTTTACTAATAACTAAAAAACTATAAGGTTATAACTCAATAAACTATAAAAATAGTAAGCTTTTTTTTAGTTTATGTAATTTCTTTTTTAAGGAAATGCAATCTTTTAAAAGTAAAAAAAAAAACCAATAAATTTATAAATTTAATTAATATTTAAGTTTAGTTTAACATTACTTATTTATAATAAAATAGTATTTAAACTAGTTTTTAGGTACCTATTTTTATAACTTATAAAGTGTTAATTTAGTACTAGTATGTTTTTATTTTAAGTAGTATTATTTATTTAACTAACTAAAAGCTAGTTTTAGCTTATTTACTAGTAGTATAATAAACGTTTATAAACATTTAAATTAAAAAGTAGAACTTTAAATACTAAAGTATTAAAAACTTTGTATATAAATATATTTATAGTTTTATTTAATAAAAACTTTTTATTATTGAAGTATTTATTATTTAATAAATTTATAAAAATAAGCTACTACCTATTTTTAGTAAAGTAGTTTTTATTATTATTAAAATCCTTTTATCTCTAAAATTAGGAATTCTAAAAGTATTTAGTGTAAATTTATTTAATACTAAAAATTTACATAAAATATAAAGTTACAGTATTAAATTCCACAACATTTAAAATATTAAAAAAAAATTTAATTTTTTAAACTAGCTACTTTTTAGAATAAAGTAAAAAGAATTTAAATTATAAAAAACTTTATAATAAAAAAATATTAAAAGTTAAAAAAAAAATAAGTATAAAATAAATTAAAAAGAAAAACAAATTTTTAAAAAGTACTTAAAAGTTTAAAAAGTATTTATATACTCTAATTATATATGTAACTATATAGACTAGTATTTTAATATTAACTATTTAATAAAAGCCTAAAGAGTACTTAAATATATTAAAAAAGTAAAAGTAAAAATACTTTTTATAATATTATACTAGTAGTATTGTTTTATAATAAATAAAATTTTATTATTTTTAAATAAATTTAAATAATTATATACTTTTAAGTTACTTATTTAAGTCGATATATATTTTATAAATATTTTATATTTACGTTAATATTAAATATATTTAAAATATATTTAAAATATATTACTTACTAAGTTTTTGTAAGTAATTTTACTATTACTTATAGTAATAATTAAAAATAAAAAAACTACTTAAATATAATTAAAAAATATTAATAAATTAAATATAATAAAGTAAGTATAAATAGCTATTAAAATAAATTCTAAATATATTTATAATATTTATACATACTTTAATATTACTAAGTGTTCAGTTGTAAAAAAGGTAGAAGTAAGTAAAATAAAAAAATTAAGTAAGTAAATTAGCTAGATTTTACTAGTCTCTACCTTATTATATAACGCTAAGTAAGGTAGGCTAAGATATTACTATAAATAATTTAAATAATAATCTTATATTTAGCTTTATAAAGGTTATGCTTAGTAGTATAAAGTTCTTATAAATATTATCTTTAAAGAAATAATTACATTAATTCCTATATTACTAAAAGTAAGAACTGATTAAATGTATAATAATTAAATAGATAGTAATAATAGTACGAATCTTTAGTAACTCATATTACTATAGTGGTAAAATAGTAGTAAAGTAGTAAAATAATAAGATTATTTATTTTAGTTTTACTAATACTCTCTCTTAAGCTTACGTATGATGTTTTTAAAGATATTTTAATTATATTTCTTTTTTACTTTATTAGAGTCAAGTCTGTAGTGATTAATAAATTAAAGATATAATTTTAAACTAATAGATTTAGTTAAGCTATCTACTACTATTTAATTAGTTAATAAGTAGAATGTAATAATTTATCCGCTTTATATCTATTCTTATATATAGTAGTATTATACGTTAATGTGCTTACTATACTTATAAAATTTAAAATTCTTATTTAAAGTAATAGTACTTTTATTATCTGCGTAAATCTTAATAGACTTTTAATAAAACTCTAATTTAGTAAGTAATTACCTAAGCTAAATAGCTTCTTTTACGGCTTAATATATAGTTATATATTCTATTTTTATAGTTAATAAAGTAACTATCAGCTGGCGCTTTAAAGTCTAGCTAATAGATTCTTTATTTAAGGTAAAAATATAGGCTCCTATTAAATATCTAGTTATAAAATCTTTAGTAAAGCTAGTATTTATATATATAGCAATTTTATTATTCCTTTTTTTACTAAATATAATATAGTATTTAATTATACTGCGTAGGTAGAAGAAGATTCTTTTAAGTACTTACTAATACTTAAGTCTAAAGTTATTTATATACTATATAAGAGATAAGACTATAAATGTTATATCTAACTAAGTAATAATTATAGCATATATAATTAATTCTAGCTAGGCAGTAAATTCTTGTCTTAAAGCTTTAATAGTAATATTATTAAATAAATTAAAATATTAACTTATTACTATTAACGTCTTTACTCTATGTTTATGCTTACTATATTTATATTTATTAAGAATTTTTTTAATATACGCTTGTTAGCTAAGCGTGATTATTCTTATACTATAGTTATATTTAATTTCTATTCTAAGATAGTACTTAATATTTTTTAGATTAGTTATCTTAAATTTCTTACTTAGCTAATTAATAACTAACTTTATAGCTAGCTTATTACTACTAATTAGCTTAATATTATCTATATAGACTATAATTATAAGTCTTGTATAAATAGTATCTTTAATAAAGACATTATTATCTACTATAAGTAGCTTAAATCTGATTTTAATAAGAAAACTTATAAGCTATTTTATTTACTTACGTGCTAATTATTTTAGTTTATATAAGCCTTTTTTAACTCTATAAATAAGATATTTCTTACTCTTTTAAATATAACTAGGTGCTTACTTAATATAGATTTTTTTGTTAAAATCTAAATTAAAGTATACCGTCACAAAGTCAAGCTATATAATATTATAGTTAAATAGTATTATAAGTATGAATATTATTTATACTAAAGATACTCATACGACTCTAGTATATGTCTAGTTATAATTAATACTAAATTATTATATAAATTCTTTCCCTATGAATCTAGTCTTGTACTTAGTAATTTAATTGTTAGCTTTTTTTTTAACTTTGAATATTTACTTTCCATCTAGCGCTGTACGCCCTGTGGGTAATTTAATAAGTTTAAATATCCTATTCTCTTAATACTACTGTATCTTGATGTCTGTTGCTTCTTTCTATTTTATGCTATTTAGCTATTTTATTGTCTCTATGAATAATTTTAGCTCTAGGTTATTTAGACCTAGCTTCTTATAAATGCCTATGTTAGCTACAATCAAAGCATGCTCTAGAGCGTTATTAAGGTATAAGTAAAAGCTTTAATAAGCGTTATTAATTTCGTTAAGTATTATTATATACAGCATGTAGAAATGCTCGTTAGGGGCTTTAGTAAGTGTAATCGCCTTTTATACGCTTACTACGGCTTCTACTGTCGCTAGCTTTATTAAAATTACATATCTATACTTGTCATGGAATTTATGAGGTGGCTGCCCTCTATTATTACGTGTTAACTGCTATAGTAGTTCTGTTAAAGAGGATGGCTTCTAGATTAGTAATTCTATCTCAGGGCTTGTTGCAGTATCAAGTTGTACTTCTCTTTCATTATTTTTGATTATTAGCGGTAGTCTAACATAAATCACACTTTACCTGTGCTCTCTGCTGTATTGAGTGTCTTTTTCTCCCTCTAATAGTGCAGGGCTTAGCTCATATGGCCTGTCCAGCTCCCTCTCATAAGATAAGCTCTACTTAATGATTTTACATGTAGGTTCGTACGCCCCTTATCGAGTAGTCCTTTGACTATTGATTACTAGTTCAGGGTGTAGGTTGGATGGATGATCTGATAATTAGCTACAAGTTCCTATTAAAGATTATCATGCCTCTTCTCTAAAGTCAAGTTCTTTTTTATCTTCTATAGATTGTCTATCGTACGGTTCGCAGTTGTCATCAGATTCGAAATTTCGTTCCTCTGTAATCTACCGTGTCCCTTCTTTCCAGACTTTAATAATAAATCTATTTGATCTATCTGTAAATCTAACAAATCTCTTTCTAATTCCGTGTGGTGTAATCTTTTTAGATTGAGCTCTTTAGCTATTCTGGTAGTACATAACAGTTCCGAATATTAGAATCTTGGAAAGATCTGGTTTGCATTTATTGATGACTTCGTACGGCGTTTTGCTATTAAGTCTTCTTGCTGGGCTTCTGTTTTTTAGTTTTACAGCATATTTGATTGCTAGTGGCTAGAGAAATTTTGGAAGATTTTAATCTGCTAGCATTGACGTTGCTTTTTCATGGAGATGAAATTAAGTTATTTTAGTAAGTCTATTCTCTTGTGGAGTGTCTTGTATAGTTGGTTGGTAAGTAATCCCTTCTTCCTTCATCCATTCTTTAAAGTCCTGACTCATAAATATAGAATCTCGGTCTGAGAAAATGTACGTAATAGGGTCTTTCCCTTATGCTTTTCGACGAGCTTGTAGCTCTTTCACGTGATTTAGAGCTTCATCCTTAGAGCAAATAAGCCCTACTTCCGTGCTAATAGTAAAATCATTAGTTATGGAGATGTATCCACGCTTTTGATTGTATCCTTCTGGTTTAATCAGTGGTATAAGGTCTAGGTAGAGAATCTCGCCTTCTCGCTTTGCGCGCTGTCGTTCGCTAAATGGTTGTTTTTAAAGCTTTAATTTCAGGCAGCATGTGCAGGTGCCATGGTGGTGGCTATCTAGCTTCAATCCAGTAGTATTCTTCATAAGCTTCTTGAGATTGCTGTATCTCATGTGTCCTATCATTCGATAGAGCTGCTCTACTGACACCTTCTTAGTTGGCAATGGCTTTATGGCCAGTGCCATGTGAGGGTCTATCTTTGCTGTACGTACGAGAACGATTCCATCTTCTTCGTATGCTATAGCCACTTCGTTGCCTTTTTAATCTTTAATTCCTCTGTCTTTCCAATCAAGAGTATAGCCCCCGCGTCTCATTCTCATGGCTGACAAGATGTTAATAGGGCTGTCTGGGTAATACCAAACATTTTTGACAGTGTGGAAGAAAGTTTTGCCGTTCCGAAGCTGGCATGGAAGCCGTATCGTTCCTTTGCTTGAAATTTGTACGGTTCCTCCAGTTCCGCTTAGGGCTCCGCTGGCGGCATGTATCTCAGTAAACCAGGCGTAATTATTGCAGACATTGACTTTTAATGAAGTGTCGTACGTTGTCTTGCATTTGTCGCTGTATGTAAACAAGCTTGGAAAGGTATTAGTTAGGGTATTAGTCAAGGTAAGCCATGTCGCTTCGCCGTCTTCATCCTTTCGAAGATCCTTTTGCTTCTTACGCCAGCTGTCTGTAGCCTTTTCCGGGTGCTTAAACCAGCAGTCTTCTTCTTTCTTGCCTTCCCTTTTACACCATGGGCAAGTCTTTGACTTGTGTTCTTTGCCTATGCCAGGCAATTTGCTTTGACTTTAACCTTGCTTCTTGCTTCTTGTGTTTATTGCAAGAGATGTAGCTTTGGATTGAGATTTGTTTACGAGCTCTTCGTCATGGAGTTGACTTATAAGAGTGTCGTACGAAAGCGATTCGATGCCCGTGTCACGTTTTCGTTCTTGAAAAGAGGTAAAGTATGTTCCAAGATTGTGGGTCATTGCATGCTTGAGTATAAAGTCGATTGTAATCTTTTACCGTGCAATGTCTTGGATAAGGATTCTGAATTTGTTAGTGTAGTCTTCTATGTCTTTGCATGAAGCATACGTCATAGTCTAGATCCGCTCAGCAACTAAATACTTCTGTAGTTCAGTATTGATCTTATAGTGCTTGATAAGGGTGTCGATGACCTATCAAGCTGCCAGGATTCCATCAACCTTTCGTGCTGGCACATCCTCGCAATGGATTACGATGTCGTTAATCGCTTTGTCGTTGTCAGAATGTAGTACCCAGTCGTCTTGGTCCTTTGTAAATTCCAGGGCAAAGTCGAAGTCTTGGTAGTCGCTTGTGTTGCCGAATTTTGGCTTCTTTTCCAGATCAGTTTCTGTCTGTCTGAGTGAGGGTGTCTTTGTCTCGATTGTCTCTCTGACTGGTGAATTATCAGGAGCAACGGACGTTCCATTGTCGCTTTGACGTAGGATTGCTGGAGGAGTCGTTTGCTGAGTACTTTGTTTGTACGGAACAAATCTGACTGCGTCCCATGTGCCTTTTGCTGTCATGTGCTTTTCGAGCCTGAACAGCCATATGGCAAGATTTGCAGCTCCTTTGAGCTTTGGTACTCCGGTCTCTTTTGTCATTTTTGACAACCGTGAGGAATCAACTGATAGACAATTTGGATCAGGTCGTACGAAAACGAGTGATATATGAGATTCGCCAGGCCGGGCTCATAACCTCATGGAGGTTATGCTTGGCAGCATGAAGTTCTCATAAATATTGTCTTCAAAGGAATGATTGCATTGATTCCTACATTACTGAAGGTAAGGACTGATTAAATACATAATAATCAAATAGGCAGTAACGATAGTACGAATCTTTGGTGACTCACGTTGCCGTGGTGGCAAAGTGGTGGCAAAGTGGCAAAGTGGCAAGGTTGCTCATTCTAGTTTTACCAACACAGCCTACCTCTCTAGCCCCGAGGTAGGCCGAGCTAGGTGACGTGGCATGTCGAGACGGGTAGGCCGAGTTTCCCCCGCAGGTCGCCCGAGCTGTACGTCCCCCACTATATACTTCTTTGAGCCATCTAGCAGCTCCAGTTCGAATCTGAGGTTTTGAAATCGCAGGTGGCAGCCAAACCTCAGATCAGAGGTAACGTGACTCTGGCCCCTGCCGTCGGTGTACGCCGTCGTTGATTATCGCCAGTTTTGGCATGGAATTGCAAAAAAAGCTGTATGGACGACCTAGTAAGACTGAGGGCTGTCGGAGGGCGACGACGGCAGCAGCGCCTTGGTGGCGAGTCGTTCGAGTTGCTTTGGGACGATGGGCGTCGACGAAAACATGCTCAAAGTACAGGCGATCGATGGGCAACACCATGTAAGTACAGGGTTCAAATTTAGCGGCCTAAGCATCTGATATCTGACTGTTTGCTAGCGAACACGGCATAAGACTTCTTTTAGACTCTCTAGATATATGTTGTACAAAAATATGGATAAGGCCTCGAATTTAGATTAGGACTGGCGTGCCAGGGAATTATTCATAATAATTCAATGTACGAATTACTTAATAATTCATGAATAATTCAATTTTATTCAATAAGATTAAATTCATAAGAGCCCTGGTCATACCCCACCACCGTAGCGGTGCTTGATATCAACACATATCTACACATTCATCACCAGGCAAAGGACGGCACTTTCAGTTATGCCTTCGAAGCAATCAAAACCCACCCCGGCCCGACATGGCTGACCTATCCCGCTACTCGCCTCCATATGTGGAGTACTATGTAGTCTATTACGGCGGGTGATTACTCTTAGGTTCCAATTGGTCGCTTCTTGTGGTCAGGGAATTTCGTGATGGAGAGAGCGGTTCGCATGTGCCGGGCCAAGGCCATTGGAGTGCACTTAAAAAAGCCGGCAGATCATTGACCCCTGGAGCCTTTAACTAACTCCAGGCAGAGCAGCTTCGACTATCACCGCCATTTTTTGGAAGTGCCTCGCCGCTGCGTCGCTTCTTGCGCAAGATGCCGCCGCTCAGAACGTCAACGTTGGCAGGTTGCTACGATTTGCATGCTCTCAGCTCGTCATCGAGCGCACCGATCCCATCGTCCAACCCGGCATGAATCCGTCAGCGCATACCCACCAGGTAGTTGGAGGAAACTCGTTCAATGTCACGGTAGGGCCCCTCTCCCTCCACATGCAACCCGTGGTGCTCACTAACGGAGTCCAGATGGATCCAAATAACATGGACCCGTCCATTGCGTCCACCTGCACGTCCTGCACCTACTCCGAGGACTTCAGCAACTATTGGACCGCCAGTCTGTATTTCAGATCTCCTGAGAATGGCTCGTACAAGCTTGTGCCACAACTGACAAACTTCCGTGGCCTTGATGGTGAGAGACATCCACAGGGCGGAGGTATCACCGTCTATTACATGACGGCATATGGCGGCAGCCCGAAGACTACCGCCTTCAAACCGGTAAGCCCTGCTTCTTCCACTTTTGTCTTCTCGCAAAACGTGTCCCTGTCCCCCAGGAGTCTGATGTCGGGAAGGGCTTCCGTATGATTTCCGGCGACCCACAGCTCCGCAGTAAGAGTGTGACGTTCCCAGGCATATGCCACCGTTGTAACGGAAACGGGGCGGGCTTCGCTCCTTGCGATTCAAAGGACACTTCTGCCCTCCCGACCAAGATATGCCCCGGAGGCATCCGGGGTACGATCGTCTTCCCATCATGCTGGGATGGGAAGAACCTCGACAGTCCCGATCACAGGAGCCACATGGCTTACTCGCCCGGTGGTGCCGTCCTTGCCAACTCGGCCTGTCCCAGTTCGCATCCAATCCGGGTCCCGCAACTCATGTACGAGATGCAATGGGATACCTCGGCGTTCAACGATCCCAAGTATTTCCAGGGTGGCAAGCAGCCCTTTATGTACAGCTTCGGCGACGGGTGAGCTCTCCTTCTCGCCCTCTAGTGTCAGTGGTCCGGTTCGCCTACTACAGGCACTAACTTGAACGCTAGCACCGGGCACGGCCAGCACGGCGACTACCTGTTCGGCTGGAAGAGCGATGCCCTACAGCGCGGCATGGACGCTCTTCTGGGGAGCGGCTGCATCAACGAGGTATGCGATGCTCTAAAATCGCAGCCTGCCAACGACGCCGTCACCTGCACCAAGAAGACACAGGTGCCAGGCGAAAGTGTCGGCAGGAGCGGCGAATGTAAGTACACGCAAGGGGCTGTTCTTCACTGCAACTCGTTACTGACACGCGCTCCACAGGGCTCACGGCACTTCCTGGTAACGTGCCGGTCACGCACAAGTAATTGTTTCGCAGAGTGCCCCGTGAGAGGATTGAGGGACCGTGTATTCGCCTACTGTGTAGGGCGCCGGTATTTGATCTTCGAGTCGACTACGCTGAATTTGCGAAATATCCTACTCTTCTGGGTTACCTAAGAAGGTATCACCGGAGATGACAAGGATGAAGATGGCTTCTTTTGAGTAGAGTACATTAAGTACTTCTTCGTGGATTTGCTGACAGACCTGGAAAATGTCCACATGTAGAAGTGAATTTTCAGGGCTAATTGGCTATGCCCATATTGAATAAAGGGATTTTGTTGAGGAACACCATAAGCCACCAAACAGGGAAATCCAGTGTTTCTGTCACCGAGTGGCGTTCTTGCCACTGAGTGGCACCCTTGCCACCAGTCACATATGACTCTTATGGCGTCAGCATATTGCGTACTCTCCCACGTATGCTCTTACGTACTGTTCATATCCACTGTGTATTTAATCAACTCTACACTCATCAATATATCATCAGGTTGATCATGACTTTACTCCAGTGCGCCCGGTTACATCTTCTCCGTCCCGTATATTTTCCCACAATCTGAGAGCAATTGCATGTATGGTATGATCTCCCAGATTTAAGTTAATAGACGCAATATGAGGCGCGAATCCCCGCCCCATATCAATAACCCGGTTGGCTACATTCAGCTTGCGCTGGTCGGCACTAGATTTGTCAGCCTGATATAACCATGAGCCCAAGGCAGCCCAGATGAACCGACGGACCAAAGGTGGTGAGTCAGAGTACCACACCAGCGCATACACAACGTGTACCGAACGGTCCAAAAATCGGCAGGGGCATAAATCCGCCGAAGGCTCTATGGGTGTTGAGCTCGAGGTACTAGGAAAGGGGGACCTTACGGGGTTCGCTTAGCATTCGTGTGTCCCGAGAAGTACTAATTCTGAGTAACGAAGTCGAGTGGCTATAGCCGCAACTAGCTTCAATTTTTGTGAATTTCGTAATGGGTCGAATCTGCAGCGAAGACGAAGAGAGCGATAGGACAAGGGATTACGTTCACCTTCCGATCACCGAACGAGAGAAACAGTTATGCCAGTCTTAAAAAATGCGTGCAGTGGGTGGTAAGTCTTCACTCTAGATTCAGCGCAATTCTGATACCGTGTTCGGATTTTAACTCAATTATTTAACGCACATTGTATGTTACTAACCTCGATTTCGCATATATTCTTGACTATCGTCATAAAGTAGATATTTAAGGACTTAAAAACAGTTTACTTTATGTAGATTTTTCCTTTTACTCCAAATCTAAGCTATAAATATAGCCTATTTTTAATCTAGTTATTTAAAACCTACTTTTGGTTTTAACTATTTATAAAGTATTTTATATTATATAAAAAAAGTTAAATATCTAATAAGAAAAAAAAGTTGAAGTACATATAAAGTAATATACTAAGTAAGTTTTACTTACAATTTTAATACAAAAAAACCTAATCATAAATAGTATTAAAACTATGTAATTATAGCCAAAAAAAATTATATACTATTTATATTTTAGTATATATACTAGTATTTAGATCTGTTTTATATATAGTACTTATAATTAAAAATTTTTTTATAAATTTACTAATAATTAAGTGTTTTTATAATATTACAAAATTAAAATTTTTTAATAATAATAATAATTGTTTTTTCTTTACTATATTTTATTTATATAAAAATAATAAAAATATAAATTATAAAAATAGCATAAAAGTTACTTATTTAAAAAACCCAAAAAAAATTTATTTAAGTAAAAACTATTAAAGTTTTACTATTTTTAAAAATAACAATTTAAAGTATAAAATTAATATTAGTATTATTATTAAGTTATTAAGTTATTAAGTAATAAGTATAAATACTTAAAAAATAAGTATTTTAAAAAATATTATATATATCAAAAAAAATTAAAAAATTTATACAATTATAAATAGTTATTAATGTATAAAAATATTATTTTAGTACTAAAATAAAAATAAAAATTTTAAATAAATAAATTATAAACTACTATAATTAATATAACATGTAATACTATATTATTTCTAAAAAAATTTAATTTTAGTAAAATATTAGGTATTAAAAAAAAATAAAAAATAAAAATTAGTATAATTTTTACTATAAATTCTTATAACTTAAAATTGTAGTTTTTAAATAATTAGTTAATTTTAAAATTTTTATTATTTTAATAAAAGTACTACTGTTTAAGGTTTTAATATTTATTACAAATTTTTTTAAAATTTTTTTTTTATAATAATAGTAAATTATTTAATATAAGTAAATAATTAAGTATAGTTTTACTACTATTTACTACTTATTAATAGCTTTTTTATTTATAAATTAAGTATGTAATAATTATAAATAGTAGCATAAATTAAAATTTTAAAATAAATAAAAGTAAAAGAATTTACTTATTTAGCTATACTTTTAAAATTATTTAAAAAGTTTTAATAATTTATTAATAGAATTTTTGAACTTTATATTATAATTTAAAGTTAAATTATTTTTATTTAAAACTATTTTACTTTATTAATTAGCTAACTAAAAAATTATTTGTAACTATATATTTATTTATTAATAGTATTAACTTAACTGTATAGTAAATTATTATTTTATTAAAATAAAAATTTAAAAATTTAAAATAAAGTTAAAACTATAATAATTATAATATACTTTAAAAAAGTATTTAATTTAATTTTATATTTAACTTTTACTAAAAGTTTGAAAGTTAAAATTAATTTATATATAAAAATATATAAAAATATATTAAGTAATTAATAAAAATAATTTAACAATTTCAATATATTACTAAGTTAATAAACTTATAAAATAAGTAAATTAAAAAAATTTTAAGATTAAAAACTTTTTAAAATATGTTATTAAAATATATAAACTTAAAAAATTAAAGTTTTTCTATTAATAAAGTTTTTAAAATACTATAAAGTTATAATTTTTTTAATAAAAATAATACTAATAAGTAAGTTATAATAGTATATTTTATAATAAAAAATTTTTTTTTTACTAATATTTTAAGTACTAAATAAAGTACTAAATATAAAGTAATATAATCTTTTTTAGGTTTTAAATTTTTTTTTTTTTAAAAAAAATCGGGTACTAAATATATAACTATATATTTACTTTATACTTAATTTATATATGTACTTTTATAATACATATATATTTTAAATACTATAGAGTAAGGTTTTAGTATATATATTAAACTTACTTTAAGTATTTTAAAAATTATAACTAATAGTAGTATTTATATTTAAGTTTTTATATATTATATAATAAATATAGTCATTTTAATATTTTTAATTATAAATTTTAAAAGTAGTAAAATTATTTAAAGTTACTAGAAAAAGTTTTAATTTATATAATAGATTTTACTTTTTAATAATAATTATAAATAATTTTTTTTATATATTTTACTACTTTTATTTTATATAATATATAGTTATATCTATAATATTTTAATACTTTTTATATTATATATATTATTAATAATATAATAGTAAAAGATTTTCGTTATAATATTAAAGTATACTATATAAAAATTAAGTAATAAAATAGCTATATTTATTTAAAAAAGTTTATAAATATTAAAAACTAATTATAAAATATACTAGTTATAATATTATATAAATTTGAATAATTTTATAAATAGTACTACTTTACTTTTGAAATTATTTTAAGTAAAAAAAACTAAGTATATTATAAAATAAAAATAAGTTATATATTTAAATAGAGTACTTTAATAGTTAAAAAAAATGTAATTTTTTTAAAAATAATAGTAACTTATATTTAATATAATCAACTACTAAAAACTAAATTATATTATATTTAAACTTATTAGTTATTATATAATTTGTTTATATTTTTACTTTTTTAACTTAATTAGTAGTTATATTATTAGTTGTACTGATTAAATTTTTTTAATTAATTTAAATAGTAACTATACTACTAATTATTTTATTTTATTTTTTATAACTTTTTATTATATATACTTTTATTTTTTAGTAACTTTTTAATTAATATAAAAATGTTATTTTAAGTATTTTAATTAATACTTACTATTTATATTAATAAAGTATATTTTCTTAATTACTTTTTAAAATAAGCTATATCTAGTTTTATAAACTAATACCTTTTTAATTACTTTTTATATATAAAGAAAAAGTTTCAGTTAGTATTTAGTTTAAACTTTATTAAATTTTTTATTTTTTATTTTTTTTTTAAATTATATGTTATATAAATTTTTAACATAAAATAGAGTTTATATTACTTAAATATTAAGAATTTATATATATTTATAATAAAAACTCTAATTTTAAATTTTAGTTTTTAGTTTAACTATTATTTTAAAAATAGGAATCTAAATTACGTTTATAGTTAATTTATAAATAATAGTATATAATATATTATAACTTATAATTAAAGTATTTAAAAATTTTATGTGTATAAAAGTTAACTATTTTTTATATAAATATTTTAATTATAAAAATATACTAAAAAACTATTATAAAAGTAATATATTAGTATTAAAATTAAATTATGAGTATTTTTTTATAACTTTATAACTAAAATATATATATTAAAATAGTTTTAAAACTTATAAAATTAAAATTTATTTAATTAAAAAATACTATACTTATAAGTATAATATTTAACTATTTTTTATAGTTAAAACCAATAATTTTTTACTATTATAATATTTATTAAATAAAGTTCTATTTTTTTTTTTACTAAAATTAAGTAATATAAAACTTAGTTACAAAAAATTAATTTCTTTTTATTATTATATAAAATGCTTTTAAAGTTAAAGTTTTAGTATATTTTTATTTTTATTTTAATATATTTTTATATTAAGTATATTTTTATAAAACAATTTATATATATATATATATATATATACTAATTTAATATATTTTAAAAGGCATTTTAAAAAATTTAATAAAAACTATATATATTTTATACAGTTTTAGTTTTTAAAAAGTTAGTAATAAAAACTTAAAAATTTAAAAATTTTATTATTTTATAAGTAAACTCTATATTTAATATATTAATTAGAGTTTATATATAAAAGAAAAAATAAATAGTTAAAAACAATACTTATTTACAGAATTTGTTATTAAACTAATTTATATTATTACTATTTTTTAGTGAATCTTATTTTAATTTATTTTAATTAATTAGTTATAAACCATTTAATTAGTATATAAAGTTATAAAAATTTAAAAAATTTAAATTTAAAGTCTATTCTAAAATATAAAAAATATAAGTTTTTAAAAAAAAAATTTTCAAATAAAAGTTTTTTATATAATTAAGTTGTTTAAATTTAATTTATATTTAATGTTAAAATTAGTTAAATTCTTGTATATAATACTAGTAAAAAACGTTAATTTAGTTAAAATATAAGTAAATATACTAGTTTAACTAGTTTCAGCTAGTACGTAAGTATTACAGTCAGTAATAAGCAGGGGTTTATTATAGGTAATAATCTTAAGCAGAAGGTGGTGAACTAACTGAGAGAGGATTACCAGCTGTTAGTGAAAAAGCACGCGCGGGAACTTGACGCTAGACGAAAGGTAGAACAGATATTCTGAAAGACTAGGCAGAAAGCGGGGCTTCTGGTTGACATTATTAAGGTGATTAATAAGGCTAATAGCAAAGAAGATACGTGACATCTCACGTGCAGAGTTACGGGTGTGATATGGGTGATTAGGACTAATAGAAACTAAGCAGTCATAGTAGGATTAGGTAGTAAGCAAATTGTAAGCAGAGGGTTTACTATATAAAGGGCGTCCCCTTTGGCTTTCAGATAGTTTTCTCTTTTGTACTTATCTTCTCATTTCAGAGCGACTCTCTGGAATCGTTATGTAATAGATCAGTTAGACTATCACTTGTCATATCTTTATATTGTTAGAATAATTGTGCAAGTAAGTTACTATATAACTTTATGAATTACTAAAGCATCTAACACAGTACGCACACATACTCACTACGTCGAAGAGACCTATATATTGTCTTATATAGTGTGGCAATGAAGGCTACGTATTTTCATATAATACGTAAAGACCTTAGGTACGTAGGAGCCGTAGCCTGTTCTGTAATACTATAAGTACCTACAGGTTACGTGACTTGTATATGACAATGGTAGGCCTGAGTAGTTCAGCATCGGCACCGGTATCGTCCGCAGCCCAGATTGTGCAGCAACAACAGGCACAAATCCTGGAGCTATAATAAATTGTTATAGAGTTAAAGAACTAGGCTGATGTAAGGGTTTATATATCCAGTACTAAGGTATAACTATTAAGAAGGTTTAACAGGACACTCGAACACCTCAAAGGATTCTTAACGGGAATGGAAATGTACACCCGCTTTAACAAAACCACCTTTTCTAAGGATCAGGATAGGATCCTTGCAGCTGGCATGAACATGGAAGGTAGAGCCATGGATTGGTTCGAGCCCTTAGCCAGGAACTATATAGATAAGGAAACCAAAGAAACTGAAATGACCAACGAGATAAAAGCGGTTTTTAGAAGTTACAACGACTTCGAAACTCAGATAACTATGGTCTTCGGAGAAATTAACAAGGAACGAACTGCAGAGCGCAAGATACAAAACCTCAAACAGCCAAAATCGGTTTCGGTATACACTACAGAATTCCGTTAATTACAGTCACGAATTGACTGGGACGACGCGCCATTGATGGCAGCTTACTACGCCAGACTCAAGGACCGAGTTAAGAACAAGCTGGCCAGAAGAGATCGACCGGATAATCTTTATGCCCTTATGGAATCCGCTGTACGCATTGACAACCGGCAGTACGAGCGCGAATTAGAACGCAAGAAGGGTCAAGTGATGACCATAGGAAAGAAGAAGGCGTCGACACAACAAGGATGGGCTTATGATGAAATGGACATTAATAAGGTCCAGACCAAGAAGCCATCACAAAAGAAAGAGCCAAAGAAATGGCCCATGACTTAAGAACGCCGTAAGCGGCTTGACAAGAAAGCATGTCTAGGATGTGGCAACATCAGACACTTTGTGAAGGAATGCCCAGACAAGAAATCAAGGATTGTAATAGTTAGGAGGAGACCTGAGCTTACAGGATGGGACCTATAGCAAGCAGGAACTCTATCGGTTAAAGTTATCAGCAAGAGGCTTGACAACAATTAATATTAGATTTGTGGATCCAACGGGCACCATGGAAGAAATTGTGAGAAAAGACATTAGGAGACAAAGCACGAACTCATAAACGGTTGGCAACGATTAAAGAAGGTACTAAGAAGGGCGGCAAGAGAACAGCACCAGGCAGCAAGTCCGGATGCTCAATCCCTCATACTACAAGAAATTAACAAAGAACGACAACTATTCCAGGAAATTCAACCTTCAACGTATGAAGCTTTCGGAATCATGACAACGACTATCCAGCAACGGCTAGATAAGGATGCATGTTGGATCTGCGGATCAGACCAACATCTCGGCAATAACTGCAAAACCAAGCATTGGGAAATCATGCTAGGAGAAGGGTTTTATAGTTCTAAGGACCAATTAAGGCGAGTAGCGTTCCTGCAGCATAATGGCCTTACAGGAAGAGCGGTGTCACAATTCCTTATGGAGATTCAGCAAGGGAAACCATACGTTCCTAAGAATCAAGGAAAGAAACCGACTCAAACAAAACAAGAAACTGAGCTAGAGAGTGAGGACAACGAGCATGATGGAGCAAAGACACCTTTGCCTACCATATAAATCAAAGATACTAATATCTCTTAATAAATAAAGAATCAGGAATGTTGGATCTGTAAGTTAGTTAACTACATAGGGAAAGCATACACATGGGCGACATATCCAATCCGGATGAGGAGACCAAAAGGACAGAAAGCATGTAGAAAAGCGGTGAAAAAAAAAGGACCTGACGGATGAGTTCTAGAAGCACCAAACACCATAGTTAACACAGAAGACGAAGACGGCCAGCAAGACCGCCTACACTAATAACAACATTAGAAGGAATGTGCGTTGGGATGCGGATACCACAGGGCAGAGAGATAGAAAATTAGTTAGCGACAGAGTGACCTGTACCACCAAGAACTCTCTTACAAGGAATATTTTCTAGGATGGAAATGTTCAGTTCACGGAGACGAAGCTAAAAGAGAGTATAGTAAACTTTCGTATTTAGTATACTATTATGACTATTACCCCATACACGTTAAAAGGGAGTACTTTGACTTAAAGAATGAAGATCAGGAGCACAGCGTGCACGATCCTATATTAAAAAACTAGATAGCCACCAGCAGGAAGCCTAAGCTGGTAATATAGCTGTTAGGACTTTTAGACTACAGTAAGCACAGCAGGAACCATGTCTTTACCTTAGCATAAGAGTAAACGGAAAATCTCTAAAAGCACTAGTGAATAGTAGAGCAGATAGAACATTTATTTCAAATTAATAAATTAAATGAAATAACGTATTATACTAGGAAAAAGTATATTTAGTAAGGGTAAGACAAGTAAATAATAGCGTAGTAACCTTTAAAAAGAGTTTAATTAATCTAAAAACTACAGTAACAGAGCTAAAAGTAATAGGCTATAGAAATATCTACTATATTAATATTCTAGACATAAAAAAGCTAGATATAATTCTAGGATAAAATTAGCTCTTATTACATAATCTAATAATAGATTAGTAATAAAAAACTATTTAATAGCATAATCTAGTAAGGAAAGTAGTATAAATGTAGAAACTAAAAGTAATAGAAAAATACTTTAGAATAGAAAAAATTTCGTATAAGGCTATACAATAATTACAATAATAATAATTATAGGATATTAGAGTAGTATAGATCCGGAAACAAGCTATAGATACTATAGAAGCCTAAATACCTCAGGAATATCAGGAATTTGCATACTTATTTAGTAAAAATAAGAAGAATACACTTCTAAAGTATCAACCTTAAGACTATAAAATACTAGTTAAGAATAAAAAAGAGTTTAAACTAAAACTAATATATCCTTTATTAAGAGCACAACAGGAAGAATTGAAACAGTATATTAAGAAAAATCTTAAAAAAATATATATATAACTAAGTAAGAGCTTAATAGCTTTACTAATATTATTCATACCAAAAAAGAATAGAAAACTATAACTATGTGTGGATTTCAGATAATTGAACTAGGCTATAATAAAGAATTAATACCTATTACTATTAATTTAAAAGCTAATAAATAGACTTTAAAGAGCTTAATAGTTTAGTCTATTTAATATCTATAAAAGATACTATAGAATTTAAATTAAAAAGAGATATAAATAATTAACAGTATTTAAAATAAGATATAGACTCTTTAAGTACTATATTATGCTATTTAGATTAATAAACGCACCAGTAACTTTTTAAGCAGTTATTAATTATATACTTTATAAATATTTAAACGTATTTATAATAGCATACCTGAATAATGTGCTAGTATATATAAGTAGAATACTTAAAAAGTATAAAATATACATAAAAAAGGTTTTAAAGAAGCTTTAAGAATAAGATCTTTTTATTCAGCTGGAAAAATATAAATTCCACGTTATAAAGACAGAGTTCCTAGGATTTATTATTTTAAGAAAAGAAATTTTATTAGACCTAAAAAAGTTAGTAGAAATACATAACTAGCTAATACTAATAATAGTTAAGAAAATATAATTTTTCCTAGGATTTATAAATTTCTATAAAAGGTTTATAGAAGGGTATTTAAAAATTACGATACCTTTAACAAAGTTAACTAAGAAAGATAATGAATTTAATTAGAGATAAAAATAGTAGTAAGTGTTTATAAAACTTAAAAAAAAGTTTACTTAAGCACTAATATTAAAAATATTTAACCTAGAATTACTTATTATACTAGAAATAAATGTATTTAACTATGTGATAAAAATAGTCTACAGTTAATAACATAGTAATAAACATTTCTATTTTATAAACTATTTATTAAAGAAACTTATAGAAAATAAGTTAAACTATAACATTTATAATAAAGAGCTATTAGTAGTAGTAGTAGTGTTTAAAAAATAATTAATTTACCTTAAAAAAGCTAAGTATTAAGTAGAAGTTTTTTTAGACTATAAGAACTTAATAAGCTTTACTATTATAAAAAAGCTAAACTAAAAATAAATACGCTGGTTAGAAACACTAGCTATTTATAATTTAAAATATTTTATTAAAAAGGATTAGAAAACGAAGCAGCAAACACACTTAGCTAATAACTAAATTATATAAAATATCAAAAACTAATATTAAGTGTCGTATTGTTAGTAAGATTAAATAAATTTATAAGCTATAATTATCCAAGGATTATAATAATTACAAGAGTTAAGAATTACTAGATAATAAGAATTTAGGATTTAAGTAATAAAACTCTTAGAGCCTAGAATTAAAACTTATTTACGTGTTAGATAAGCTGTATAAAGAATTAATTACAAAGAATTACAAAGTTATTACATACAGATATTAAGGAATAGAAAAGACTATAAAGTAAATCTCCAGGAATTTCTACATTAAAGGATTAAAATAAAAAGTAAAGAAAGTAATTAAAGCTTATTTAAAATATAAAAAAAAAAAAAACTAGCATAATATAAGCTTTATGAACTTTTATAACTATTAAAAGTACTAAAATAACTATAGTAGTTAGTTTTAATAAACTTTATTACAGAATTACTATTATCTAAGGAACTAGGAATAGATAGAAAATATAATATAATACTTATTACTATAGATAAACTAACTAAGTATATATATTTTAATTTAATGGTTATAGATTTATTAGTGGAAGAACTAGTATATAAAATCTTAAAAATAGTAGTCTTAAAACACGGGTTGCCTAAAGAGTTTATTATTAATTAAGATAAATTATTTATATTATACTTTTAGAAAACTTTATTAGCTAAATTAGAGTTAAAAAAATAAGCTTTTAATAAGCTTTTATTTTTAAATAGATAGGCAAACAGAGCACACTAATCAGACTCTAAAATAATATTTAAAAGTATATATTAACTACTCTTAAAAGAATTGAGTTAAGTTATTATCTTTAGTATAGTTTACTTATAATAGTATAAAGTTATTTATAACTAATATATTACTATTCTATACTAATTATAGATATGAGCTATTAGCTTATAAAGAATTATATAAATTAAAAATAAATTATATTAAGTCTAAGATAAAACAAGACAGCTATAGGACTTATATAATAATTTTAGTAAAATTATTACTTTAAAGAACTTACAAATTATAAAGAGTGCTAATAAGTTAAGAGTTAGAAAACTAACTTTTAAGAAAAGAAACAAAGTTTTTCTATTATATAAAAATCTAAAAATTAAAAAACTAAGTAAAAAACTAGATCACGTTTAAATTAGACTATTTAAAGTAAGTAAAGTTATTAGACTAGTTAATTATTATTATAGTAGTACTATAAGTAGAGAGTTAAGTACTTAATAAGAAGCATTAATTAATTACTAAGTATAATACTAGAAAATAATTTAAAATATTACATAAAGAAAGGAAGAATATGATAAGTTATAAGCTAAAATATTTAGAATAAAGGCTTATGCACTAGCATAAGACTAATACATAAATATATAATATAAAAAAAAAGTTTATAAAAAAGGCTTTTATATTATAAATAGTTATTATAATAATACCCCCCCTTTAGATCTGAGCTTTTATAAGGAGTATTTATATTAAATATTAGATCTAAATTAGTCTAGATTTTTAAGATAGAATTTTTTTATAGTAGCTATATCTTAGAGATCGCTTATAAATTCCTATATTAAATTATTATATTTAGTTTATTTAACTAGATATTTATAGCATTTCCGCCTGTAATTTAGGCGTAGTTCTTTAATTTATTTAATATAATATTTAGTTTCCCTATTAACTTTAATAGGTTTAGATAGTGGGTTTTATTAATTTAAAAGATATTTAAATTCAGACACAGCAGGCTAAAGTAATGATATATAAAAGACTAAGTATATATTTAAGGATTTAGAGAGTTTAAGTTAGTACATGTATAAAAAAATTATCTAAAAGATATGGTATTTCCCTAAGGCCTTTAAGTCTAGCTTTTTAGAAGATTACTTTATTTAGATATTTTATATATTAAGCTAGACTATATCTCTTATCTAATAGTTAGGTATAGATAATTATTTTTAGTTTATATATTCTTTTTAAAGAGCTTAAGCCTAAATTATCTATTTTTAAATTAGTTATTAGATATTAGCTATTTTCTCTACTATACGGTTAACTTCTAAGGCTTATAACACTTAGTAAAAACGTCTTTAAATTCTTATAAGAAGTTTAAAACCTATTTAGGGATATTAGCCTATATTAGCTAGGAACAGTAAAATTTTCGTAAATTTAGATATAGTATTATTAGCTTTAAATTATGCTAAAAAGAGCTAGTTTATCTAATTATCTTACTAGTAGTTTATATATATATATAGGACTTATTTTATTATACTATTAGCTCTTTTTATTTAGCCATTAGTTTCTAGGTAATATATAGAAAATAATTAGAATTTAATTCATAATTATTTATAGAGTTTATTATAGAAGGTAAAGATAAATTATGTTTTTTAGTCTAATATAATTATCTTTAAAAGGCCGTAGTCTATCTATACGTGCTGGTAAAAGAGATAGGTAATATCTATAGTAATTATCTCACTACAAGAAATTAGATATTAGTATTTTATAAGGTGATTAACTATAACCATAATATTAGTATAGCCTTTAGATTCTAGGAGATTAGTAATAAAGTCTATAAAAATATCGTTCTATCTCCTTTTAAGAATAGAGAGAGGTTTTAAGAGGCTATAATACTTTTCACAAAAAGCCTTAAATCTTCAGTAAGTATAATAATAAGATATATATTAATATATTATTTTAAATATTTAAAGCTAGTAGTATTTGTGAGGTAGGATTTTAAAAGTTTTTCTATAACTAAAGTAGCCACCAGCAGGAGAATTATACGTAATTTAGAAAAGTTTAATTTTAAGTTTATTATTATTTAGTATTACTAGCTAATTATAATAGTATAATTAGCTTTTTTAGTTTTTATATTTACTTAGAGAAAGTTTCTTAAAGCATCGGGTTTTATCCCATATTAGTAACAAAATTTCCTAAATAAATTTATTATTTAGGTATTTGTTATTAATAATCTGTTAAATTAATCTATCTATCTTAGTTAAGTTTAATTCTAGAGTATTATTAAATAGTTTAGGGCAGAGAAGTGTTTATTATTAAGCTCTTTAAACTTCTTCTTAGGCTAAAGTATTTTCTATATAGTAAGTAAAAGCATCTAGTTTTCCACCTTACTTATTTAATTAGTACGTGATAGTAAAGTTAAATTAGAATAGATATTTAACCTAATAAGCTTATTAGTAGCTAAGTTACTTTATTATAATAAAGTACTAAAAGTTTTTATAGTTACTTAGTACTTAAATTAAGAACACAACACTTTCTAATTTAGGTCTCTATTATTTAAAGTAACGTATAATAGCTAGTAGTTTCTTATTATATATTTTATAATTATATTTAGCAGGATTTAGTCTCTTAGAAAAGTAAACTATAGGTCTTAGTTTATTCTATTTATCTTTTTAAAAGAGGACTCTAGTAGTTACGTGGTTTAAAAAATCAGCTTCTATAATAATTAATAACTTAGAATTAAAGTATTAAAGAATTAGAGTAGTTATAAATATATATTTTAAGCATTTAAATATCTCTTAATAAGTGTTATTAAATTTAAATTAAATGTCCTTCTTCATTAGGGCTATAAGCAGGAACGTAATACAAGAAAAGTTATTAATAAATTATTAATAGAAATTAGTAAATTCTAGGAATGCTTTTACATCCTTTATGTTCTTAAAAAATTCCTAGTTAAAAATATTCTTTATCTTATTTAGGTTTATACTAATTCCTTTTATTAAAATTATATACCTAAGATAAGTAACTTATTCTTAGTGGAACTTATATTTATTAATATCAAGTTACAGGCCAGCTTTATTTAGGGCTTTTAAGACTTATTTTATATATTATCAGTATTCATATAAAGAATTACTATAGATTAGAATATTATTTATATAGTATTAGAATATACTTAATATATTAGCTAGTTTAAATAGCATAATAAGATATTTAAATAAGCTATATTAGATATAGAAAATAGTTAACTATTTATCTCTCTCTACTACACGGAGGTAGTTAAAAGCTGAAATAATATTTAACTTTATAAAGTACTTTATTTTACTAAGACAGGATAAAGTTTCTTAAATTAATAAAATTAGATAATAGTTCTTAATAGTAATAGCGTTTAGAGCTTAATAGTCTATATAAAATTAAAAGCCTTTATTAGGTTTCTTTATAAAAATAACTAGAATAACTATAGAAAATAGACTTACTCTAATAAATTCTTTAGCAAGATAGTTATTAAGATACTTTCTAAGAACTTTTAGTTTATTTTAGGACATTCTATAAAGAGGTCTAAATCCAGGTTACTTTTTTTTCTTAAGGATAATCTTATAGTTATATAAATAATATTTAGATAATCTATTAACTTTCTTACGCAAGAATATTCAAAAAGTGTCATAATACTTCTTTAGAACTTTAGTAGCTAGATTAGTATAGGGTTATAAAGCTAAGGCTTTATTAATATCAGCTATTAAAATAATAAAGATTTTATTTTATATTTATGTTTCTAAACTATTTGTATAAAAGAGGCTGCCCTAATTAGATAGATATTTATACTTAGTTTAAAATTCTTATAAAGGCCTCCTGGCGAAGCCTTTACTAAAAAGTTTTTAAAGTCTTAAGAAAAAGATTTCCTTATAAGGTCCTTATTTAGTTTAGTATTAGATTTAAGTATAAATTTAGATTTTAAGTAGAAGCTCTTTAGAGAACAGTTTACTAAAAGATCCTTTAAATAGATATTAAGTTCTTATAATTAACAGTTTATTTTAGCTAACTAGTTATTATATTAAGTCTAGATAGTTAATAATAACTTTAGAGAGCAGGTTTATAAACACTATATATAAATAGTATTAAAATAAAAGTCTTTTAGTAAAGGGTTCACCAGAAGGTCCTCTAGGCGAATAATATTTTCTTTTAAATAAATTAGAGATTAAAATAAGCACAGGTAATAGACCTAGGAATAGAGAGTATTAAAAAGTAGCTTTTATAAATTATAGTTAAAATTAATTTTATGCTTTCTTATTTAAGATTAGCTAAAAATCAATTCATAATTTCCTATAGCTATTATAAAGAGATAAATTTTCTTAACGTAATTTACATAACAGAGAGTTATATTAATAGTATATGAAATATAATTCTCTTTAAAACATTTACTATTAAAACTAGTGAGATATAGGACTTTTGGGAGTAGTAAAAGATAAAGTTTCTAAGTATTAACTAGAGATTTACTAATATAATCTATATTAGTTACTCTAGTATTAATTAAAGTAGTAATAGAGTAGAATAAGCTATCTTATTAAATAGTACACAGAATATTCACTTAATAGTTCTAAGAATCAGTTGCTGGGTAAAAAGTCTAAAGGTTAATAAAAATCTAATATTAGAAACATCTTAAGAAGTAACTTAATACTAAGATAAAGCTTTTAGTAAACTAGCTTAAGAAGTTTAAAAATATTCTTATTTATAAAAAAATTTAAATCTAGAAAAAGAATAGGAGCAGGTTACTTATTAAGGTTAAAATAAGCTTATAAATTAGAGTTCTAACAGGAGAACAGAATAGTTTTAGGAAATATAACTATATTTATTATACTTAAAATATTAGCTATTACGCTTTTAGGCTTTTTATTTAGCTAATTTAATAAAAGCATAGTTAAAAATATTAATTTCCATAATATAAGAATCTCTTTATAATACAGATTACGGCCTAGTAAGACGCGGTAAAGAGAAATACTAAAGATTATTATTATATAAAAATATCAGGTTAGTATAGTTATTTAATATATTAGAAATTTTAATATCTATTATTACTTAGCAGAGATCGTTATTTAATAATCTTCTTAACTAAGTAATTAGATTAATTTTATTTAGTCTAGTGTTAACAGCTAGTCCACAGAATTTAGTAAAGTAAATAATAAAACTTTTTTATTCTTAATAAAATAAATTAAGCTTACTTAAGATAGTAAGTTTTCTATTTAGGTCTCTATATATAGCTTATAAAAAGGCAATTAATTATTCTACTAAGTATATATCCTTATTTATAAGAAAGTTTATAAGTGTTATTAGGTCTTTTTTAGCCTTAAATATGTATATAAAAGTTAAAAGTATTTAATAGAATATTAGTTAGTATTATTTTTAAGCTTATAGTTAAGTTTCCTAATAAAGATATATAAATTCTTTTATTTTCTGGTAAACATAAAAGGATTAAGCAGACAGTTAAATTTCATTATTATTAGTAATATAATAAGTTCTAGTATAATAGTTAATCTCATGTTTCTAACTGTAACTTAAGGAACTTAGAGATAAGTACTAGTTATAGTTATAAATAGAGTTAAGATTATAGAACTTAAACTATTTTTAGATAAACTAGTAATAAGAACTAGACTTTCTTTAATAAGGAAGATAGTAATAGTAGAGCTTAAGCTAATAAACACTTACTTTATCTTATTAAGCTTAATATAAAAAGCTTTTATATTTTTTTTATATCAGGTTTTTTATTTTACTAAAGTGTTTATAAGTAATTTATTACTTATCTTTAGAATCATAAGTTAAGAGATAAGGTCTCTAAGAATTTCAGTAAGATCCAGATTATCTATTATAAGAAATTAGTAAAAACATAATATAATATCACAGTAGTGCTATAAGTAGAAGATTAAGTACTTAATAAAAAGCATTAATTAATTACTAAGTATAGTACTAAGTAATAATTTAAGACATTACGTAAAAAAAAAGAAGAATATAATAAGTTATAAGATAAAATATTTAGAGTAAGGACTCATACGCTAGCGCGAGACTAATATATAAATATATAATATAAAAAAAAAGCTTATAAAAAAGGCTTCCTTAAAAGGCCCTTATATTATAGATAGTTACTATAATAATTATAAACTATAGCTACTACAGAACATAAGAATTTATCTAGTTTTTTATATATTAAAGCTTAAATTAGTACTACTGGACGCACTAATAGTAATAAACATAAATATAAAGCTATACTAACTAAAGTATAAAGTTAAAGAAATCTAAGGGCTATAATAATTTAAATATTAGTAGAAATACCTAGTTAAGTAAAAGAACTATAAACTAAAGGAAAATACCTAGAAACTTATTAAAAACTTAAAGTAATATTCTATAATAATTAACTAGTTCTATTTAAAGAATTTAGTAATACTATATTCTAGAGAAAAGCCTACACGGCCTTTTAATTAAAAAAGATATTAAGAAAAGGATTAGTAAAAGTAGCAAATAAGAATATTATAAATTATAATAATTTAAAAGTCTTTTATTTTTCTTCTTTTTCTAGATTTTATATCTTCTTAATTAAAGTAAGCTTATAGGTAAACAGCTTATACTTATAATTATTAACTAGAGTAAACTACTTATATAATTATTACTAATAAAATTAGATCTTTAGCTTAAAGTTTTAAGTATATTTTAGCTACTTTTAAAGTTATTTCTTTTTAGTAAGAGATTTATTAAACTCTTAAACAGAATCTACTAGATTATACTTTTAAGAATACTTAATATATTTAGAGTAACAGCTAGATAAAATATCTATAAAATAATAAAAACTCTTTTTCTTATATAGACTACATAAAGTTAGCATGAAATGATTACGATTCTAAATTAGTTTCATAAAATAATAACTATAAACAGTTAAGGACTTAATCTTAAATATTATTAGAAGTAAAGAGAAAAAAAGGTCTAAAAAGTACGTATAATACTACTAAAAAGGCAGGCTTTTTTTATACTTAAAGCTTAAAATAAAAAGAACTTTTAAGCTAAAAGTTTAAAGAAAAAGTAAGTATTATAATTAGTAATAAGCAGGGGTTTATTACAGGTAATAATTCTAAACAAGAAATAATAAACTAACTAAGAAAAAATTACTAGCTATTAGTAAAGAAATATACGCGGGAACTTAATACTAAATAAAAAATAAAATAAATACTCTAAAAGACTAGACAGAAAACAGGGCTTCTAGCTAACGTTATTAAGATAATTAATAAAACTAATAGTAAAGAAAACACGTAACATCTCATATATAAAGTTATAAATATAATATAAATAATTAAAACTAATAAAAACTAAGCAGCTATAATAAAACTAAGTAGTAAATAAATTATAAGTAGAAAGTTTATTATATAAAGAGTATCCTCTTTAGCTTTTAGATAGTTTTCTTTTTATACTTATCTTCTTATTTTAGAGTAACTTTCTAGAATTGATATGCAATAAATTAGTTAGACTATTACTTATTATATCTTTATATTATTAGAATAATTATATAAGTAAGTTATTATATAATTTTATAAATTACTAAAGTATTTAACATAGTATACATATATACTTACTACATTAAAGAGATCTATATATTGTCTTTTATAGTGTAGTAATAAAAACTATATATTCTTATATAATATATAAAGATCTTAGATACGTAGAAGCTGTAGCCTGTTTTATAATAATAAGTTAAAAATTAAAAATCTAAAATCAGCTTTAAAAAGAAATTATATATATAATAAATACTATAAAATAACGTTAAACTATTTTTAGTAAAAATAGTATATAACTTATATTTAGTAGAGTAAAGGTAAGGTAAAGTTAATATAGCTAAGTAAATATAAAATATTTAAGTTTAAACCTTAGAGCTATAATAATAATAATACTATAAATTTATTTTAAAAGTAAATAAGCTATATAAAATAAAATTAATTAGTTAATAAACTATTTATAAATAATAGTCAAATTAAACTTTAGATAAAAAGTTAATAAATACTTTCTAAAAAAATTACAATATTTATCTTAATACTTAATTATTATTTCTATAGTTTACTAATATAGTATATAAGATTTTAGAGCTTTTAGAACTACTTTACCTACTTTATAAAGCTAGAAAGCTTATATAGTATATAAAGATTAAGCTAGTATTTTATTTAGTTTATAAGCCTAATTATTTCCTAGCTATAATACTTATATTTAATACAGGTGTTTTTAAAGTCGCCTTGGTTGATAGTATTAAATTAAGTACGAATGGGACCCCTTTAAAGACGCCATATTTAGGATAATATTGAACGAAGAGTAGAATTGAACAAAGAGGAGAAATGTGCGTAAAGTAGAACTTGCCCGTGTATAGGCTGTCGGCAATGCACTACCAAATCATACGAATATTCGTGTCGCGATCATATGGCGCCTAGGCTTCTTTCTGTCTGGGCCTTTTACAGATATTAATGACTCTTGTGGCCTTCCCAACGATGCCATATTTCGGCCACGACCATTGTTAAGGCCAACGCGTGGCTCGTTTTCATTTCGCATTGATGTGGCGACAGCAGATCGGACAATTCTTAATTCAGCAGTTTTTCGTTTCGTCTGGGCCTCCTCGAGGTAATTGGTGATTACGGCTTACCCGACAGGGCTGCGATGAGACTCCTAGATAAACTTTTCAAGTTCTACTCAAGGGATCTCGTTCTTGGCCGTCAATTTTCTAAACAATTCGAACCTGCCGAGATCAACTTAGAATCTATTAAGTAATAACTTCTTATATTTTCTTACTCTTTATTGCGGAGATCGTATTTAAGCCTACGCTTGTGGAGCTTTCCAGGAACTACTTTGGCTGTGAAAGCTTGGGTGTTGTTTCACACGGCACCGTAACAAAGGGTAATCTAGTAACGAGGATACGAAGAGTTCTGTTCCGCCATTCCCTAGTAGAGAAGAATTTCTGGTAAGAAGTAAAATTCCAAATCACTGTATTTACGGAGTTGAGGAGCTAGGAGAGCACAAAGAACGAAAGAGAGTCATGGTCTTTAATTAACCCCGACTTGATCCCGCACTCTTAAACAAATAAATTCTGCTAGCCCAGAGGTCGTTTCATCGCCTCAGTATAATTAGCAAGTTGTGGCCGATGACGTGGTTCAAAGCATTCTGCTCGACAGTTCTGATAGGCCTTGAAATTCACGACCTCGTCCTCCACAACGAATATATTATCAACATGACTGCATATGTATCAATATGCGAAGCTAGCCTTGTATTTTGCAACAACAGCGTATAAAAGTTAACGGTAGCGTTAAATAAAAGTGCATGAATAGGTGAATTCTAAACACCCATTCACCTTCCCAGAAGTTGCCGAGGTTGTATGTTGCACACAGTTAGACCAGTCGTTCGATCTGAAGATCTCTATTAGACCGTTATAGAGGTGCTTTAAATTGACTTTTTAGTAACACCTTGTGTGGCATTTTTAACGAAATCAGGCATCTATAACATTTCGTATCTCTTTACTTCACGAACGCAAAGTCCATTTCCTGGGCTAGGAAATTTGATAGCCCAACGGTATTTACATTCGGATGCTGCAGTTCTAAATAGACAAGCCTGTCCAATGCATCCACACTAATCTGATCTATAGCTCAACAATGTCGCTCTCCGCTGATTCCATTATCTGAACCATAATCTGTACGCTTTGCTCAACAGGATTAATCTCTTCTTCCTGGAAGCTACTGAGATCCAATTCACCTTCTAACTCCTCAGCATCGGCCTTCTTGATGGGCTTAGGAACATTATCCTTGAAGTGATTACCACCGACAATGTTTCCACGAGGATCGTACTCGCAGACTAATTTATAAAAGTTCATGCCATTGCTCTTGCAAGTGTTGGTGTTCCAAGCACAACCGATACGTTTCGAGCTCTTCCACACCATCTGCGTGAAGTGACCTGTCTCCATCGAGAAACCAGGCTTATTAAAGTCGTACTTCTTGATCTCATCATACCAGCCATTGTGGATGCCGGATTGGGTTTGCTTGATGAAGTCGAAGGAACCGGTCGTCCAGGAGCCGTAAAGGTTCTCGCCGTATGGGCCGCCCTGTCCTCATCATCAACATTTCGCTATTAAAGACAATAGTAGAAGTCTTACAGAGTGTTTGAACTCGCAATTATTGGCCCAGTTCTGGGCAAATTGAGCGAGCTTGTTGTCCCATATAAGAGCGGGTACGCCGTGTTTAGCGCGATCAGCGTTATGAGTGTTTAGGACGGCTTTTTGGAAATTTCCGTCATTAATGCCAGGAGCGACGAAGACATAGGGAGCAGTGAGAGGCACGAGGGCCTGGGCGAAAGTGGGGAGATGCATGGCAATTAAAAAAGAACGATTATTAAACAGTGTCGAAGGTAATGATTCCCAAGCTTTGGAGATGGCTTTCCACCATTTATACCGACGAGGCCAACTACGGCATAGCAGTAGAGAGTCAATAGGTCGCAAATATAAGCCCAGTCTAGTCTGCATAAGGCGACCAGTCACGCTTACAAACTATTGAGCGAATATCCCTGCTCAGTTCCTCAGCTGAGAAGTGTAAGACGCACTGTACGCGCCGCAAGATTGCCGTACACACCCTGCTTGTTTTTGAGCTGAGCCTCATACAAGAGGTCAGCATGAACGGGCTGGGACCCACCTTCTGCGCACACGGCGCATTGAGGTCTTTGTATGAGTGGCAAAGTAAGCGGGTCCCAGTCCGTTCATGCTGACCTCTTGTATTTGTTCTCGTGCCTCGGCGAAGTGTTCTTCGCCGCAATTACGCCCCGCCTTGCGGCTTCGTCTGGCTAGCTTACGTTTGACCACACCGTCGGTATGCGATTGACGAGATTGGAAAAACAGTCACGTGCAGATAATGACTATTCGAAGAGTGGAACATCGTTACGGTTCGTTTGATTTCAGATACGCGCAAATTGATACCGGGAAACAGGCTAGGAATTGCGAAGAACGACTACATAAGCCAGCCACCTCCGTCCACTTAAGCATACCCTCCATAGCTCAGTGGCCCTGGCAATTTATGCTACAAAGAACATTTACGATAGAATCTTAATAGATTATACGGCGTAACATCTCCCATTCCCACCATTATTGCCCCCAGACTCGCTAACAATCAGTCGAACTGCCAAGAATTGATTGCTTGATTGCTTATGTTAGCAATCAATCAATCAATCCTCGAGGTGCTCTTCTATGCAATCAATCAATTAAGGAGAGTCTCGATTGATTGATTGATTGTATTGATTGATAGATTGTAGGGTGAGGCTATTCAGATGTATGTAGGAGCAAGCTAGTGATGTTTTTCTGGGCGCAAGTTGATGGGTAACATCTAATTACCCAACTAGGCTAGCTCGCTCTCTCGCTTCCCTGCTCCTGCATCTGCACCTGGCCAACTTCATGGTTAGCCGATTACTTCAAAATTAATATCCCATCAACCGCCTACCCAATTTATCTCGGAGTTGCTCCAAAATATGTCGGGTGAGTGTACTAAAGCCTTTGAATTAGGTCTTCGACAGCTGTCGAGGTCTCCTACAGCCTCTACAGCTCCCTCCGCACAAGCCGTCGCACCCACCGAGCCCAACACCGATGACACCTCAGCACAAGATAAAGATGAGCCAGATGGCCTCAATTACGATGGGATCGACTGGAAACGGCTGCCAGACCTACAAAAATGCGCGCGCTCGCTGCCGAGGACCCCGAGCTGGATATACCGCCATGGATATCGCTGTCAGAGTCGAAAGAACCCTGATCAATTCTTCTTTATCTGCAGGTTCTGTCACCAGAAGAAGCTAATTGATTAGGGGTGCCCAGGCAGGTATAACACTACGTCGTCAACTTCTTCGGCTGCTGCACATCTCATGCAGATGAAAGCTGGCCACGGCTTTAATAAGCAGGGCAAGATAGCCCTTTAGCAGTGTGACGGCTAATAATCGTTAGTTTAACATCTACAGCGCAGGGGGATTGACGTACCTTAAGAGGTTGCTAATGAAATGGAAGAATTTGACGTACAGGCCTTCCGTACGCGCGCTGTACACTGGCTGCTCGCAAATAATCACCCACTTACCGAATTCGAGTCTCCTGCCTTCCGTGAGTTGATAGCTTCTATCAACCCTCTCGCTGAATCTTCTCTCTGGGTAAATTACCAATCAGTGACATGATTCGTCCTTCTCTAATATGAAGCCTTAGTACCTATCGTACGCCAGAACCTTGCCGATTCGCTATCACTTATACACATAACCTTTGATAATTGGACAACGCGGGGGGGTAAAAAAGTGTTTATAGGAATCTTTATACATCACCTCTCGCAAGGTGGCTACATTGATGAGTACCTAGTTGCACTTCCTCAACTTTCTGGCGCTCACTTAGGTGAGAAGATCGCTGAGATTATACAGCAGACGTTTGAGGCCTTTAAGCTCCGTGCGGAATAGATTGGCTACTTCGTACTTGATAACGCCCCTAATAACGACACTGCTGTGGAGTAACTCGCGACGATGTATAACTTTCCTGCTAAACCTTGTCGACTCTGCTGCACACCACATTCGATCAATCTTACGGGCCAGGTGATGATGTTTGGTGTTGATAGAGACTCTTTTGAAAATGGGGTGACGCAGATACCTGAAGAGGAGAAGCTCTTGAAGGACTGGCGCGAGAAGGGTCCTTTAGGTACCTTTTTTGATGTTATTAGCTACATCAAGACTCTACAGTAGTACGCAAAGATTGAAGAGTTTCAAAAGACTCTACACCCTGATACTAAGCCGAAATCGATCGAAAAGCCTGTTAAGACTCGCTGGAACTCTTATGTCAAGTCTTTCCGCCGTGGAGTCGAAATACAAGACGCCCTTAACGCCTACATTGACTATCACATTGATCAACATCGCATGGAGGTGGCAGCTTGACGTACTAAGCAGAGGAATGCTAAAGAGCCAGATGCGCCTTGCTGGTTAAAGAATGGTGGGCTTACATCTCATGATTAGCAGGTTATCAATCAATACATCAAATTTCTCAAGCCTCTTGAGGATGCGACGGGTCGGCTTCAAGGAAGAGGTAAATCTAGCCAATTTAGTGTGATCTGGGAGGTTATACCTACCTTTGACTCCCTCTTACAATTATATGAAGCTGAGAAAGATCGACTTGGCGAAGTAGATTATAATGAGCCTTACTCACCAGAGGACCACTATAAGATTAATATTAACCTAGGGTGGAGCAAGTTATATAAGTATTATGAGAAGCTTGACGATTCGCCAGCCTACTACGCAGCCGTTCTTCTCCATCCTTCGTACAAACTGTACTGCAAGAACGCGTGGGAGGATAGGCCTAAGTGGCTACGGAAGCTTGATAGGGCATTTGAAGCCTTGTGGGCTCCTTATCACGACGACGGAGTTAATCAACGCCCTTCACCCCCAAAGAAGCGCGCGCGAGTCGACGACGAGATCTCAGAGATCATTACCAAATACACTGCCCCAAAAGATGAGGTAGAGCAGGGCAACGACAAAGATGATGAGTATAAGAGGTGGGCGAAATTGAAGCCTGTTGATGCGCAACACCCGTACGCTACGGATCCAATTCAGTACTGGTTAAGCCAGGCTTCAGAGTTTCCGCGCCTATCAAAGATGGCCCTTGATATTCTTACAATCCCTGCATCGAGCGCTGATTGCGAGCGTATGTTTAGTGAGCTTGGCGATCTTTTGGAGGTGAGAAGAATGCAGATGAAGTCCCAGTTAATAGCTGCTATCATATGTAGTAAGGTGTGGATGAAGAAGCCCTGGGAGCAGCAAGCAGGTATGTGATTATATGCGTACGTGGTCTATTTACTGACAAATTCGCAGCCAAATTGACCACTACGCCAGAAGGAGCCATCACCGAAGACCCTATGGCAGCTGCACACATCAACAACTACATATGGATGAAGATTCAGGCGATGAAGGCTACTCTGCTGCGTAGGGCAGCAAAATATATGTATTAGTAAGCTCCAGCAATCAAGCAATCAATTATCAATCAATCTTCGTGGGATCTGACTAAACAATCAATCAATCAATTGACGAGGGCGACAACGAGCAATCAATCAAGTGGAAGGCGATTTGGATTGATTGATTGCTTGTTAGCGAGTCTGATTGCCCCACATCTTAGTACATCACTACGGCTGGTCGTTTGTTCTTAGATGCGACATCAGGCACACCAGTACCCCCAAGAATATATGCTCTCTTCTGTCCAACAACTTTGTTCAGATAGTCGATCGCAGCCTTGTTCGGCCCTCCCATCCAGTTACCCACCGTAGTATCAATCGCGCGTTCGCCGTTTGGCTTCTTCCTGATCGCCGCAGCCGGCGCTCCTAACACGATCTCATGAGTGAATCCATTGGAAACGTTAGTTCCATCAGTAGAAGCAATGGTGGCTGCGCCATCACATCCCTGCTGTAGACTGATATCACCATGTGCGCGATGGTCATCGCTTGCCTCGAGCTGGAACTCGACCCAAGTGCAGGGAAGTTCTTTGCCGCGCTGAACTCGGCCCTTGAAGGTTTTTGGCAAAGGCACAAACTGAGATGCGTTCGGCTTTAGCTTGACCGACTTGAGCGGCTTGTCGAAGTTGGCGCCGGCTGTTCCGTTGCCGTTCCAGTAGTTGTCGTAGAAGAAGTACTCGGTCTCCTTCTTTGATTTGTTGGTAAGGTCGATGCCTGGGCCTGGGTCTTTGGCGCCAACGGCAAGGGTGGTGAATAGTGCTTGAGTGGGCTCGGCAGTCTCGCCGTTACCATATACAGCCTCACGATTCTCCTGCGCAAGTGCTAGCAGGGCTTCCGGTGAGATTTCTGAAGGATCGCCTCCAGCAGCTGCAAGGAGCGCTTCTGTCTTTGCTTTGGTATCATTGGCTGTAATCTCGTGGTTCTCGTGGTTCTCGGAGCGCTCGCTATTCTGAGGTTCTGGTGCGAGGATGAAGTTGGTCGTCACAGCTGAAGCATGGGCGCCATCACTAAAGAAAGAGATAAATGAGTGACTGTATTACATAGAGACTAATCTACAGAACGCTTACTTCGGCGTGCAATCTCCATCATTGTAGCAGATCAGGATGTCTTTGCTGCCGTGGGCGGCAGAGCTCTGTGTCTCGGTTAGCTACATCCAGTGGAATCAGATAGTAGAGTCTCACCTGTGCATTATCATTGGCATTTCCGGGACTGCCATTCCAGGCACCGACACCGATGTAGGTCTTGCCGTCTGCAAAGGTACGGATGAATTGTTCAAGCTTGGGGAAGTCCTTGGGGGCACTGATGCGAACAACCTTGCCATCCTTGACATGTACGCAGTCCTTCAGGCCGTCCTTGGTCCCCTGGCTCGCCTTCTTCCATGCAGCATTAAGGTTCTGCATAAACCTTGGGTCTCCCTTGCGGGTTTTGTTGTCGCCGACTTGCTGGACGATCATGTTGCCTCCGGCACCGCAAATGTTGCTCATGTCGATGAAGTCGTTGCCCATGTATCCGCATTTGGTGATCTCGGCTTGTTCACCAATGTGGCCATTATGGACGGCAATGATGGCACCGGAAGAGCCATCTTTTGCTTGGATGCGATGTTCTTGGTGTGCTTTGACAACGATGTCCTGGTTGTTGTTCCAGCCATGGACCTGGAAGCGTTGGTCGTGGCCGGACATGTTGCGGACAATGAGAGTCTTGACAGCCATCTTGATGATATGAAAGTGTCGTAAGGAGAACGTAGGGTGATTAAAAATGGAAAGTTGAATGATATAGACTGGTATGTGTGATTGATGATGAGCCGCCCACGAGCTTCGATCGACATCTGTTATACGTCGCGATCTTTTTGCCGTCCACATTAAACATTCTCACAGCCCTCGGGGTAGCACTCACCATGTGGCTAACGAGTATCGGGCGTCCAAAATGTCTATTCAGCTGAGCTGTACCATATTGATCCTTTGCGTTGGCTCAGCTGCCTGGGAGTGAAGTTGGATCGAGACGCATCAGCTGAGATGAGTACCACGGCATGTTACCGTTTACGTCCGTCTACTCTGTAGGGCTGGCCTTAAAAGCGTTGCGAACATCACCGAATTAGGTACCTCGGTGACGAACGGCCGGGCTCCTGATGACCGACTAGGCCTCTCTTAGGGCGGAAAACTGTGGCGTAACCCTGCTCATTTCAAGCCGAATGCGACTGAGCACAAATCCATGAACAGCTTGATAAGATATTAACAAAGCAAACTTGTATGCAAAAACCCTTAGCTGCTTTGAGTGTTTGAATGTAAAACTTAGTTGTCGTGTAAGGATTCAGGCCGCTCGGATCTCAAGCCAATCAGAGCGTAGTGCTTAGGTCAGCAATATTCTCGAAGCGGACAAAATCTGCACCCTGACGCCGCACACGTGGAGATATCACGCGAACTCAACGCAGTCAGATATAAAGCTGAGCCTTCGCATAGTAGTATAGGCCGATAGGAACCGTTGGCCTTAGCTTTCCACGAACGGCGCTCCTAATCTTCGCACCTCGGATTTCCATCGGAGTTCCGCACAGCCACTCTGAACTGGTAGCAGCGGCCGAGAAGGTCAATGCCAAGGCTCTATGGACTCGCTTGAACTTCTGATCAGGGTAAAGATCACGGAAACTAACGCAGTTAGACATTTGTCTACGCCCTGGAAGTGCGGTGTAGAGAATGGGTAATTTTAGGACACCCCCAGTTGCCCGATATACGCTTGTGACCGTCTAATTATTGAATCGCGGCGCATTTCGCTAGTAAACAAGCACGAGGCTATTGTCTTATAAACCGCGCCTCAGGGTCTTTCTCTAAAGATAAGCAGAAACGTTTTTTACAGTACACCCCGGCGTAGCACGCCGATTGGGCCCGTGAAGCATAGAAAAGGGGCGAACCCCCTACAGGTTCCAGCATATACGACTCAAAACGTGCAATCTTTTCCTCAATCAGTTCTACGAGCACAACCCATTTCCATTCCTCTAACACACTATCTCCACCATGGTCGTCAAGAAGCGCTGCCTCCTTTGGGACTACACCAATACCAACACCTGTCCACAGCAGATGGACAAGGTCAATTTTAACGGACCGATCTCCTCGGTTTCGAACTGGAACTCCTGGGTCCCACCAGAGCTGAAAGGCCGCGCCCCATTTCGTCCTATGATCCACCTGGAGCGTGAGCTGAACGGCAACGAGTGGAAGTTTATCTTGGATTCCAACCAGCCGATCATTCACTTCTTCAATGAGCCAGAGAGGAACGGCATTAGCCCCCAGAAGGCGGCTGATTACTGGCACAAGCAAGTACGTTGAGGAGTGATCACTATTCGCAGAGCAAAGTACTGACAGTGCTGCAAGGTTATTCCTAACCTCAGGAATCAACGCCACAAGAAGCTCGTTTCTCCATCCTGCGCTTCTGATCCTAACGGCCAGAAGTGGATTTCTGATTGGATGAACTTGGTCAAGGAATCTCCGCCTGACTATCTCGGCATCCACTGGTACGGCGCGTCCAGCGACGAAGCCAAGAAATACATTAAGGGCATGCACAAGAGGTTTCCCGGAAAGAAGATTATCGTCTCAGAGATCGCGAGTATCAGCAGGAAAAAAGAGGATGTTTATCTCTTCACCCAGAGAATGTGCAATTGGATGGATGAGCAAGATTACATTTTCGAATATGCGTTCTTTGGGTGCATGAGGAACATGCCAGACAACTATGTCAGCCCGGAAGCTAGGCTGATGAACCCTGACGCTAGCTTTACCGACTTGATGAACAAGTACATGAACCAGCAGCCATGGAAATAATCGAATTGTGGGACAGATTTGATAGATTAGGATTTATATGGTAATTCAGGTAGTCTATGTGCTTATTGAATCGTTATTATTCGAAAAGTTGTTGTATCTGGGTTTAACGCTCACAGCCTATCAGATGCCGCTAGTTACAGTAGTACAACTTACAGAACTTGTACTGTCACACCCGCTTACTCATCCAACCACATCAACGATATCGATTTCTGCAGCAGCCTTTCACCCAAAATTTACGCCCTGCGCTGTCCTAATCTTCCCCCTTGTCGCTGACTTCTCTATAAGGCCTTGAACCTTTTAAAGACCACCTTGTCGAACACAGAACGCGTATAACACGACATTACGAGGCTGTATAACCCACCTCGCTATATGCGAGGCTAAAGACCAGTGAAGATTTAGGCGCTTTATAAGGTTAAGAAATAGAAATAAGTAATATTATAGATTAAAGAGTAGCTATATAGATAGGTAGATAGATTAATATAACTATAGAAAACGAAGAATGGAGAATAGAAATAAAGAATAGAGTATAAAGTTTTACTAATAATAAGTTTTATATAAAATATTAAATAGATAGCTAATTATATTTCTAGCTACTCTTAAGTTTAGTAAACTACCTTTACTACTACTTAATATTATTATATATACTATATCTTTTTTAATAAAACTTATAATATTATAGTATAGTATATACTTATTAGAATCTAAGGATTAACTAGTAATTAGTAATAGGTAATAATTTATTAATTGGCTAGAACACTTAAGTTAATTCTTAAAAAAGAATAACTAATAAAGTTAAATATAAAAGGTAATACTAATATAGCATATAAAAATATTTATTTATAATAAATATTAAAAGTTAGTAACTAATATATAAAGCTAAATATAAAGTTAAATATAAGTATTATAAAAGTTTTATAAAATACTATATACTTTAGTTACTTAATTTACTTAAGTATATTAAGTTGTTACATAATTTTTATATTCTAAAAAGTTTATAGTCTATTATTTATAATAGTTATATTTTGCTAGGCTTTTATAAAAAAATATAAAACTTAAGTTATAATATTATTCTTTTCTTTTAATAATTTATTTTTAAATTACTTAGTTTCTTTTCTAGTTTATTTATAAATAGAGTAATTACTACTTATTAGCTATTATTTTATAATATTAAGTTTTAAGTAGAAAGTTTTTTATTTTAGTTCTAAAATTTATTATGTTAGTACTATTACTTCTATTTCTTATAATTAGTATTTAAGTTCTAGTCTTAACTATTATATTATACTTTTAAATAATTCTAATATATGCTTAAAATACTTTAAATACGTTTACTTTAGTATCTTTATATTAAATTATTTTAGTTATTTTTAAGTAAAATATAAATTAAGAATATAAATAAAGTAAAAAAAAAAAATGTACTACTAATAATAGTACTAATATATTTAATATAAAATAAGAAAATAAGAAAATAAACTAAAAAGTATATAAAGTATAAAACTTAATACTTAATACTTAAAATAAATATATTAAGTAAGCTAAATATAGGGGTTTTAAAATTTAAAAGTTATTTTCTAGTAAATATAATAGTAAAATTCTTTTTATTAATATAGTTTATTATAAATATAATTAATAGCTTCACTAGTTTTACTAAAATTACTTTAAATATAGTAAAAATATTTATAAATTTTTTTTAATAATTAATAAGGTCTCTATTTAATTTTTATATATTCTTAAAGTAGGAGTATATTTTTATTTTATTAAATATATTTTAGAGTTTTAAAACACTTATTAGTTTTTATTACTTCATATTAAATCTTTTTTTAACTTTAAATTTGTTTTATTTTTTAATTATATATTAAAATTTAGTTTAAAATAGTATTATTATATTTACTAACTTATCTAAAAATATATAAAATACTAAATAGATTTTTATATTTTTAGGTAACTCTAATTAGTAGTTAATAATGCTAACTTATTTTAAAATTAAAAATATTTATTTTTAATATTATTAAGGTTTTTACTTAATTATTTTATTTATAAATTTTTTATAAGTAAATAAACTTTATTTTCCTTTTCTAACTAAAGTACTATTTTTTATTTTTTATTAATATAAGAAATACTTTTACATTATACTATTTTAAGGTTTATGTATAACTATTTATATACTTTTTTAATTTTTTTACTATTCTTATAGCTTATTTTATTTTCTAATTTAGTAATATTTTAATAAAAAGATTTAAGTACTTTTATAGTTCATGTAAAATAGTATTTATTTTATAAACTTTAATATTTTATTATTATACACTAATTATACTATAAATAGTAATAATACTTAATTATTTTATTATTTATTATTATATATTTATAGGTATATTTTTATATTTTTATTTATTTTTCTACTTATTTGTTTATTTATAAAGTATACTATAAATAGCTTTTTTATTTTAATTATAGTAATTAGTATTAGTTAGAAGTTAAATATAAATAGCTTATTTTTATTACTAATAATTAATTTTAGTATATTATAATATTTTATTATTTTGTTAAAAATTATATGTTTTAGTTATACTATAGTAAAGTTATTTCTAAATAGTATTACTTCTTTATATTTCGTAAATTTATTAATAATAACTAAAATACTATTTTATATAATTTATATTACTAAGTTTTTAGATAAAAGTAGTTTAATTATAAAATCTATTATAATATTTGTTTATAGCTTATTTAGTAGCTTTATAAATTAATTTTTTTTATATTATATGTATATACTAAATTTTTTTTTAACAATTTATATATTTTTTAAATATATTGTATAACATTTTTTTAATACTACTAAACTTATAGTTTTATTATATAAGTTTTATTATTTATTATATTTTAAATATTTATATATATAGTTATAATAGCATTATTTAATAATTTCATTTTATAATTTTTTTAATATAGTATTTCTAATATATAAAATACTATTAAATTATTTAGTAAGTGTTAATAATTTATTATTATTTCTTTTAAAAATTACCACATTAGAAACTTTTTTTTTATAATATTATTTTATTAACTAAGTACGTTGACTTATTAATTCTTATTTTTTAAAAATATATATAATTTTAAACTTATATTATTTTAGTAGTTTTATTTATTTAACTTATTATTATTTAAGTTATTTTATAATAAGAAAGGATGTTAAGTTTTTATAGTTTATAAAAATAGTAAAACTTGAGTAGCTTTTTATATAAATCTTTTAATATTTTAAAAAGTTAAGTATTATTATTAGCTTTTTATTATAAATATTATATTTTATTTTTAGTTTAACAAACTTTCTAAAGTAGTACATTATTAAATACTATTTACTATTTTATTTTTAGTTTATATATACTTTTAGAGCTTTATTTAAAATATTTATTTTAATTTATAATTTCTTTTTACATTTAAATAATACTAGTATTATAGGTTTAGTATAACGTTTTTCATAAGCGAGTGAACCATATAAGTAAGTGAACCACCTCAACCGACTCCCACTACTTTAACAGCTAATAGCAACCCACAACCATCAGCTATCATTACCAGAATTGATAGGTAGATGGCTAGCCTTAGCCTTAACCTATGTACACTTCCTTACGTCGTGCCCAGCCTGCCTGCAGCGTCCGCAGCGCCTAGGCTGTCGTGGGCCATTAGCTCCACGTCTCTTGCTAGAACCTAATTCTACCCTTATCTGCGCATCAACATCAGCCTGAGCTAGTATAGCTACACCTTCTGCCTGCGATAGAGTCCCTAATCTCTGTATACGCTTCTTTTTGCGCTTCCTACGCTCTGATATGACCTCATTGGCCTATTGTAGGGTGGCCAGCTGTGAGCGCATTAGGACGCTAGCGTATAACATCATCGACGCACCCTTCGTAAGCTGGCCTAGTGATTCCAGAATTGACGTAGGTGAGCTATTCTGGTGCTGCTCAATACGTCTACGTAGGTGAGTAGACTAACTGTCTAATTCAGCGACATTACTGAGTGTCTGGGGTTCCCATAGAGTCGCCTCTGTAGGCAGCTCAGGTGTTTGTAGCCTGACATCTAGCCCAGATAGAACGACGTCTGGGTCAAATGGAATGAGGCCTGTACCTCGAAATCCTCCACATATATTACTTTCAGTAATCGAAGCTAGATAGGCTGCCTTGAAGAGTGGCAGAAAGTCAAGCTTGGTAACGTGGAAGATGTGATTCCTGACCAGCTTATCAACCTCCTGTCCGTAGGCTCACTTGAGAGGTGCAAAGCAGCCTACATCTAGAGGCTATAATAGATGCGACGCGTTTGCTGGCATACAGAGTGTAAGAATATTCTTCTTCTTACAGAGCAGCTGAAATTCGAGAGACTCGTGGCTCTCATGGCCATCCAGAATCAATAGACGATTAACACCTACAGTCCTATCCTTCGTGTATATGTCGAAATGCTCTAGCCAGTCGATACCTATCGCATTTGTTGTCCAGCCATTCTCGCTCATTGAGATTGCCCAGCCTGGTAGTAGGTCCTCATACCAGCAGGATAGGTGATAGACTCCAGCAAAGATGATAAACGGTGGAATTGGCCAGCCTTGACTATTCACGCCTTGGATGACTGTGACCCATTCTCTATTGCCTGGCTGTACAGCCTTAGGCTGACTACGTCACTCAGAGCCTGTGACAACTTTGGCAGTTAACGAGACACCCATCTGGAAGCCTGTCTCGTCAAAGTTATACGTGTCTTCGTCGGTAATGCCATGCTTCGCCTTGAAGTTGCGCACAAGGTTGAACCATGGCTGTATAATAGCAGGATCCTCACAGCGAGCACGCTGATAGTCGTACTTCCTATTATATTTCATCTCAATTTCCTCAGTCCTCTTGACAAAGTTGTGTGGCCAGTTAACGCCGACTATCAGGTTACATCGCTCAGCCAGTAGATAGTTAGCCATCTCTCTTACGTAGATAAGCTTAGGCGCGAATCCTCATGAATCCAGGTCTAGAATGTGCAGGACAATAGCTCTCTCTTCTAGCTTCGTGAGTTTCTTTGAATTGGGCTCACAATCGCGTCGTGCAGTGGTTCCATCAATTCGTCGCTTGAGTGTAGTCTTGTTAACTTCATAGGTTGCTACCGCGCGTCGCATAGTCTAGATTTAATCCTACTGGATAGCTAAGATAGCTAGCAATAGTCTACCTTCACTGCGGATAGATTCAGTCGTAATTTGTTGAGCCATAGTTGTTAATAGTTGACGCGTTATGATTCTCGGTTGAGGTGGTTCACTCGCTTATATGGTTCACTCACTTATAAAAAACGTTATACTGTTTTTAATAATTAAAATACTTTTTTTTATTTATATTTTTACTTAAAAGGTATATTTTTCTTTATTAATATAGTAAGTAGTATTATAATATTTATATATATTTTTATAAGTTATTAGTTAAAGTTATAAAATTTAAAATTTATTTAAATTTTCTTTACTAATATTAGTGTTAGCTAGTATTTTTATTATAAATAGTAACAGTAAGGTAACTGCATTTAAGGAGCTAAAGGAACTAGTAATAACAGCTAATAAAGCTCTAGAATAAAAACGTATGTTTAAGCTTAAAAGAAAGAATTATAAGAGAATATAGGATATATTAGTACAGGCTAAAACACAAGCTAAGAAGTGAGAATAAAGATATAAAATTATACTAATAGATTAGAAGTAGTAACTTACGTAACTAAGATAGAGCTTAGCAGCTAAAAGTATTAAAAGAAACTAAAAACTCTAATATCTTTAATAGTCTTTAATAGTATATAATATACTGCTAATAAGTATATAATATACGCACAGAGGATTTACTATAAGTATAAGGCATTAGATAGCTTATAAATACTTTTAATTTTTTATAGTTACTCTAAAATTAAGATTTATACCTTAAGTAATATAGTTTAATACTATTCTGTTAAATTTTAACTTATTATATTACTTTCTTCTTACTCTCTACTAAGTTAATTAACTTTCACTAAGTCTAATAAGCTATCTAATCTAGAAGTAAGGGAATTACTAAATATTATATAAGCAATTAAACAGCTTATTACTAGTATAATTTATATTAGTAAGTTAGTAACTTATAATATTATAATTACTATCTTAAAAGAGTAGGAAAAACCGTTAGATAGAATTCTAATAACTAATTATTAAAAGTTTATAATAACCTACTACAGAAAAGAGTAAGAACTTTATTCGTTAGAAGAAAATAATAGTAAAGAAAAAGTTATAGTAAGATTTTTATCTATAACTAGAAGTACATCTAAAGGAACTAAGAATATATAATAAATTATCTAAAAAATAAGAAGCAGCTATTATAGAGTTACGTAATACTTTAGTAAATTTATAATAATAAATTAAAACTAATCAACAAGCTAGAGCCATCTAATAAGGAGGAATAGTAAAGATATAATTTTTTAAAAAGTTTAATAGTAACTAAGATAAACTTAAGACCTTTATAGTAATAATAAACCTATACTATTAGTTTAATTAGAAATTATTCTTAACTAATTAAGATTAGATTTTAGTGGCTGGTATAAATATAATAAGTAGAGCTATAAAATAGTTTAAACTATTAATAAGAAATTACCTTATTAATAGAGACTTTAACTTAGGAGCAGCAGAGTTAGCTAATTATAATAATAATATATAATAAGCTTTTAATAGCTAGAAAGACTTTAAAAAGGAAATAATTATTATCTTTAGTAAAATTAATAAAGAAATAGAGGTAATTTAGAAGCTTTAATAACTTATATAATAAATATTAATAGCTAATTATATAATAGAATTTAAGTAGATTTAATTATAACTTAATTAAATAGACTAACTACTAGTTATAATATACTATAAAAAACTAAAAGACAGAATTAAGGACGAAATTTCTAGAGAAAAATAACTAAGTATTTTATTAGAAATTATTAAATAAATAGTAACTATTAATAACTATTAGTATTAATAAGAATAAGAGAAAAAGACACATAAGAGATTAGTAATCTATATATTAAAAAAAAAAATAAGAAAAATAACTAAACTGTTATGGACAGTAATATTAAGGTAGCTATATTTAAAGAGCTAAGAGAATTAGCTATAATAGCTAATAAAGCTCTAAAATAGAAACGTATATTTAAACTTAAAAGGAAGAACTATAAGTGGGCACGGGATATATTAGTATAAGCTAAAATAAAAGCTAAGAAGTAAGAATAGAAATATGAAACTATGCTAGTAGATTAGGAGCAGTCGTGTACATAATTAGGTAAAACTTAATAGCTAGAGATATTAGAAAAAGCCAGAGGCTCTAATATCTCTAATAGTCTCTAATAATATCTAATATACTACTAATAGGTATATAATATACGCATAAAGGGTTTCCTATAAATATAAGACATAAAACGGCTTAGAGATATTTTGGATTCTTTATAGTTACTCTAAAATTAAGATCTTCTCTCTAAGCTAAGACCTGACCTTAAGTGAAATAGTTTAATATTATCTTATTAAATCTATTATACACTCTCTCCTTACCTTGTGATAAAGACTAAACTCTATTTTATTAAACCTAAGGCTATTTATTTCAGATACGGAAAGAACTAAAAGCTTATTAAGCAATTAGCTAAGGTAAAGTTACTAATATAAAACATACTATTAAGTTAAGGCAACTCATAACATTATAACTACCCTTTTAAAGAGTAAGAGAGAACGTTAAATTGATTCTAATAAACAAATTTCTAGTTATAGTTTATAATAACTTATTATAAAGATAAATAAGAACTCTATTCATCAGATAATAGTAGTAGTAAAGAAGAAGTTATAGTAAAATCTTTATCTACTACTAAAAATACATCAGGTATAAAGAGTACCTAATAGATTATATAGAAATAAAAAGTAGTCATTATAGAACTACGCGACACCTTAATTAGTATAAAGTAATAAGTTAATATAATAAAAAATAGGAAAGAAAATATAGTAAAAATATACCCCCCTATAAAATTTAATAGTAATAGAGACGATCTTAAGACATTTATAGTAATAATAAACTTATACTATTAGTTTAATTAAGTATTATTTATGACTAACTAGGACTGAATTCTAGTAGCTAGTATAAACATAATAGAAAAAGCTATAAGATAGTTTAAACCACTAGTAAAAAATTACTTAGCAAATAGAAATCTAAACCTGGGAATAGTAGGGCTTAAGAACTATAATAATAATATAAAACAAGCATTTAAAAACTATAAAGTGTTTAAAAAGGAAATGATTATAGTCTTTAGTAAGATTAATAAAGAAATAAAGACAATCTAGAAACTTTAACGCCTTAAGTAATAAATATTAGTAGCTAACTATATAGCAGAATTTAAGCAAATCTAATCACAATTAAATTAAAAAGATTAACCGTTAATTATGATATACTATACAGGATTAAAAGATAGAATTAAGGATAAAATTTCATAAGGAAAATAACCTAATACACTTCTAAAAATTATTAAACAAATAATGACTATTAATAACTACTAGTACTAAAAAGAATAAGAAAAGAAAAATAACACTAGGCTAGTAATTTATATACTATAGAGAAATAAAAAAGATACTTAAATTTATAATATAATAGAAATCAACCACGTATCAGTCAAAAACGTATGGATTAATAAAAGAAAATAAGATAAATATACTAAGAAATAAATAGATTATTATACGCGTAAGGTATGCTTAGAATATAGAAAAGAAAAACACTTTATTAAAAACTATAAATAATAAAGAGTAGATATTAAGTAGGCTTATGTCTAAACTAAAGCACCAATTAAAATTACTATAATCTAAGTAAAAATAGCTAAAGACTAAGTAACTTAAGAGATAATTATAAAGTAAATCTAGAAAGAATAGTGCTAGATCTATAGGAGCTATATATATCTTAAATAGAAATATAAAATACTATACTAACAGGTTAAGAATTATCTAGTAGAATAAGCTAGTAATATAATAATTATTATATAAAGAGCGGCTATCAGATAATATTAAGCTGGCTTTATAAAAAAGACTAATTAATTCTATAAAATAATTCAACAGAAGGGGGGACCCTTCAGAGCGGAAAATTAGAAATTCAAATAAAAATAAAATCTAAAGACTATAAAAGGTAAAGAATTAATGTCTACTATAATCTAATAGTAAGTAAGCTAGGAATATTACTAAATCTATAAATTAAAGTATTATATAAGGAAATACTATATTACTAAGCACTAGAAAGTTATCTTAAAAGATGGAATATATAAGTACTAATAAGTACTATAGGTAGTAGAGAATAAGCAGTATAAAAAACTCAATAAACACAAACTAGCTACATAAATAAGTAAAATCTAAAAATAAAAACCTATACTAGTTATAAGTCTAGTAACTTATTACCACCCTGTTAGATATCCTAAACTAGAATGGAATTAGAATAAGAAACCTAATAAGAAATTTATTTTACTAATATTATAAGTATAAGATAACAATACCACTAAAAAATCTATATAAAGGAAATACTAGATATATGGAAAAAAAACGTATACTAGAAAAAACTATAAATAGGCAGCTTACACTATAAGGGTTAAAAAACTAAAGATAAGAAAAATACTAAAACAGATAGCTTAAAAATAAGAACTTAATATTTAATAAGAGCTGATCTATATAGATTCTGAAAAAGAGCTTTAAGACCCAAAAACAGAAAAACATAAATAATTAAATTAGAATAAATGCTAAATAGGATGCTGATATCACTAAACTAAATACTATTAAAATAAATAGTTAGTTATAGAGTTACATGCTAAACTAGCAGTATATAAATATTTCTTAAAATAGAAGTACTAAAATCACAAAGAGATAGTAAGAAAGGAATATAAGATTCTAATTAAAGAATAGTACTAACTCTTTAGATGCCCTATCCATAAATCTAGGGAGAAAATACTAAAGAAATAATTAATAGTTAAAATAATACTATTAATAAAAAACTAGAAGGCTAGTGAGTAATAACTAAGCCGCTATAGAGCTAATCTAAGGTTAAAGAATAAATAATAACACTTAATTATACATAACTTAAAAGAAAATATGAAAACAAGCTATATATAAACGTATATATTAATAGCTTTTGGACACAAGCGCTTATAGACAGCAGGGCTAGTAAAATATTAATATTAAATTAATAGATATAAATATACTAAATACTAACTAGAGTTTTTAATAAACCTGTGTGAGTAATACGCGTAGATGATAGTCTAGTAATATTCAAAAAAAAATCTAATTAATCTTAAAATAGAGAATATAACTATTAAGGCAGCAGGTTACATAGATAACTATTATATTAAGATTATAAATCTAGGCAGTAAGAATCTTATACTAGGATAGAACTAGCTAGTATAATAGAATTTACTAATTAACTAGAAGATAAAGTCTATAGAAATTAGGAAAAACTACTACAGATAAACGTAAGCTATAATATAAATAAAGAAAATAACTCTTCACGACACCACGTTTATTATACTGAATGAATATCAGAATAAATTTAGAAAATAGTTCTTTAAAGAAGCTAAAGACTAATTACCAGAACACCAGGATTAGAACTATAAGATTATTCTTAAAGAGAGAACGAATCTGAAACCAGGACTATTATATTAATTATCTATTAATCAATAAAAAGAGTTACGACGATATCTAAATAATAACTTAAAGAAAGGATATATATAGAAAAGTAAAAGCACTATAGCATCACTAACGCTCTTTATACCTAAAAAGAATAATAAATTACGATTATATATTAACTATAAACACTTTAATGAAGCTATAGTAAAAAACTACTACCTAATACTACTAATATTAGAACTTATAGATAAACTCAGAGGAGCTAAGTGGTTTAGTCTCTTTAATATTAAAAATAAATACTATCAAATACAAATAGCCGAAGGACATAAATGGATAACTATATTAAAGATAAGATATAGGTTATTTAAATATCTAGTTATACTATTTAGACTTACAAACGCACCAGCAACATTCCAGACAATTATTAACTATATACTAAGGGAATATCTAAATATATTCATAATAGCATATCTTAATAACATACTTGTATACACATATAGAATGCTAGAAGAATATGTTAAGTATACTAAGAAAGTATTACAGAAGCTCAAGAAACATAACTTATATATTCAAACAAAGAAATATATATTCCATAAAACGGAAATTAAATTCTTAGGATATCTAATATCCTGAGATGGAATAGCAGTTAACTTAGATAAAGCTAAAAACATTTTATCATAGCCTACACTAATAAATACTAAAGAAGTTTATTCTTTTCTCGGATTTACGGGTTTCTGCTGATAATTTATTAAGAATTATTCAAGAATCACAGCACCCTTAACGGAATTACTAAAAAAGAATTAATAATTTAAATAGAAAGCTAAGGAAAGCGAAGCTTTTATAATTCTAAAAAGGATATTCTAAAAACTACTAATATTAAAGATATTTAATTTATAACTTTAAATAGAAATATATACGGACGTATTAGACAGAGCTACTAGAGCTATTCTATTATAAACATAAAATAATAGATATAAATACTTAGTAGATTTCTTATCTCACAAACTTATAACTACTAAGTTAAATTATAATATTTATAATAAGAAACTATTAGTAATAGTTTAAGCATTTAAAAAATAGAAGTATTACTTAGAAGGAGCCAAGTATTAGATTATTATCTATTTAGATTATAAAAATCTAACGGCATTTATAACAACAAAGAAATTAAATTAATAACAGGTTAGATAGTAGGAACTAGTTTCTATATTCAACTTTTAAATACTTTATAAAGTAGGAAAAGAAAATACTGCGGCTAATACACTTAGTTAATAAACAGACTATATAAGAAATATACCGGAAATTTATAATATAATACTTAAGTAAAAATAAGATGGATCTCTAGGGAGCTTATAAATAAATATTAAGTCAGTAGTCATTATTAAGAACACTTAGAAAAAATAAATAAGAGAATTTAATAATAGATAACTACTATAGAATCTAGACTAAGGAATAATTTATGTACTAGATAAATTATAAATAGAGCTAATTAAAGATTAACATTCAGCTAAAATACACAGACATTAAGGAATTAAGAAGACTATAGAGCGAATTAACAGGCACTTCTAGATTCCAGGAATATAAAGTAAGGTTAGGAAGATTCTTTCTAAATACATTAAATATAGAAAGAATAAAATATTAAGACATAAAGAATACGGACTTATGTAACCTATACCTTTACTAAACAAACCATAGAAATCAGTTACAATAGACTTTATTATGGGAATACTGATAATTATAACCTTAAAGGGTTAATAGTATAATATGATACTGGTTATTATTAATAGACTAATAAAGTACACTTACTTTAAACCAACCCACACGGAAGTTAAAGTAAATAAATTGGCTATATTACTAATTAAGGTTTTAATCACATGATATAGGATGCTATGAGAATTTATCACAGACAGAGACAAATTATTCATATTAACATTCTAGAAGACGTTTATAGGATAACTAGGGGCTAAATACCGCCTCTTAATAGCATTTCACCCACAAACAGACGGACAGATAGAACGGATAAACTAAACATTAGAATAATACTTATAAATGTATGTCAACGAATTATAAGACAATTGGATTGACTTACTACTGATAGCCGAGTTTATATACAACTCTGTAAAGTCATTAATAACGGGAAAATCACCATTCTATGCGAATTATGGTTACGAGCCTACGGCTTATCGAGAACCATAAACACTAAACAAGGTATCAGAATCTATAAGAAGAAAAGTCAAAGATTTACAGATACTTTATAAAGAAATCGCACGGAAAATCACCCGTAAAGGCAATCTTAACAAATAAATTAAGGATAAATCTAGAGTTAAGGGACCAATCTTTAAGGAGGGGGATAAGATTTTCTTAAAAAAGAAAAATTTAAAAATAAGACAACCATCACAAAAACTAGATCATATAAAATTAGGACCATTTAAGGTTAAACGACAAACAGGACCTGTAAATTATAAACTATAATTACCTAAGGATATAAGAATTCACCTAGTTTTCTATGTCTCTAAACTAGAACCAGCACTATGGGATGCCAAACTATAGATAAGACTCAAACTCAAGGAAGACACGACCGAGTACGAAGTCTGACAAGTTTTGGACTACCAACGGTTTGGGCGTTAATGGAAATACTTGGTTAGGTAGAAAGGATACAGACCTGAAGATGACACATAGGAACCAATCAGGAACTTGAAGAATAGTTCGGAGCTGATTGACCAGTACCATCAGACAGAGCAGTGAAGGCTTGCTCTAAGGCTGGGTCTAAGGCATAAAGAGAATGCAGGACATTCTATTCAAAACCAGAGAAGGAAGGCGAAGCGGCACCAGACACTGCGGGTTACGGTGTGTGAACTTCTCGGCCACAAGAACAAGCCTCTTCCTCTTCCAGAGCCTGGACCTCACGGATTGAGGCCATCTCTCGATCAAACATCTCCTTCTCTTTAGAATCAACTTTCGCAAGTTCGCGACGAAGTCGGAGGGCACGGGAACAAGCCTCTAGAGCATCCTCCTTAGCTTTTTCAAGCTAACGACGAAGTTTTTCCTTATCACAATCAATACGATCCTATTCCGGTTGCAAGACAATCAGATCGCATTTTATATTACAATCGTTACAAGCAGAACAACGTCCAGAACTCAGGTTCACAAGGCAATCATCGCCTCAACGGGAGCAGTTCGAGCAAGGTGTCGGCATGTGACGGGGTTCGTTATGGATCCGAGAAGCTAAACGGCAAGCACGTATTAGAGACGACTCAGGGCGTGTCATCATTAGGAAGCTGGGCAGGGAAGAAAGGAAGTCAAGGGTCTTACAGTTTGGAACACTAAGCGGAAGACCTGCTGCCTTTATACTGCTTATAGAAGGGAGAAACTATCTTCCGGGACGAAGACTTAGAAGAAGGGGATAATGTTACAGACGGTAACATTAAGGCAGCTGTACCTGAAGAGCTGAGAGAATTGGCTACGACAGCCAATGAAGCTCTAGAATGGAAACGTATGTTCAAACTTGAAAGGAAGAACTGTAAGTGGGCACGGGACGCATTGGCACAAGCCAAGGTAAGGGCCAAGAAGCGAGAATAGAAATACAGAACCATGCCAGTAGATTGGGAGCAGTCGCGCACGTGATCGGGCAAGGCTTGGCAGCCAGAGATGTCAGAAGAAGCCAGAGGCTCTGACATCTCTAACAGCCTCTGACAGTATCTAGCATACTGCCAACAGGTATACAATATACGCACGAAGGGTTTCCTATAAATATGAGACGTAGAACGGCTCAGGGATATTTTGGATTCTTTATAGTTACTCTAAAATCGAGATCTTCTCTCTAAGCTGAGATCTGACCTTGAGTGAAATAGTTTAATACTATCTTATTAAATCTATTATACACCCTCTCCTTACCTTGTGATAAAGACTAAACTCTATTTTATTAAACCTAGAGCTATCTGTTCCAGATACGGAAAGGACTAAAAGCTTATTAAGTAATTAACTAAAGTAAAGTTACTAATATAAAACATACTATTAAGTTAAGGCAACTCATAACACGAACCTATAATATAATAAATATTAATATTAAAAAGATATTTATTAGAAATAGGTAAGGTAAGTAAGCTAAGAAATAAATAAAACACTATACATATAAGGTCTATTTAAGATATAGAAAACAAGAATACTTTATTAAAGATTATAAATAATAATAATTAGATGTTAAAAAAGCTTACGTTTAGACTAAAACGCTTAAGAAAATTAAAATTACTATAATCTAAATAGAATAAATAAAAGACAACATAATAAAAGAAATAATTATAAAGAGAATTTAAAGAGAATAATATTAGATATATAGAAATTATATACATCTCAGATAAGAATATAAGGTTCTGTATTAATAAGTTAAGGATTATTTAATAGGATAATCTAAGAACATAATTACCATAATATAAAAAATAGTAATTTAATAATATAATACTAAGACTAAGAAAGAAATATAATAATTTTATAAGATTATTAAATAGAAAGGAGGACTATTTCATAAGGAAAATTAAAAATTCCAGTAAAAAAAAAATTAAAAAATAATAGAGAGTAAGAAGCTAATATCTATAATAATTATATAATAAGTACACTAAAGATACTATAAAATATATAGATTAAAATACTATATAAAGAAATAATATATTACCAAACACTAGGAAGTTACTCTAGAAGATGGAATATATAAATACTAATAAATACTATAATTAGTAGGAAATAGATAGTATAAAGGACTAAATAAATAAAAATTAGCTATATAAATAAACAAGATCTATTAATAAATGTTTATACTAGTTATAAATAATATAACATATTATCACCCCGTTAGACACCTAGAATTAAGATGGGATTAGAATAAAAAGGAAGAAAAAAGCCTTTTATTAATATTATAGATATAGAATAATAACGCTGTAAATACAATTATAAGAAAGAAATACTAGATATATATAGCTTCTAACTATATAGAAAAGGACTATAGATAAAATAAACACGCCGTACGTGTTAAAAGACTAAAGATAAGAAAAATATTATAATAATTAATAAATAGATAAAAACTTAACCTATAATAAGAACTAGTTTATATAAATTTAAAAGATAAACTACAGGACTCAAACTCAGATGAATATAAATAATTATTATAGGATAAATACTAGATAAGATGTTAATAATATTAAACTAAATACTATTAAAAAAAATAATTAGTCACAAACTCACATAAAAAACTCATATATTAAGAATGTTTCTTAGGATGGAAATGCTAGGATTATAAAAAATAAACTAAAAATATATATAAAATACTTAATAAAAAAGTATGCTAACTCTAGAGATGTCTAATCTATAGATTTAAAAAAAAAAAATACTAAAAAAGTAACTACTACTTAGGAGTTAACTATAAATAAAAAACTAGAAAACTAATAAAATATAACCAAGCCACCAGAAGACTAAAAAGAAAAAAAGGTTAAAAGAAATATATTAATTATATATATATAACTAAACTAAAAGAGACACGAAAATAAGCTATACGTGAATATATATATTAACAGTAACTAGATACTAGCGCTTATAGATAGTAGAGCTAGCAAAACACTTATATTAAATAAGTAAATATAAAAATACTAAATACTAACTAGAGTTTTAGATAAACCTGTATAAGTAAAACGCGTAGATAATAATCCAACAGTATTTAAAAAAAGTCTAATTAATTTTAAAACATAGAATATAACTATTAAAGTAGTACTCGCGCCACGCACCCCCTCGCTTCGCTAGGGGGTGCTCCCGGGCTCAACGTACCCACCAAGCTCAGTGTACCTAATGCCAAGATCCTACTTAATTCTACCACTTATACCCCAATACAATGTCTGATTATCTCGGAGAAGAAGCGCAGATTGCGCTGGCCCTGCGATGTATATCTACAAAGAATTCCTACATTATCAAGGACGTGGCGAAGATGTTCAACGTGGATTACCGGCGGCTGTTGCGACGCTCTAAGAACCCCAGCAGCAGGTCAACGCGACAGAAGACCAACCAAAAGCTAACTTCGACTCAATTAAAGACCCTTGAGCTCTATATTAAGCGCCTCAACGATCTTGGGCAGCCTCCTCTTGTGGAGATGTGGCGAGCTGCTGCGGAACGTATTCAAATTCTCTCATCCCCACCCGGTACTGTTCTCAAGCCTCTTGGCCGCGACTTCTTCAAACGCTACTAAGCAACCAACCCACGCGTTCAACGCGTCAAACAAAAGCCTCAGGAACTTGCAAGGGTTATCTCTCAAGAACGACATGTAATTAAGGATCACTTCTAGGAGTACAAGCGCGTAGTGGATAAGCTGGGGCTGGAGCCAGAGGATATATAGAATATGGACGAGTATGGGACACGAATTGGCATTGGTGGCAATCAAGAGGTTGTTACTCTAGAGGTCTATCGTGTTGCAGAGTCTCCATCTAATACAGAGCAAGAACTTGTTACTCTTATAGAAACTATTAACGCAATTAGCCAGAGTATCCCACCTCTCTATATATTACGCGGGGCGGTAATTATGCACCAACATGTCTCTAAGGAGCTCAACCTTAATCCTAACCTTCTACTTAGGGTGTCAAGCTCTAGCTATATAAATAATCGGCTTGGTATAGACTACATCTACCACTTTAACAAGTATACAAAGCTTGGTAGGAAACGCGATAGGTGGAGGATGTTAATATTTAATAGCCACACCTCAAGGTTTACCTACGACTTTATCGACTTCTACTAGAGTCGAAGGATATGGCCTTTCCTTCTACCATCTCATACAACGTATATACTGCAGCCGCTTGATATTGCAGTCTTCCAGCCATTTAAGTACTACCATAAAAAGCGTGTTGAAATAGAGACTCGGCTTAGCTGCGACAACTTTAATAAGGTCGAATTTCTACACGCAATTCAAGATGTACGTAAGAAGGCTTACAAACCAGGTACTCTTCAATCAGCCTTCAAACAGGCAGGCCTTTGGCCATACAATCTGTTGGCGAAACTGCCATGGACAACCTTGCTACCTTGTGTAACAGAGTAGTATCACCACCGACCCCCCTTGTCAATTCTGATACAGCTTACAAATCACTGTCAGAGGTTATCTCACTCGTTTACATTATGTACGATAGCACTCTTTTTTCGGAATTAACAACAATTCAATCTCTGATGACAATATTTATGAGTACTTCATGCTGCCAAATGTGACCTCCATCACAATCCTAGTATTATGCTATCAAAGTTAAAGACTGTCAATCAGCCTCAAACGCCTCTACCTCCCCCACTAGAGGCAGTTCTCTCACCACCAACGCCGTACAAAGTCTGGCAATTAGATGAGTTCGCAAGAAAGCACATGTACGGTATTGATCTTGAGACAGGCCAATAGGGGATACTACCTAGCCGCTTCTCTAAGTTTCAAAAGGGTGCCGTTACTACAGCACTCAATGGAGAGAAAGCTGGTGAGGAGCTTGTACAGGTCAACGTCGCTACCAACGCTCGTAAGAAGCGTCAAAAAGGCGATCAACGGCATATACAGAAGGGCGGCACCATCTACGTATATGATGCGAGGCTTCGGGTGGCCGAACGTGAGGAGGAAGATACAAGAAAGAAGGATAGGGCTGCTGCGAAGGGCAAGCCAAAGGCCTGAGAATTCGATTGCTGAGATGATTGATTACCACCCACACTGAATCTTCACATATAATAATAATTTGGACACCAGAGTACCTTCCCAGATGATTAGATAGACTAATTCCGTGCGTCGTAGGTGGTGCCCGCACCTATTTAATACAGGCCTTGGCATTAGGTACACTGAGCTTGGTGGGTACGTTGAGCCCGGGAGCACCCCCTAGCGAAGCAAGGGGGTGCGTGGCGCGAGTAGGTTATATAGATAACTGTTATATTAAAATTATAGACTTAAGTAGTAAGAATTTTATCTTAGGATAGAATTAGCTAGCATAATAAAACCTAACTATTAATTAGAAAAGAAAAACTATAGGAATTAGAAATAACTACTATAGATAGTAATAAATAAAAGCTATAATATAAATAAAGAAAATAATACTTCACGACACCACATTTATTATGCCGAACGAATATTAAGAGAAATTTAAAGAATAGTTCTTTAAAAAGCTAAAGACTAATTACTAGAATACTAGAACTAGGACTATAAAATCACGCTTAAGGAAGAAATAGATTTAAAACTAGGACTATTATATTAAGTACCCATACACTAACAGAAAGAATTATGGAAATTCTTATAAAAAAATTAATAAAAGGGATATATATAAACCAGTTAAAGTAAGATAGCTTTACTAATACTTTTTATACTAAAAAAAAATTAAAAGCTAAAGTTATGTATTAACTATAGATATCTTAATAAAGCTATAGTAAAAAATTATTACCTTATACTATTAATATTAGAACTTATAAATAAACTTAGAGGAGCTAAATAGTTTAGTCTCTTTAATATTAAGAATAAATATTATTAAATATAAATAGCTAAAGAACACGAATAAATAACAGCATTTAAAATAAAATATAGATTATTTAAATATCTAGTTATACTAATAGAACTTACTAATATACTAGTAACATTTTAGATAATTATTAACTATATACTAAGGGAATACCTAGATGTATTTATAATAGTATATCTTAATAACATGCTTATATACATAAACGGAACGCTAAAAGAACACGTTAAGTACACTAAAAAAGTATTACAAAAGCTTAAGAAATATAAGTTATATATTTAAACAAAGAAATATGTGTTCTATAGGATTGAAGTTAAGTTCTTAAGATACTTAATATCCCAGGACAGAATAGTAGTTAATTTAGATAAAACTAAAGATATTCTATCTTAGCTAATACTAATAAACATAAAAGAAGTTTATTCTTTTTTTAGATTTATAGGGTTCTGCTAATAATTTATTAAGAACTACTTAAAAATTATAGCACTTTTAATAGAATTACTAAAAAAGGATTAATAATTTAAGTAGGAATAACGTAAGGAAAACGCTTTTATAATACTAAAAGAAATATTCTAATAACCACTAGTATTAAAGATATTTAATTTATGACTTTAAATGGAGATATATATAAATGTATCAGACAGAGCTATAAAAGCCATTCTATTATAAATATAAAATAATAAATATAAACACTTAATAGATTTCTTATCTTATAAACTTATAACTGCTGAGTTAAACTATGATATTTATAATAAAAAACTATTAGTAATAGTTTAAGTATTTAAAAAATAGAGATATTACTTAGAAGGAGTTAAGCACTAAATTATTATATATTTAAACTATAAGAATCTAACGGCATTTATAACAATAAAGAAGTTAAACTAATAATAAGTTAAATAATAGAAACTAGTTTCTATCTTTAACTTTTAAATACTTTATAAATTAGAAAAGGAAAATATAGTGGCTGACGTACTTAATTAATAAGCAGACCATATAAGGGATATACTAGAAATCTATAATATAATACTTAAATAAAGACTAGATAGATCCCTAGAAAGATTATAAATAAATATTAAGACAATAGTCATTATCAAAAACACTTAGGAAAAATAAATAAGAAAGTTTAATAATAAATAACTATACTAGAACCTAGATTAAGGAATAATCTATATACTAGATATATTATAAACTAAGCTTATTAAAGACTAACACTCAACTAAAATACACAGACATTAAGGAATTAAGAAAACTATAGAATGAATTAACAGGCATTTTTGGATTTCTGGAATATAGAAAAAGGTTAGAGCTATTCTTTTAGAGTGTATTAAGTACAAAAAGAATAAAGCATTAAGATATAAAGAATATAAACTTATATAACTAATTCCTTTACTAGATTTACTATGGGAATTAGTTATAATAAATTTTATCACGAGAATACCGATAATAACTATCTTTAGAGGTTAATAGTATGATATGATATTAGTTATAGTAGACTAACTCACAAAGTACGCATACATTAAACTAATATATATAGAGGTTAAAGTAAATGAATTAGTAACTATACTTATTAAATCACTAATAGCATGGTATAGATTACTACGAGAATTTATTACAAACAGAGACAAATTATTCACATTAATATTCTAGAAAACGTTTATAGGAAAGCTAGGGGCTGAATATTGCCTCTTAATAGCATTTTATCTATAAACAGATAAGCAGATAGAATGGATAAATCAGACACTAGAATAATACCTACAAATATATATTAACGAATAACAAGATAATTAGATTAACTTACTACTAATAGCTGAGTTTATATACAACTCTGTAAAGTCATTAACCACAGAAAGATTACTATTCTTTGCAAATTATGGTTATGAGCCTACGGCTTATTGAGAACCATAAAAACTAAACAAAATATCAGAATTAGCAAGAATAAAGGTCAAGAAGTTGCAATAACTTTATTAAGAAATAGTAGGAAAAATTACTCAGAAAGGAGACCTTAGTAAGTAACAGAAGGACAAATTTAAAATTAAGGGACTAATCTTTAAGAAGGGGGATAAGGTTTTCCTACTATAAAAAAATTTAGAAATAAAACAACCATCAAAAAAACTGGATCACATTAAATTAGGACTATTTAAGGTTAAATGATAAATAGGACCTGTGAATTACGAGCTATAACTACCTAAAGATATAAGAATCTACCTGGTTTTTCATGTTTCGTTACTAGAACCAGCACTACAGAATACCGAACTACAGATAAGACTTAAACTTAAAGAAGATACTACTGAGTATGAAGTCTAATAAATTTTGGACTACCAGCAGTTTGGGCGTTAGTGGAAGTATTTGGTTAGATAGAAAGGTTACGGACCTGAAGATGATACGTGGGAGCTAATCAGGAACCTAAGGAATAGTTCAGAGCTAATTAACCAGTACTATTAGACGAACTAACAAGGGCCGTATCCCACGGAAAGGATGACTACAATGCATTCTAATCTAGGCTGAAGGAAGGGGAAGGTGAAGCGGGTTGGGAAGAGGCCGGCACTGCGGGTTGCAGTGTGTGAGTTTCTTAATCCCAGGAACGAGCTTCTGTCTCTTCAAGAGCTTGAACCTCACGAATTGAGGCCATCTCTTGATTAAACATCTCTTTCTCTTTGGAATCCACTTTTGCCAGCTCACGACGAAGCTGAAGAGCGTGAGAATAGGCTTCTAGGGCATCCTCCTTAGCCTTCTTAAGCTAACGACGGAGTTTGTCCTTATTGTGATTAAGATGATTCTACTCCGGCTGCGAAACAATTAGGTCGCACTTCACATTACGATTGTTGCAGGCTGAATAACGACCGGAACTCAGATTCACTAGGCAGTCATCGCCTCGGCGGGAACAGTTTAAGTAAGGTGTCGGCATGTGACAGGGTTTGTTACGGATCCGAGAAGCTAAACGGTGAGCGCGTATTAGAGACGACTCAGGACGTGTTATCATAGGGAGGCTAGGCAGGAAAGAAAGGAAGTTAAGGGTCTTATAGTCTGGAACACAGAGCAGAAGACCTACTGCCTTTATACTACTTATGGAAGGGAGAAACTATCTTCCAAGACGAAGACTTGGAAGAGGGGGATAATGTTACAAACAGTAATAGTAAGGCAACTGCACCTGAGGAGCTGAAGGAACTGGCGACAACAGCTAATAAAGCTTTAGAATAGAAACGTATGTTTAAGCTTGAAAGAAAGAACTGTAAGAGGGCATGGGATGTATTGGCATAGGCCAAGGCACAGGCCAAGAAGTAAGGATAGAGATACGGAACTATGCCAATAGATTGGGAGCAGTAACTCACGTGACTAAGATAGGGCTTGGCAGCCAGAGGTGTCAGAAGAAGCCAGAGGCTCTAACATCTCTAGCAGCCTCTAACAGTATATAATATACTACTAACAAGTATATAATGTACGCACGGAGGATTTACTATAAGTATAAGGCATTAGATAGTTAGTAGATACTTTTAATTTTTTATAGTTACTCTAAAATTAAGATTTATATCTTAAGTAATATAGTTTAATACTATTCTGTTAAATCTTAACTTACTATATTACTTTCTTCTTACTCTTTACTAAGTTAATTAACTTCTACTAAGTCTAATAAGCTATCTAATCTAGAAGTAAGAAAACTACTAAGTATTATATAAATAGTTAGACAGCTTATTACCAGTATAATTTACATTAATAAGTTAGTAACTTATAATAATTTTATAATTTAGATTTTCCTAAACTTATCTTAATACTTTAAGTTTTAAGAAATAATTTAAAAAATTTTACTTTTTATTTATAAAATATATTTTTTGTACTTAAGTTATAGTTTTACTTTTTTAAAATATTTAAGTACTATTTTAATATACTTTACATATTCTTTAAAGTTTATAAATATATAAAAAAATTATTTAAATATTCTTATAGTATATTATTTATTAATACTTAAAATATTACTAAAGTATTAATAAAACTAAAAAGTATTATAGTATATTTATATAATTTATATTTTATTTTGAATACTTTTTTTATATTTTTTAATACATATTAAGTAATAACTATTTCTTAAGTTAAGTATTATAAATATCTTTATAAGCTAATTAACTCTTAAGTTTTAATATATTTAAAAGTAGATAATAGTTTTTTATTATAATATTAATTAATTTCCAGTAATTTATATATAATTATAGTAATTTATTCTTTTTTAAAGTAAAGAAAACTAAATAGGTTATAAATAATTATAATACTTATAAATATCTTTTCTTTAATTTCTTTTTAATATATTTTTTAATAACTTTTAATACTTTTTTCAATAATTTATATAGTAGTTTAAAAGTTAGTTACTTTTTTTTAAAAGGTAATTTCGTAATTTTAAAGCTAATACTTAGAAACTATAGTTATATTTACGTTTTTTAAAAAAAGGTATATTTATACTATATTCTTTTTAAATATATTTAAATGTACTCTACTTTTACACTTAAGTTTTAATATTTATTTTTTACATTTTTTAATATGTATATGTATATTATAGTAGTTATTATTTATACTTAATACTAAAAACCTTAATAGTATTTTATAATAAAATATTTTTAGTATTTACACTATACTATACTAAATTTATATATAATATAAGTTTTAGTGTATACTTACTTTTTATTTAGAATATACTATACATATTCTGTTAGAACCTAAATGTATTAATTAAAAATAAGTATTTTAAAAATATAAGTTATGTTATTTATTTTATATATAATAAATTATTTAATTATAAAATAGCATAAATTAAATAAAAAAAGAGAGTATAGTATATATAGTAACTATAATATTAACGTCTAGTTAATAACATAATATAAATTAATTAGTAAGTTATATATAAATATATATATAGCTAGTTAGCTTTTATAAATTTTTTTTTTAAAAAACTACTTTTTAACTTTTAAACATTTAACGGTAAAAACTTAAATTCTTAAAATTAAATTAAATTAGTATACTTCTATACTTTCTAAAAAAGTTAGTATTATTTAATTATACTATAATACTAGCTACTTTATAGTTTAAAAAAAACTAAATAAATTTATAAGTATTTAGTAACTATTTTTAAAACTTCTTACTTTATATTAAGTACTTTTTTAAATAATATGTATTAATAAAAATCATAAAAAGTATTATTTACAACATATTATTTTATTTTATAAATATAAAATATATTAATTAAAATATTACTTTATATTTAATATTATTTTAGCTTATAAGTAGTAAACTAGTAGCTTTAAGTTTTAAAAATTTATATTTATAAAATTAAAAGTACTATACTAATAACTTTCAATTAAATTACTTAGTACTATATTTTTAACTTTTAAAAACTAGTTTTTAGTATAATGTATTTTATAAGTAAGTAGGCTACTTAAGTAAGTAGACTACTTTTACCAAAAATTACCTTTTCTTTAATAACTTTACGAAAACTTAATATTATTTAGCCAAAATTTAAAATTGGCTTTTTAGATATTAGATGCACCTGGTGTTAAATTTGCATTCTAATAGTCTTACGTAACTATAAGTTATTAAGCTTAGAACTAACTTTTAAAAAATTTAGTTTTTAGCTATTAATATATTAATAACTATTAAATAAGAAACTATAGAGATTGAATTTAAGTTATTTTATGTATAATATAAACTATATTATACTTTTATAGTAATAGAATAAGTAGAGTTTTAAGAACTTTAGATAAGAAAAAGTTTTAGCACTCTCTTTTTAATATCTTAAAAATTACTAATACTATGGCTTTAAAATTCTAATATATTATAAATTTAGGCTTAAATACTTTATATTTAAGTTTTCATAATTTATTATTAAGTAATATTATAAATACAAATGCCTAAAACCATTTTTTAAGTAAAATAGATTCTAAGCTTAATAACTTATAATTATATAAAACTATTATAATGCGAATTTTGTATTAGTTGCACCTAATATTTTAAAAGCTAATTTAAAAATTTTGTCAATTATTATTAGTTTTTCGTAAATTCATTAAAGAAAAGGTAATTTTTAATAAAAGTAGTTCACTTACTTAAGTAGCCTGCTTACTTATAAAATACATTATAGCTATTTAACATAATATATTTAATTATTTAATTTTTTTAATTTTTTATATAGCTATTTATTTGTTATAACTTTATATATTACGTAACTATATATAAATATATTAGTTTTTTAGCTTATTACTAAAAGTAATTTCTAGTAACTAAACTATTTATAATAAAATATTACTTTTTTGCCATTAATGTTACAACTTTTAAAGTTAATAATTTTAAATTCTTTTTAACTAAAATTATATTTTAACACTTAGTATTAGTATAAATTATTCTAATATTATATATATACTATTTTTTAATGGCTTTTTATAACTAGTAAATTTTTTATTTAATAGAATTTAGTTTATTCTAGTTTCTTAAATTACTTTTTAATTTTTTTTATATTTAAGAATATAGTTATTATTTATAATATTTAAATATTTTATAATATTTATATATAAACTAAAATATATAACGTATTTTATAAGTGAGCTGGTTAAATAAGTGAGCTAATTAATTTACTAAGACTACACTAAATATAATAAACTATATAATGAATTACTTTATTCTATTATAATCTACCTCTAATTCCTCATCGTTGCTGGATTCTATAGTAGATTTTTCATTAATTTAGTATATTTAAGTGTTATGTCTAGTCCTGCTATAGTTTTTATAATACCTTTAAGTTAGTTTAACCCTATCTATCTTAGCATTATCTTAACTCTTTTTACTACTAGAAGTTATAGTAATAGCTTTCTTAGCAACTAACTGTAAGTTAGCCTTAAAGATAAGGACTTTTTCTTACTAGATACGCTTTCTTTTATACTGTTTCTGTTAGTTTATAATCTTATTAGCTACTTTAAGCTTAGTAATTTAATCACGCCACAATACTATCTAATAAGCTATTAAAAAGGTGTTTTTAATAAGCTAATTAAACTCTTTCTTTAAGGAAAATAGTAAGCTACCTAACTTATTACTAATCAGCTTTAATTACGACCTAAATTCGAAATAGTTACTAGGGGTTTTCAACTGCCATAGGGTATCTTATATAGTAGAAGGTATAAACATGCGTAATTAAATATTAAGTTTTAATATTACCTTATCTAGATTAAATAGAACTAGGCTAGTACTTTAAAAACTTTCTTAAATATTCTTTTTAGTAATAAACGCATTAAACGCGTCCCAGAAGGCTGATAAGAACTTTATTTTTATAATATAATTAAACTAGTTATGTATTAGCTTCTCGACTTAGCGCCTATATACTATTTTTAATAGCGAAAAATAACTAACATCTAGTAGCTATAAGATATATAATGAATATGGTGGTATACATAAAGTAACTATCTTATTCTCTTTATAGTATTCAGTAAATTCTAGCGAGTTATGGCTTTTATAGTTGTCTAGAATTAATAAACAGTATACACCTACAGTACGCTTTTTTATATATATATTAAAGTGCTTTAACTACTAGAAACTAAGCTTATTTATTATCTAGCCGTTATTAGAGACCCTGAATGCCTATTAGGATAGTATATTAACTTCCTAGTACTAGACAGAGAGATGGTTTTTGCCTTTATAGATAATAAAAAGTAGAAGCGTGTACTCTAATGTGCTAATACCTTAGATTATTATAACCTACTTCTAGTTACCTAACTAAATAGCTTTTAGTTAATACTATCTTTTAGAGCCTGTAATGACTTTTTACTAGGTTATTATATCTATCTAAAAGCTAGATTTGTTAAAGTTATACATGTCTTTATCTTATATACTATATTTAGTCTTTATATTACGTATAAGGTTAAATTAAGCTTGTATAATTACTAGTTCTTTCTATTTATAACTCTAGTAGTTTAGCTTTTAATTATACTTTATTTTAAGCCCTACAGTATACTTAATAAAGTTATATAGCTAGTTTATATCTACTAGGTCTTTCTCTTGCTTAGCTAATAGTTTATTAGCTATCTCTTAAACAGTATTAAGCGGAGAGGCAAATTCTCTTAAATCTAGCTTAAGTATATACTATTTTATTACCTCCTCTTTAGTTGCTATTAGATTTATTGAATTGGGCTTAATATTATATCATAAGGTGATTCCAGCGCGTTGCGTTTATAGGCTTAAGAAAGAAACGTTAAAAGTACACGTAGTAAGTTAGAAACCAAATATTTAGCCTATTTCAAGAGCTTAAATAGTAAGCTATATTTGAGCTTCTTTAGAAATTAATTACAGATCAATAGATAGAGATATTATAGTATTAAATATCTTAATATATAGTCTTAGTAAACTAATTAGCTTACTTATTTAACTAGCTTACTTATAAAATACGTTAAGTATATAACACATAGTATTAATTTTTTTACTATAAAATTTTTTTAAAATTTTTTTTAATTAATTTTATAAATAATTTCTAATTTATTATTTATAAAACATTTAAGACTCTAAAAGTTAATAAATAATAGTAAGAAAGTTTTATTATTTTTTTATAGCTTTATAAATAGTATATTACTAGGTAATAAAAATTATACTATAATTATAAAATATATAAAATAAATAATATAATTATATAAGTAAGTAATATAATATTGTAAATAAATAATATAGTTATATAAATAAGTAATACTGTTATATAAATAGATAATATAGTTATAAAAGTAAATAATATAATTATATAAAAAAAAATTATGAAATATTAAAATTATTTTAAAAGAAATTATAGGAAATTAAAAAAAAATTTAGTAATAAAAGTATAATTATATAAACTAAAATACTAATTTAAAATAAGTACTTTTTATTAATTTAAGAAATATACTAAACACTAGTAAATATATTAACTTATGTAATTTTTATTATTGGGTAATTAAATAAGTCTATTTTTATAAAATATTATTATTATAAGTTATTTTTTTAACTTTTTAACTTTTGCTTTTTTGTATCTTGTTTATTAGAAATAAATACTTTTTTAAGAATTTTAAACTACTTATTTTAATACTAATATAAAGTATTATAGTAGTTTTAAAAAAAAATTTTAACTTTAGTAAATTTTTATTATAACTTAATATATATTTAATAAAAATACTAAATAAATAAGTGTTAAATTTTTATTCTAATACTACATACACTAGTTATAAAATATAAAACATTTAAATAAAAAATAAAATAAATAAATAAATAGATTTAAACTAAATATAAAAAGGTTTTACTATATATAAACATAAAGTCCACATTTTTATATAATGTATTATAAAATTAATAGTTAATATTATAATAATTTTATTTAAAAGTTAACTTTAATTTTATTATAATAATTTAAAGGTAGTATTTTATAGTATTTAAAAGATTTTTAGTACTTTTAAGTTAAAGAAGTAATAAGTTTATAGTATACTTAATTAATTATTAAAATAATTTTTTTTTACTCTTACTATTAGTAGCTAAATTTTATTATTTTTATTTTTATATTTTATAAATATATAGTTTTTAATATAAACTTTTTTATTATTATTTAAACTTATAAGTATAAGTATAATATTAAGTTAAACTAGTAATACTTATAAATAATAAATGTAACTAGTTTTTAACTTTTTTTATTATTTTTTAAAGAAATTACTTATAAGTTTAGTTTAGAACTTAGTAAAAGAGTACTAATAAAGTATACTAATAGTAAAATAAAAAAATTAAAGTATTTTTAAGTTTAAGAAATTTACTAAAGTAAAGCTCTAGTTTTATATAATAAAACCTTACTTTTAAGAAAAGTATTTTAAGTTTACTAGTTTTTTAATAAGTAACTTATAAAGTTTATTTTATTATTAAATTTAGTAGTTAAAATACTAACAAAAGTATTTTTTAAAAAATATATTAAAAGTATATTAAAAATAGTTTTAGAAAATTTAAGGCTTATTTTAATTAGTTGTTTAAAATTTTTAATTTTGTATTTTAATAATTTTACTTTTCTTAAAAAACCTAGTAAAAAAGCTAATAAGTTATTATAAGTTACTAACTTACTAATATAAATTATACTAGTAATAAGCCGTTTAACTAATTATTATAATAATTAATTAGTTCTCTTACTTCTGGATTAGATAGCTTATTAGACTTAGTAGAAGTTAGTTAACTTAGTAGAGATAGAAAGAAACAATATAATAAGTTAAGATTTAATAGAATAGAATTAAACTATTTCACTTAAGGTGTGAATCTTAATTTTAGAGTAACTATAAAGAATTAAAAGTAACTATAAGCTGTTTAATGTCTTATACTTATAGTAAATCCCCCATACGTATATTATATACTAATTAAAAGTATATTAAATACTACTAGAAAAATTAAGGGAAGATTAGTTTATTCTTAGCATTATTTTTATTATTTATACTTATCTTTTTTGTGTATTACTATAGTAGATTATCTAACCTACTCTAGGTATTATTCTCTATAGAACTTAAACTTACTATAAAGTAATTCTATTTATAAGTTCTGTCTTTACTAGTTTACCTTAGCTTATTAGTATTACTTATATATTTCTTTATATTATGCCTTCTACAGTGACGCCTCTTTACTTGTGTTTTCTTTTTTATTATAGTCTATAATATTATCCCCTTCCTTTAAGCCTTCAGCCTGAAGGTTATTCTGTTCTTTTTTTTATAGATAGTATAAAGGTAGTTAGTTTTCTATGTGAAAACTAAGATTATAAGAACCCCTTACACCTTTTCTGTTCTTTTAATTTCCTAAAAATAACTTAAGCGGAATCGTTCTTAATATAAGCTTATTATCTAGTAAAAAGAGTTTAAAAGAATATCTATTAAATGCTATCTTTCTATTCTTACTGTTATAATAATAACTATCGTTATTTAGTGCATCTCTTCTTAGGGTAATATTCTAAGTATATTAATTAAAACGTAAAGTGCGATTTTATTATAATATAACTTAAATAAAATCATCTAAATCATAATAAAAAGCGTTTTTAGTAATAATTAGAGAAGACCTAAGATAACTTATTAGTCTATTACTGCTATAAAGAGAAACTCTGTGCTTATAAGCACTAGCTTTGTTATAAGCTAGCCTAAATAGATTTTTAGAAAAAGAAGATATTCCAGCGCGAGCTTACCTCAATTAACAAAGTTTATATAATAAAAAAGAAAGAATAGAGTTATTAGAATTAACCTAATATATTATAATCTATAGTATCTAGTGTCGGCTTGCCTTTCTTCTCTAGTTTTAAATAAAATATTTTATATTCTCTATATTTCTTAGATATGTTTTTAGAGTAAGCGTTTACTATTTCTTTTAGTAGTACTAATTAATTAGCTTTAAACTATTCTTTAAGTTCCTAACTAGCTCCCACGTATTATTTTTAAGTCTGTAATTTTTTTATTTAATTAGATACTTCTACTAATACCTAAACTATTAGTAGTCTAAAATCTATTAAACTCTATACTTAGTAGTGTCTTCTTTAAGTTTAAGTTTTATCTATAGTTTAGCGTTTTATAGTGCTAGTTCTAGTAACGAAATATAAGAAACTAAATAAATTCTTATATTCTTAGATAGTTATAGATTATAGTTTACAGATTCTATTTATCATTTAATCTTGAATAGTCCTAATTTAATATAATCCAGTTTTTTTAATGGTTATTTAGTTTTTAAATTTTTTATAATAGGAAAACTTTATTTTTTTCCTTAAAAGTTAGTTTTTTAACTTTAGACTTATCTTTCTATTGTTTGCTGAGATCTCCTTTCCGGGTAATTTTTCCTACTATTTCTTAATAAAATTATTATAACTTCTTAACTTTTATTCTTACTGATTCTGATATTTTGTTTAGTTTTTATAGTTCTTAATAAGCCGTTAGCTCATAACTATAATTCGTAAAGAATAGTAATTTTCTAGTGGTTAATAACTTTACAGAGTTGTATATAAACTCAGCTATTAATAGTAAGTTAATTCAGTTATCTTATTATTCATTAACGTATATTTATAGGTATTATTCTAATATCTGATTTGTCTATTCTATTTATTTATTTATTTATGGGTGAAATACTATTAAGAGACGGTGCTCAACCCCTAGCTTCTTTATAAATATTTTTTAGAATATTAATATAAATAAAATATCTCTATCTATAATGAATTCTTATAGTAATCTATATTATACTATTAGTAGTTTAATTAATAATGTCGCTAATTCATCTGCTTTGATTTCTGTATGTGTTGGTTTTAAGTATATATATTTTATAAGTTAGTTTATAATAACCAATATTATGTCATACTATTAGCCTTAAAAGGTGGTTATTATTAGTATTCTTGTAATAAAGTCTATTATAACTAAGTCCTATAGTTAGTTTAGTAAAGGAATTAGTTGTATAAGCTTATACTCTTTATATCTTAATGCTTTATTCTTTTTACATTTAATATATTCCATAAGAATAGTTCTAACTTTTTTTTATATCCTAGGAATCCAGAAATATCTGTTAATTTATTCTATAGTTTTTTTAATTCCTTAATGTCCGTGCATTTCAGCTGAGTGTTAGTTTTTAATAAACTTAGTTTATAATATATCTAATACATAAATCATTTCTTAGTCTAGATTCTAATATAATTATCTATTATTAAAGTTCCTTATCTATTTTTCCTAGGTGTTTTTAATAATGACTACTGTCTTAATATCTATTTATAAGCTTTCTAGGGATTTATCTAGTTTTTATCTAAGTATTATATTATAGATTTCTAGTATATCCCTTATATAGTTTACTTTTTAACTAAGTGTATTAGCTACTATATTCTCTTTTCCTAATTTATAAAGTATTTAAAAGTTAAAGGTTGAAACTAATTCCTATTATCTAATTTATTATTAATTTAACTTCTTTATTATTATAAATGCCGTTAGATTCTTGTAGTCTGAATATATAATAATTTAATACTTAGTTCCCTCTAAGTAATATCTCTATTTCTTAAATGCCTAAACTATTACTAATAGTTTTTTATTATAAATATTATAGTTTAACTTAGTAGTTATGAGTTTATGAGATAGAAAATCTATTAGATATTTATATTTATTATTTTATACTTATAGTAGGATAGCTCCTGTAGCTCTGTCTAATACATCCGTATATATTTTTATTTAAAGTCATAAATTAAATATCTTTAATATTAGTGGTTATTGGAATATTTCTTTTAATATTATGAAAGCGTTTTTTTTATGTTATTCCTACTTAAATTATTAATCCTTCTTAAGTAATTCCGTTAAGGGTGATGTAATCTTTAAATAATCCTTAATAAATTATCAGCAAAAACCTGTAAATCTAAGAAAAGAATAAATTTCTTTTGTATTTATTAGTGTAGGCTAAGATAGTATATTTTTTATCTTATTTAGGTTAACTGCTATTTCGTTTTAGGATACTAAGTATTCTAAGAACTTAACTTCTATCCTATAGAACATATATTTTTCTATTTAAATATATAGTTTATATTCCTTAAGCTTTCATAATACCTTCTTAGTATACTTAATATATTCTTTTAGTATTCTGTTTATGTATATAAGCACGTTATTAAGATATGCTATTATAAATACGTCTAGATATTCTCTTAGTATATAATTAATAATTATCTAGAATATTACTGGTGCGTTAGTGAGTCCTATTAGTATAACTAAATATTTAAATAATTTATATTTTATTTTAAATACTATTATTTACTTATATCCTTTAGTTATTTATATTTAATAATATCTACTTTTAATATTAAAAAGACTAAACTATTTAGCTCCTCTGAGTTTATTTATAAGTTCTAATATTAATAGTATAAAGTAATAATTTTTTACCATGGCTTCATTAAGGTGTCTATAGTTAATATATAACTATAGATTTTTATTCTTTTTTAGTATAAAGAGTATTAGTAAAGCTATTTTATTCTAGCTAGTTTATATATATCTTTTTTTCTAATTTTCCCGTAAGAATTTCCGTAATTCTTTTTGTTGATGTATGGATACTTAATATAATAGTCCTAGTTTCAAATCTGTTTCTTCCTTAAGCGTGATTTTATAGTCCTAGTCTTAATATTCTAGTAACTAGTCTTTAGCCTTTTTAAAGGACTATTTTGTAAATTCCTCTTAGTATTTATTTAGCATAATAAACATAGTATTATAAAGTATTACTTTCTTTATTTATATTATAACTTTTATTTATTACTGTCTATAGTAGTTGTTTCTGATTCCTATAGTTTTTCTTTTCTAATTAATAGTTAGGTTCTATCGTGTTAGCTAATTCTATCCTAAGATAAAATTCTTATTACCTAAATCTATAATTTTAAGATAGCGGTTATTTATATAATCTACTACTCTAATAGTTATATTCCTTATTTTAAAATTAATTAGATTTTTTTTAAATATTACTGGACTATTGTTTACGTGTCTTACTTATACAGGTTTATCTAAAACTCTAGTTAATATTTAATATCTCTATACTTACTTATTTAATATAAGTGTTTTACTAGCCCTACTATCTATAAGTGCTAGTATTTAATTACTATTAATATATACGTTTACGTATAGCTTGTTTTCTTATTTCCTTTAGTTTAGTTATATATATATAAGTATTATGTTATTTCTAATTATTAGTTCTTAACCCTTTAGTAGCTTAGTTATAGTTTATTAGCTTTTTAGTTTTTTATCTATAGCTAACTCCTAAGTGGTAGTTATTTCTTTAGTATTTTCTTTATAGGTTTATAGATTAGGTATCTCTGGAGTTAGCATACTTCTTTATTAAGCATCTTATATATATTTCTAGCTTATTCTCTATAATCCTAACATTTCTATCCTAAGAAATATTCTTAATATGTGAGTTTTTTATGTAAGTCTGTAGCTAACTATCTTTCTTAATAGTATTTAGCTTAATATTATTAGCATTCTATCTAACACTTATTCTATAATAGTTATTTATATTAATCTGAATTTAGGTCCTGTAGTTTGTTTTTTAAATCCGTATAAACTAATTCTTACTATAGGTTAAATTCTTTTTTATTTACTAGTTATTATAATACTTTTCTTATCTTTAGTTCCTTAACACGTATGGCGTGTTTATTCTATCTATAATTCTTTCCTATATAGATAAAAACTATATATATCTAGTATTTCTTTTTTATTATTTTGTTAACAGTATTATTATCCTGTACCTATAGTATTAGTAAAGAGATTTCTTCTTTCTTTTTTTTCTAATTCCATCCTAGTTTTAGATGTCCGACAGGGTGATAGTATATTATATTAGTTATAATTAGTATAGATATCTATTTATAGATTTTATTTATCTATATAGCTAGTCTTTATCTGTTTAGTCTTTTATACTGCTTATTTCCTACTAACTATAGTACTTATTAGTATTTATATATTCCATCTCTTAAAGTAACTTTCTAGTGTTTGGTAACATAATATTCTTTTATATAATACTTTAATTTATATATCTAACAGTGTCCCTAGCGTACGCGCTGTATAATTATTATAGATATTAACTTCTTACCTTTTATTATCTCTTAATTTTTTCTTTATCTGAATTTCTGATTTTTCTTATAGAATAGTCTACTTTCTTACTCTATGATTTTATAGAATCTTTATATTTCTTTCTTAGTTTCTGCGTTGTATTGTTAAATTACTGCTCTTTATATTATAGTAATTATATTACTAAATTATCCTACTAAATAATTCTTAACTTATTAATATAAAACTTTATATTTTTATATAAGATGTATGTAGCTTCCACATATCTAGTATTATTCTTTTTAGATTTTCTTTATAATTGTTTTTTCTATTATAGTGTTTTTTGCTTATTTTATTTGGATTATAGTAATTTTAATTTCTTTAGGCGCCTTAGTCTAAACATAAGCTTTCTTAATATCTAATTATTATTATTTATAATTCTTAATAAAGTGTTTTTGTTTTTTATATTCTAAGTAGACTTTACATGCGTAGCGCTTTATTTATTTTTTAACTTATTTTTTTTACTCTCTTCTAATAAATATCTACTTAATATTAACATTTATTTTATTATAGGTTTAGTTATCTTTTCTATTTCTTTTAGGTATATAAATTACTAATTTTTCTTATACCTTTTTCTCTTACTTTTATTAGTACTAGTAATTGTTAATAGTTATTACTTATTTAATAATTTTTAGTAAGGTACTTAGCTATTTTCCTTTAGAGATCTTATCTTTAATTCTATTTTTTAATTCTTTATAGTATATTATAACTAATAGTTAGTCTACTTAATTAAGTCGTAATTAGATCTGCTTAAACTCTATAGTATAGTTAACTATTAATATCTATTATTTAAGCTATTAAAGCTTCTAAATTACTTTAGTCTCTTTATTAATCTCTTTAAAGATAATAATTATTTCTTATTTAAAGCATTTATAATTCTTAAAGGCTTGTTATATATTATTATTATAGTTTACTAATTCTGTTATCCCTAAATTAGGGTCTCTATTAGCTAAGTAATTTCTTACTAATAATTTAAACTATTATATAACTCTATTTATTATATTTATACCAGCTACTAGAATTTAGTCCTAGTTAGTTAGAAATAACTTTTAATTAAAATAATAGTAGAGGTCTATAGCTATTATAAAAATCTTAAGTTTATTTCTATTACTATTAAATTTCTTAGAAGGCTATATTTTTATAGTTTTTTTTTTTAATTTATTTTAACTTACTATTATAGCTTTATTAGGGCATCACATAGCTTTATAATAGTTATTTTTTATTCTTAGATAACTTATTATACACTCTTCTATTCTCTAAATATACTTTTAGTTATAAATAAAGGTCTTACTATAACTTCTTCTTTACTATTATTTTTTTCTAATAAATAAAGTTCTTACTTATCCTTATAGTGGGTTGTTATAGACTTTTAATAATTAATTATTAGAATCTATCTAACTACTTCTTTTACTCTTTTAAGATAGTAATTATAATATTATAAGTTACTAACTTACTAATATAAATTATACTAGTAATAAGCTGTCTAACTAATTATTATAATAATTAATTAATTCTCTTACTTCTAAATTAGATAGCTTATTAGACTTAGTAGAAGTTAGTTAACTTAGTAGAAATAGAAAAAAGTAATATAGCAAGTTAAGATTTAACAGAATAGTATAAAACTATTTTACTTAAGGTATAAATCTTAATTTTAGAGTAATTATAAAAAATTAAAAGTAACTATAAGCTGTCTGATGCCTTATACTTATAGTAAATCCCCTATACGTATATTATATACTAATTAGAAGTATATTAAATACTACTAAAGAAAATAAAGGAAGATAAGCTTATTCTTAGTATTATCTTTATTATCTATACTTATGTTTTTTATATATTATTATAGTAGATTATTTAACTTACTTTAGGTATTATTCCCTATAGAACTTAAACTTACTATAGAGTAACCTTATTTATAAGTTCTATCTTCACTAGTTTACCTTAACTTATTAGTATTACTTATATATTTCTTTATACTATACCTTTTATAATAATACTGTTACGGACGGTAATAGTAAGGCAGTTATACTTAAAGAGCTAAAGGAATTAGCCATAACAGCTAATAAAACTCTAGAATAGAAATATATATTTAAACTAGAAAAAAGGAATTATAAGTAGACATAAGATGTACTAGCACAGGCTAAAGTACAAGCTAAGAAATAAGAATAAAGATATAAAACTATACTATAGAATTAGAAGTAGTTATGCACGTAACTAAAAAAGACTTAGTAGATAAATATAGATAAAGAAAATAATACTAAGACTAAACTTATCTTTATTATCTTCTTTAAGTAGTATTTAATATACTACTAATAGATATATAATATACGTATAAAGGATTTCCTATAAATATAAGGCATAAACTAGCTCTAAGATATTTTAAATTCTTTATAGTTACTCTAAAATCAAGATCTTATCTCTAAGTTGAGACTTAAACTTAAGTAAAATAGTTTAATATTATCTTATTAAATCTATTATATACTTCTCTCCCTATCTTGTGATAAAGCATAAACTTTATTTTATTAAACCTAGAGTTATCTATTCCAGATACGGAAAGAGCTAAGAACTTATTAAGTAATCAGTTAAAGTAAAATTACTAACGTAAAACATACTATTAAGGTAAAGTAACTTATAATATTATAACTACCCTTTTAAAGTATAGAAAAGGACGTTGGATTAACTTTAATAATAAATTTCTAATTATAGTCTATAACAACCCACTATAAGAATGAATAGGAACTTTATTTATTAGAAAAAAGTAACAGTAAAGAAGAAGTTATGGCAGGACTTTTATTTACTACTAAAAATATATCAGAAAAAAGCAAGAGCGTATAGTAAATTATTTAAAAATAAAAAGTAGCTATTATAAAGTTACGTAACACTTTAGTTAACCTATAGTAATAAGTAATAGTAGGTAAAACTAGTAGAAAAAAGATAGTAAAAATATAACCTTCTATAAAGTTTAATAGTAATAAGGACGAACTTAAAACCTTTATAGCCATAATAAACCTTTACTACTAGTTTAATTAATCTTTATTTATAACTAACTAAGATCGGATCTTGGTAGCTGGTATAAATATAATAGAAAAAGCCATAAAATAGTTTAAACTACTTATAAAGAACTATCTAGCTAAAGGAGACCTAAACTTAAGATTAGCAGAACTTATAAACTATAATAGTAATATCTAGAGAACTTTTAACAACTATAAGAGCTTTAAAAAGAAAATAATTATAGTCTTTAGAGAAATTAATAAAGAAATAGAAGTAATTTAGAAGCTTTAATAACTTAGATAATACACATCAGCAGCTAACTATATAGCAGAATTTAAGTAAATTTAATTTTAACTAGACTAAGTAGATTAACCTCTAGTTATAATATACTATACAGGACTAAAAGATAGGATTAAGGATAAAATTTTCTAAGGAAAATAACCTAGCATACTTCTAGAAATTATTAAGCAAGTAGTGACAATTAATAACTATTAGTACTAAAGAGAATAAAAGAAAAAAAATAACACTAGGCTAGTAATCTATACACTATAGAAGAATAAAAAAAATATCTAAACTTATAATATAATAAAAATCAACTAAGTGTCAGTTAAGAACACATGGGTTAACAAATAAAAATAAGATAAGTAAATTAAGAAATAAATAGATTAATATACGTGTAGAGTATGTCTTAGTTATAGAAAAAAAAAACACTTTATTAAAGACTATAAATAATAAAGAGTAGATGTTAAATAGACTTATATTTAAACTAAAGTGCTAGTTAAGATTACTATAGTCTAAATAAAACTAGCTAGAGACCAGATAACTAAAGAGACTATTATATAATAAATCTAGATAAAGTAATACTAGATCTATAAAAAATATATATACTTTAGATAAGAATATAAAATACTATATTAGTAGGTTAAGGATTATTTAGCAGGACAGGCTAATAATATAATTACTATTATATAAAAAGTTACTATTAAATAACACCAGGCTAGCTCTATAGAAAAAGCTAATTAATTCTATAAAATAATCTAATAAAAGAGAGGACTCTTTAGAGCAGAGAATTAGAAATTCAGATAATAATAAAATTAAGAGATAATAAAAGGTAAAGAGCTAATATCTATAATAATTAGATAATAAATAAGCTAGAAACACTACTAGATTTATAAATTAGAATACTATATAGGGAAATATTATATTACTAAACACTAAAAAGTTACTCTAGAAAACGGGATGTATAAGTGTTAATAAGTACTATAGATAGCTAGTAATAAGTAATATAAAGGACTCAGTAAACAGAAACTAGCCATATAGATAAATAAGATTTATAGATAAAAACTAATACTATTTATAAGCTATATAACCTATTACTACCCTATTAGATATCTAGAGTTAGGATAGGACTAGAATAGAAAACTAGAGAAAAAACTTACTCTATTTATTTTATAAATATAAGACGAAGAAGCCGCCGAGAGAACCATATAAAAAAAGTGCTAAATATATAAAAAAAAAATATATACTAAATAAGAATATAAATAGGCAGCTTATACTATATAAGTTAAAAAACTAATAATAAGATAAGTACTAAAATAAATAGTATAAAAATAAGAATTTAATATACAGTAAGAACTAATCTATACGGACTCTAAAGAAGAACTTCAGGACCTAAAGACTAAGAAACACAAATAGTTAAACTAAGATAAGTACTAATTAGAATGCTAATATTACTAAACTAAACACCACTAAAATAAATAGTTAGCTACAGAATTACATGCCAAACTAATAACTAAGGAATGTTTCTTAAAATAAAAATACTAAAATTATAAAGAAGAAGCTAGAAAAAAGTATGAGATACTATTATAGAACTAATACTAACTCTAATAATACTCTATTTATAGACTAAAGAAGGAAACACTAAAAAAATGACTACCACTTAAAAGTTAATAACTAATAAAAAACTAGAAGGCTAGTAAGTAATGACTATACCGCCGGAAAACTAATCTCAGATTAAAATACAAAAGTTATTACTTAACTATATATAACTTAAATAAAGACATAAAAATAAGCTATATATAAATATATATATTAATAGCTTTTAAACACAAGCACTTGTAGACAGCAGGGCTAGTAAAACACTTATATTAAATAAATAAATATAAAGATATTATATCTTAACTAAAGTTCTAGAGAAACCTGTAAGAGTAGTATATATAAATAATAATCTAATAACATTCAGAAAAAATCTAATTAATTTTGAAATAGAGAATATAACTATTAAGACAGCAGATTACACAGATAACCGTTGTATTAAGATTATGAATCTAGGTAGTAAGGATTTTATATTAGGATAAAACTAGCTAGCATAATAGAACCCACTAATTAACTAGAGAATGAAGTTTATAGGAACCAGGAAAAACTACTACAAATAAACGTAAGCTATAATATAAATAAAGAAAACGACTTTTTATAATACTACGTTTATTATGCCGAATGAATACTAAAGGGAATTTAGGAAATAGTTCTTTAAAAAAGCTAAAGACTAATTACTAGAATACCAAGACTAGGACCATAAGATCACACTTAAAAAAGAAACGGATCTAAAACCAGGACTATTATACCAACTATCCATTAATTAATAAAAGGAGTTATAATAATATCTAAATAAAAATCTAAAAAAGGGATATATATGGGAAAGTAAAAACACTATAGCATCACCAACACTTTTCATACCAAAAAAGAATAGTAAACTAAAGTTATGTATTGACTATAGATACTTTAATAAAGCTATAGTAAAAAATCATTACCTTATACTCTTAATATTAAAACTTATAGATAAACTTAGAGGAGCTAAATAGTTTAGCCTCTTTAATATTAAAAATAAATACTATAAAATATAAATAACTAAAGAACACGAATGGATAACTACACTAAAGATAAGATATAGGTTATTTAAATATCTAGTTATACTATTTAGACTCACGAACGCACTAATAACATTTTAGACAATTATTAACTATATACTAAGGGAATATCTAGACGTATTTATAATAGTATATTTTAATAACGTGCTTATATACACAAATAGGACGCTAAAAGAATATATTAGGTATACTAGAAAAATACTACAGAAGCTTAAGGAACACAATCTATATATTTAAACAGAGAAATATATGTTCTATAGAAAAGAAATTAAATTCTTAGAATATCTAATATCCCGAGACGGAATAGTAATTGACTTGGATAAAACTAAGAATATTTTATTATAGCCTATACTAATAAACATAAAAGAAGTTTATTTTTTTCTTAGATTTATAGGCTTTTGCTGATAATTTATTAAGAATTATTTAAAAATCACAGCACCCTTAACAGAATTACTTAAAAAGAACTAATAATTTAAGTAGGAAGTTAAGGAAAACAAAGCTTTTATAATTTTAAAAAAGATATTCTAGGAACTACTAATATTAAAGATATTTAATTTATGACTTTAAATGGAGATACATGTGGATACATTAGACAGAGCTATAAAAGCCATCCTATTATAAATACAGAATAATAAATATAAACATCTAGTAGACTTTCTATCTTATAAACTTATAACTACCAAGTTAAACTATAATATTCATAATAAAGAACTATTAATAATAGTTTAAGTATTTAAAAAATAGAAATATTACTCAGAAGGAGCTAAGCACCAAATTGTTATATATTTAAATCATAAAAATCTAACGGCATTTATAATAATAAAGAAGTTAAATTAATAATAAGTTAAATAATAGAAATTAGTTTCCACATTCAATTTTCAAATATTTTATAAAGTAGGAAAAGAAAATACAACAGCTAATACACTTAGCTAATAAGTAGACTATATAAAGAATATACTAGAAATCTATAATATAATACTTAAGTAAAGATAGAATGGATTCTTAGAAAACTTATAAATTAATATTAAACACATAGTCATTATCAAAAACACCTAGAAAAAATAAATAAGAAAATTTAATAATAGACAACTACTATAGAATCTAGACTAAGAGACAATCTATGTACTAAATAAACTATAAACTAAATTAATTAAAAACCAACATTTAGCAGAAATATACGGATATTAGGGAATTAAGAAAACTATAGAACGAATCAACAAACACTTCTAGATTCCAGGAATTTAGAATAAGGTTAGGAAAATTCTTTCAGAATATATTAATTATAAAAAGAATAAAGTATTAAGATATAAAGAGTACGGATTTATGTAACCTATACCTTTACTAAATCTACTATAAAAATTAGTTATAATAGACTTTATTATAAGAATACTAATAATTATAATCTAAAGAGATTAATAGTACGACATGATACTAGTTATTATTAATAAACTAATAAAGTATACTTATTTTAAACCAACTCATACGGAAATTAAAGCAGATAAACTAGTAATATTATTAATTAAAATTTTAATTACATGATATAAGATACCACGAGAATTTATTATAAACAGAGATAAATTATTTATATTAATATTCTAGAAGACGTTTATAGGATAACTAGGGGTAAAATACTACCTCTTAATAGCATTTCACCTATAAACAGATAAATAAACGGAATGGATAAACTAAACACTAGAATAATACCTATAGATATATGTTAATGAATTATAAGATAATTAGATTAACTTATTACTAATAGCTAAGTTTGCATATAACTCTGTAAAATCATTAATAACAGGAAAATCACTATTCTATATAAACTATAGTTATAAGCCTACGGCTTATTAAGAACTATAGAAACTAAATAAGGTATTAAAATCTGTAAGAAGGAAAGTTAAAGACTTATAACTACTTTATAAGAATATTATATAGAAAATTACCTATAAAGGTAATCTTAGCAAATAAATTAAGAATAAATCTAAAGTTAAGGGACTAATTTTTAAGGAGGGGGATAAGGTTTTCTTAAAAAAGAAAAATTTAGAAATAAAACAACCATCATGAAAACTGGATCACGTTAAATTGGGACTATTTAAGGTTAAACAATAAACAGGACCTGTAAATTATAAACTATAATTACCTAAGAATATAAGGATTTACTTAGTTTTCTATATCTCTAAACTAGAACCAGCGCTATAGGATACTAAGCTATAGATAAAACTTAAACTCAAAAAAGACGCTACTAAGTACGAAGTTTAATAAATTATGGACTACCAACGGTTTAGGCATTAGTGGAAATATTTGGTTAAATAGAAAGATTACGGACCTAAGGATGATACCTGGGAGCTAATTAGGAACTTAAAGAATAGTTTAGAGCTGATTGACTAGTATTACTAGAAGGAGCAGCAGAGGCTTACTCTAGGACTGAGTCCAAAGCGTAGGGAGAATATAGAACGTTCTATTCAAAACTAGAGAAGGAAGCAACATTAGATACTGCGGGTTATAGTGTGCTAGATTAACTCTAACAGATTTACTCCTTCTCTATTATGTGAACTTTATTAACTAAGGCAAGCTCACGCTGGAATATCTCCTTTTTCTAAGAATCTATTTAGGCTAGTTCGTGACGGATCTGACGCTCGCGAGCTCACAACTCTTTTTCACGACGATAATAATCAAGGAAATCATCCTGGGCTTTTTCCAGTTAACAGCGAAGGCGCTCCTTGTCACGGTCTAACCGGTTCTACTTAGACTAAGTCATGACTAGGTTACACTTTGCGTTGCGGTCAATACACTCGGAGCAACGCCTAAAGGAGAGATAGACTAAACAGCGACGACTATTGTTGCAACAGCAAGAACAAGGCGACGGCATGTAACGGGGTTTGTTACGGATCTGAGAAGCTAAATAGCAAGCACGTATTAGAGATAACTCAGGACGTGTCATCGTTAAGAAGCTAGGTAGGAAAGAAAGGGAGCTGAGGGTCTTACAGTTTAGAACACCAAGCAGAAGACCTGCTGCCTTTATACTACTTATGAAAAGAAGAAACTATCTTCCAGGACAAAGACTTAGAAGAGGGGGATAGTGTTACGGATAGTAATAGTAAGACAGCTACACCTAAAGAGCTAAAGGAATTAGCCACAACAGCCAATAAAGCTCTAGAATAGAAACGTATGTTCGAACTGGAAAGGAGGAATTGCAAGCAGGCATGGGATGCACTAGCACAGGCCAAAGTACAAGCCAAGAAGCGAGGATAAAGATATAGAACTATGTTATAGGATTAGAAGCAGTCACGCACGTGACTAAGGAAGGCTTGGCAGATAAGTGCAGATAAGAGAGATAATGCTAAGACTAGACTTATCTTCATTATCTTCTCTAAGCAGTATTTAATATACTATCAACAGGTATACAATATACGCATGAAGGATTTCCTATAAATATAAGGCATAAACTAGCTCCGAGATATTTTGAATTCTTTATAGTTACTCTAAAATCGAGATCTTATCTCTAAGTTAAGACTTGAACTTAAGTGAAATAGTTTAATACTATCTTATTAAATCTATTATATACCCCTCTCCTTACCTTGTGATAAAGCACAAATTCTATCTTATTAAACCTAAAGCTATTTATTCCAGATACGGAAAAAACTAAGAACTTATTAAGTAATCAGTTAAAGCAAAGTTGCTAACGCGAAACATACTATTAAGTTAAAGTAACTTATAATAAATATCTTTTTATTTACGTTTCCTTCTTTATTATAGTCTGTAATATAAGTATAAAAAAGTAATTTATATTTAAGACCTTTTTAAAAGTAAATAACTTTTATTATAAGCTATTATTTTAGTAATTTTTTAAATTTATTATTAGCTTTTTTATTACTTACTACTTTAGTAAATACTTTTACGTAAATAATATTAAACATATTTTTTTTAAAGTTTTATTAGTAACTTTTTTTTTAGTATAGTTATAAAGTAAATTATTATAAAATAAAGTTAACTTTTTAGATTTTTTATTTACTTTATTTTTATTAACAAGTTTAGTAAGTTTACTAAAAATACTAAAAATATGTTTACTAAGTAACTAACCACTTTTATATATATTTTTATTATTACTTTGTATTTTGTTTACTATTTTATTATATAGTAAAAGTTAAATATATATTTAATTTTTAAAAAATATATAAGCTTATTATTAGCTGTTCTTTTTTTATTTATAGTTTAAATATTATTATTTTATATTTATTTTTAATATTACTTTATTTAGCCTAATTATAAATATTACTAGTAAGCTTAAAGCTAAAGCTTTTTATACTATTAATAACTATACTTAAATAATTATAAGTATTAAACTTATTATTTATTTAAATAGTAGTATAAACTCTACTATTTATAATATATTTATTACTATTATAACTATTTTAAATTATTTATTTATTTAGAATATTATAAGTACGCTAGTTATATAAGAACTAAAAATAGCTAAAATTTTCTATTTTAATTTTTATTTAGTTTACTACTACTTATGTTAGTAAAGTTATTATTAAAACTTTTATTATATACTTACTTAATTATTATAAGCAACGAATTTAGCTTTATAGGTTTTTAAACTAATTTACTATTTATTTTAGTAAGTATATTTGTAGTAAGTATAAACTTTATATAGTTTTTTTTATTTAACTATAACTATTATTAAAATAACTATATTTTATTATAGTAGAACCTTTTATATACTATTAAATATAATTACTAAAGTAGTAGTATTATAATAATATAATAAATATATACTATTAATTAAAATTAATTTTTTTAGCTTTTTATATAATTAAATTTAAAGTTTAGTAAAATTAGTTTTTTTTAAAAATAGTTTAAGTAGTTATTTTTACTATTTAATAATTTTAAACTTAAGTAGTTTATTAAATTACTATTATAAATAAGTATACTTTTTTTAAAATTTAAAACTTTTTTTTTTTACATACAACTTAATTAAGAAATAAATAATAATTAATATTAATATTAATTTTATTTTTAGTATAATAAGTGTAATTAGTATAAACTTTATAGATTTTATTATTACTTATAAAGTTTATAACTTATAATAAATTATAGAATTTTATAGTTATATTTTAATTACTATAATATAAGCTTGTTTAATATTTACTACTTAAACTATTAATAAAGTAGTGCAAAAAAATATATACTATATTTATATAAGTATAAATAATTACTTACTAAAACTAAAAAAAAGTAGTATATATTTTAATAGTTATATAGTTAAGGTTAGTAAATACAAGTAATTAATAACTGTATAGTAAAACATAAAATAAAAAAGAAATAAAGTAAATACTATAATAAAAAAAGTAGGTACTTTATATGCTTATACTTTTTACTTTATTTACTTTCTTAACTTAGCTTTTTTTATATAATTTAACTTTTTAGCTACTAGATTTGTATTTATGTTTATAAAATATAACGTTTTTTTATTATAAACTTTAATTTTTTATAGTAGCTATATAAAGTGTATAAATTTAGTTATAAAATTATAATTTATAAGTTTTATTTTATTTTCTTTTACTAAAGTTTTTATAACTTATAACTTATGTATAATTGTAAAGTTAGTAAAAACTTATTTTAAAATATTAGTTTATAATAAAACTTTTAAAATACTTTTTTTATTTTTCTAATTTTTATAAATTTTTTTTAAATAAAATAGACTTTTTTAAGTAGAAAAAAAATTATATAGTAGAAATACTTTTTATTATTACTTTTTACTATTTTATAATAGTACTATAAAAAATTAGAAATATGTTATAAATTTAAAATTATATACAAGCTATATTAAGTTATAATATATTTATTTTATTTATTATAGTTTTCTTAAAAAGTATGTTATAAAAAAAATTGCTAATAATTAATTTTAGTATTTAATAAGCTATATATATTTAAAATATTTATTAATTTAAATACTAGCTACTAATAGTATAGTAAAAAAAGCAAATTTAACTATTTTACTAAAGTAAACCAAAAAATTTTATTATAGTTAAATTAAAAGAAAATAAAAATAAAAATTTAAGTTTATTACTTTTATATTATAAATTTATACTTTAGAATAAAAAAACCTTTTTAATGTAATTAGTACTAAAAATACTTACTTATTTTATAAAAAAAAGTTAGTAGAGTAATTACTAGCATAGTATTTACTAGAGTATAGTAAAAATAGAAAAAGTAAAAATAACAATAAGATATTTCTTTAATTAAATATATTATATATTAAAAAGTATAGCTTTTTTATCTTATATAAATTTTACTTTATTTTACTATAAAATTAATACTATATACTTTTACTATAGTAGTTATTAATATTTAGCTAAAAAGCTATACTTTTACTAGCTAAAAGTAATTTAATATATTATTTTAGTTTCAATTTTTTTTACATACACTAAATTAAGTTTTTAAACTTAATTTAGTTTAAAAAAATAAGCTATAAAATATGACGTATTAAACTAAATTATAAAATATAGTTATTAAAATAATAATAAGATTTTTAGCTTAAGTATAGTATTAATTTTTTTTTCTTTTTATAGTTTATATACTATTTTACTTAAAGCTATAATTTTTTTATTAAAATATATAATATTTTTATAATTAGTACTAGTAAATAAATATAAAAGTAAGTTAAATTTAACTTTAATTTAGTTATAGTAGTAGCTAATAATAATAAATAGGAAATTAGTATTTTAGTTAATTTAAATTACTTTTATAAAAAGTTAAAAACTCATTAAAGTAGAATTATAAATAATAAAAGTAAATATAAAAGGCTTTAAAATAGTATACTAAAAAAAGCAAACACAAAGTAAAAAAAAAATTCTAAAAATAAACGTTAAAAGTTGTTTAAATTAAACTTAACTAATACTATTAAATTACTAGGTTAATATAAAAATTATATTAATAATATTATTAGCTTATTATAGTAAAAAATATAATAAAACTAAAACTAAGAAAATTATATAATATAAAAACTAATTAAAGTATGTAAGTGTTTAATTAGTAACTAAAAATAAAATAAAAAAAGTAAGTAAGTAAAGTATAAAAAATTATAGACTACTTAGTAGTAAAAATACTAAAATTAAGTTAGAAAATTAAGAAAAAGAGAAAAAGAGAAAAAGAGAAAAAGAGAAAAACTAGTAAAAAAAAGCTAATATTTTATAAACATTAAAAGTAGTAAGTTAATAAAATAAAAAGTATTACTTAATATAAATAAGTAAGAAACTATACTAAATTTTAAAAAAAGTGTTTAAATAAAAATTACTAGTAAAATAGTATTTCTATATTTTTAAAATAAACTTTTTTATTATAGTTTTATTTAATTTTAATTTTTAATAATATTTTATATAATACTTTTTATAGTTGCTATTTAATGTTTTTTAGCCTAAGTACATATATATTTAATATTTTCAAAAAGTTAGTTAATAAACTATTTAGTAATTTTATTAGTAATATATAGTTATTATTATATTATATAAAAAGTAGTTATAATTAGAGTAGTTCTAAAAAATACTATAACTATTTTTTTATAGTTATAATATACTACTTATATAAATTAAGTATTATTTTTAGTATTAAAGTTTACGTTTTGTGTTAAAAATTATAAAATTACTAAGTAATTATTAAATACTTAACATAAGCCTAAAATACACTTATTATACTTTTATTTTATAATTAAAAATAAAAAAACTCTTAAAACTAAATATGTTATTTATACTTAAAACAATTTTTTTACCTAAAACTTTATATTATATAAAACTATGTATTACATAATTAAACTTTATATACTATTTTATTCTAACTATTTATATACTTAAACTTTAACCTTTTTTTACTATATAAACTTACTTTTATTTTTAAAAAATAAAAAAAGCTTTTTATTATTAAATAAATTATAGTAATTCTACTTACTTTTAAAATTAAAATTAAACCTAAATTTATTCTTACTTTTTTAAATATAACTTAGTTTCTTTATTTTTAAACGTAGTTTAAATTTTTTTATTTTTAAGTAAAACTTTAAATTTAAGCTTATTATTTTTTTTTTTTTAATTTGGCTTTATTTTACTTTTTTTACTTTTATAAGTAGTAAGTTGTTTTATTTAATACTAAATAAAGTAAAAGTTATAAGTATAAAGTTTTAAATTTAATTATTTAATATTTTTACTTATAACTATAATTTACTTATTTTTTTTATTTTAAAAGTAAAATTTTTGCTTTTATTTTAAACTCTAAATACTTTAATTTCTTTATATAATAATAAAAGTGGTCTATAGTTAATAACATAAAAATAAAAGTTTTTATTTTAAATAATATTTACTAAAAAAAACTTATAAAAGGTAAGTTAAATTATAATATTTATAATAAAAAACTACTAATAGTAGTAATAGTATTTAAAAAATAGCAAGTTTACTTTAAAAAGATTAAGTATTATATAGTAGTATATTTAACTTATAAAAACTTTATAAACTTTATAATAATTAAAAAACTTAATAAAAAAATAAATACATTAAGTAAAAACCTTAACTATTTCTAATTTCTAGATTTTTTATTAAAAAAAATTAAAAAATAAAGTAGCTACTGTTTTTAGTTAACACTTAAATTATATAAAATAATGTAATCTAGTACTAAATATAGTATTAATAATAAACTTAAACAAATTTATAAAATATAATTAATTAATATTAAAAATTACTAAAATTAAAAAATACTAAATAATAAAGGTAAAAGATTTTAAGTAATAAAACCTTTAAAATTTAGTAGAATATTAACTATAATATATAAATAGACTTAGTTTTATACTAAAAAAACTATATAAAAATTTAATTGTAGAAAATTATAAAGCTATTATATACAAATACTAAAAAGTAGAAAAGAATTATAAAATAAATTTCTAGAAACTACTATACAAAGATGTTAAAATAAAAAGTAAAAAAATTAATTAAAATATAAAAAAAATATTAAAAAAATAAGCTAATATAATATAAGTTTTATAAACTTTTATAACTACTAAAAGTACTAAAATAACTATATTAGTTAGTTTTAATAACCTTTATTACTAAATTACTATTATTTAGTAAACTAGAAAATAATAAAAAGTATAATATAGTATTAGTAATTATAAATAAGTTAACTAAGTATATATACTTTATTTCTATAGTTATAAAATTATTAGTAAAAAAGCTAACTTATAAAATTTTAAAAAACTATATTTAATAATATAAAATACTCACGAAATTTTTTTTAATTAAAATAAATTATTTATATTATACCATTCAAATACATTATTAGCTAAGATAAAGTCATAAAGTAAGCTTTTAATAAGCGTTTATTTTTAAGTAAATAGGTAAATAAAGTATACTAATTAAACTCTAAAATAATTTTTAAGAATATATGTTAATTACTTTTAAAAAAATTAAGTTAAGTTATTACTTTTAGTATAATTTATTTATAATAGTATAAAGTTATTTATAATTAATAAAAAACTATTTTATACTAATTATAGTTATAATCTAATAGCTTATTAAAAACTATAAAAAGTAAAAAGTAAATTATATAATATTTAAAACACTAAAGCTAATATAAATATTAGTAAACTAAGTATAGTAAAGTATATTATATATTTACTTTAGAATTTTAAATTACTAGTAGGTACTTATAGTAAGCCTATAGTATAAAATTTTATTTATTTTTAAGCCTAAAATAATTACTAAAATTCCTATTTAGAAATAAAATACTAAATTTTAACTTTATGTAAACTTTATATTTAGTTTTATTTCTTTATTATTAGCTTCTACTAGTAATAGCCAGCTTTAGTAATATAAGCTAAATTTATATTACTAATAAAATTAATATAGGTAGCTAGATAGTAAATAATTTAAAAAAAGTAGTAAAACTCTTTAAACTAAATTATAACTTATTTAGTATGAATAGTAAATAAATTAATAACTAAAACTAATTAAACTAATATTAGAACTAATACCTAAAAATACTTATTTTTGAAAATATTAATTAAAAAAGCCTTTACAACTTTCTGTAGAGTGTTAAAAGCTATAATCTAAAACTAGAAATTATTATTAAAGTTTTTAGTAATTTTATAAACTAGTTACTAAAATAAAAAACACTTTAATAAAAATCTTAAGTAATATTAATAGTATTTAATTTTATATAATATACTAGTTGTAAATTTTTAACGTAATATTAAAAATAAAAATAAAAATAAAAATAAAAAATAAAATAAAAGGAAATAAAATAAAAACTAGAAAAATATACTATTAGCTTTACACTTGTAATAATTACTAAAAGGCTTAAAGTATATAAATAGTAAAACTTAAGATTTATTACTAACTAAAGCTATAGAAAGCCGTTTAATACATGTTTAAAATAAAAAAACTATAAAGTATTAATTATAATTAACTAATACTTAAATTAATACTAAAAATTAATTTATAAAAGTAATAGTTTTGCGTGCTATTTTACTAGAAAGATTTTTATAAAACTTATTAAAAGTAATTATTTTATATAACGTTTTTCATAAGCGAGTGAACTATACAAGCGAGTGAACCACTTTTACCAAGAATTACCTTTTCTTTAATAACTTTACGAAAACTTAATACTATTTAGCCAAAGTTTAAAATTGGCTTTTTAGATATTAGATGCACCTGGTGTTAAATTTGCATTCTAATAGTCTTACGTAATCATAAGTTATTAAGCTTAGAATTTACCTTTTAAAAATTTAGTTTTTAGCTATTAATATTTTAATAACTATTAAATAAGAAACTATAGATATTAAACTTAAGCTATTTTATATATAATTTAGACTATATTATGCTTTTATAGTAATAAAATAAGTAGGTTTTTAAGATCTTTAAGTAAGGGGAAATTTTAGCCCCCACTTTTTAATATCTTAAAAACTACTAATAATATAGCTTTAAAATTCTAATATATTATAGATTTAGGTGCTAATACCTTGTATTTAAGTTTTTATAATTTATTATTAAGTAATATTGTAAATATAAATAGCTAAACATTATTTTAAAGTAGTGTAAATTCTAAGCTTAATAACTTATAATTACGTAAGACTATTAGAATGCAAATTTAACACCAGGTGCATCTAATATCTAAAAAGTCAATTTTAAATTTTGGCTAAATAATATTAAGTTTTCGTAAAGTTATTAAAGAAAAGGTAATTCTTGGCAAAAGTGGTTCACTTGCTTGTATAATTCACTCGCTTGTAAAAAACGTTACTACTTTACTAAAAAGATTTTTATAAAACTTATTAAAACTAGTAAGTTTAGAATTAATTTCTAAAAGTAATAGTTTTACGTATTATAGTTTTACATAATGCTTTACTAAAAAGATTTTTATAAAATTTATTAAAACTAGTAAACATAACTTACTTTATACTAAAAAGATTTTTAGAAGGCTTATTAAAACTAGTAGGTGTAGTTTAATTTATACTAGAAAATTTTTTATAAAACTTATTAAAACTAGTAAGTAAAGTATTAGTTATAATTAACTAATACTAAAAGTAATACTAAAAACTAACTTATAAAAGTAACTATTTTATATAGTACTTTACTAGTAGAATTTTTATAAAATTTATTAGAACTAGTAAATATAGCCTACTTTATATTAAAAAGATTTTTATAAAGTTTACTAAAGTTAATAAGTATAATTTGTTTTATATTTAAAAGATTTTTATAAAATTTATTAAAGTTAATAAGTGTAATTTACTCTATATGTACTATAATTAAAGCATTAGATAAGTATTAATTAAAGTAAAATAATTAATGATAGAAATAAGTAATAAAGTAGGTGTTAAAATTTATAGCATATTAAAATTAAAAACATATAAAGATAAAATAAAAGTAAGTAATAAAGAAATTTTAGTAAAATATAAGTATATAATTAGTTACTTAGTATATAGATTACTTACTTACTTAATTTTATTTTACTATCTTACTAATACTACTTTATTAATTTTACTAAAATCATTTTTGTAAGTTTATACTTTGTGTAAACTAATATCTAGACTAATACTATATTTTAGTAATACTTTACTTATTAGCTATTTATTATGTTTCTAAAATATACTATAAAACCTGCCTTTATAATATTACTAAATAAATATTTAAATAATACACATACTACTAAAAAGAGAAATAAATATAATAATTTAGAAAATAAAGAGCTAGCATTAGTATGTAATAAAAACAAAATAAATAAATTCATTTTAAAATATTAAATAAAATATAGAAAAAATTATATAGCTAAAATTAATACTACTAAAAAGAAAAATAAAGAGACTATAACTAAAAATCTAAAGTAGAAAATAAAAACTAAAGCTATTAAAAAACTATAAGTAGATAAGGTATTAGTTTTAGTATTAGTTACTAATATTAGTAGGTTTAAAAGTAGTATTTATTAGACCTAAAAAGTAAAGCTATATAACCCTAATAAAGATTATTCTACTTAATCTTTTATTCTTAGTAATAATAAGGTAGGTAATAATAATAAAATAAAGCTAATTACTAATATAAAAAACCAACTCTAAGTACTTAAAAATTTAGTTATAGTAGATTCTATAATATAGTAGTTTATAGTATAATACTTTTAAAGTATAGTATTAAAAAGTATTACTAAGAAATTAAGATAATTCTTTACTTAGATAGACTTTAAATACATAATAAAGTTTATAAGCGTATTATGATTTAAGATTAATATATATTTTCTTAATTTTAGACTAATACTAAAACTAATACCCGTTTAGAAATATCTAATAATAATAATGTAAGCTAAGTATTTTGGCTAAGTTAACTAAGTATACAGAAACGTAAATCTTAAAGATATTTCTAATAAAAAGAAGTTAACTATGCTACTTAGCATTTACTATAAAGTAAGATATTAATCTAGGTATTATTATATTACTAATAGGATTTAGATTCTAGTTTTAAAAGTTTTATATACTTTAGCTATTAAACACAGCATCTTAATACTTAAAGTAGATTTAATTAGTAGCTACTTAATTCCACTTTTTTATAACTTATTTAGCTGTTTAGAATGTATTATTATAGTAGTAGTAGCTATAGTATAATCTTATAACTATTATTTAAAGTCTAAAATTTAATTAATATTTATTTTAAAATATCTTAGTTTTCTAAGTACCTTGTAGTCTAATATAATTAGAGATTTTACTAAAAAGTTTTACTTTAAGAATTTTAATAAAAATAATATTAAGCACTTGTTTAATTAGCTTTTAAATAATACTAATTTTATATTAAAAGACGTTAGTACGTAAATTAAGCTGCTTAATAGTTATAAATAAAAGTAAATATAAAATAACATATTTTTAAGTATTAGTTAGTATTAGTTAGTATAAGTTTATTAAACTATATATATATTTACTTTTTTTTAAATATAAACTTTGCGTTAGTAGCTGTAACTTAATATTAAAGTTATTTGTTAATATTAGCCTATTTTATATATATTGTGTTACTCTTCTTTTACTTTAACTTTTAAAAGTTAAAAGAATTTATAAATAACACACTTTAAAGACTCTTATAGCGTGAAATAACTATATAAATAAATTTAAAAATAAATTTCTTCTTATTTAAGATACCTAATATAGTCTACTTAATAGTAAGATTTTAGAACTTATAAATAGTAATAGTATAAGCTATTACTAAAAAAAACTAAGTTTATAAACAGATAACCTTTCCATACTAAAAATTCTAATAATAATAGAAAATTAGTACTATATTCTTTCTATTTAAAGTACTATATAGTAATAGCTTCTTATAATTATTAAAAGTAATAAATAATATTAAATAAGTTTTCTTTTAAAAATTAATAGTATTACTTAATTATATAATATTATTTAATATACCTAAAGCACTATTTATAAACATAACTTATAAGTTAATACTCAAAGAAAGTAAGGCTTTAAAGTTTCTAGTTTTTTTTATAATAGAATTTTTAGCTTTTATACTCTTATAACTAGCTATAATAGCTATTATAAGCTAGTTTAAATTTTATAGCTAGTAATAGTTTAACTTCTAAACTTAGCTTTTTTTAGTATAAATATAAATTGTGTTCTAGAACAACCTAATATTATTTATAAAAAGTGTTAATTAAATTCTAGTAGTAAATAAAAGCTAGTTTTAAATTATAATCTTTTTAACATAAAAATAGCCTAGTATGTTATAAAATATTTTTTAATTATAACTTTACTATTACATTATAATATTAAAAATAATAGTTTTTTTAAATTATTAATACAGCTACTGCCTAAATGTTTTACTTATATTTAGAAATATATATATATTATATAAAGACTTTATATTTATAAATAAAAGTTAAAAATTTTTTTAACTAAAATAATACTTAAACTACTAAATGAAAACTAACTAAATAATAAAAAAAAATTATACTGTTAGAGGGCGGCAGAGTATGGATAAGGTTAATAACTATAATAATAATATATAATATAAAGTAAATTATAAGACGTAGCTTACGGAGCTACGTATAGAAATTATAAATAAAATATATATAAAATTCTAAAGATAAAAAGGCCTGTATGGCCTATATAAAGACTTTATATAATACTTAATTTAAATAAACTTAGAAATAATAGTTCTTATAAAACTATATTATAATAGTACTTTTTTTTTAACAACTATAGTCTCTATAGTTACTTTAGAGGCTAGACTTTTTAAGATACTACTAATAGAACACTTAAATTATATCTATAGTATTCTTTATCCAGCAGGTAGGGGTCTTAGTTAATTTATTATATCTAGTTTATTTAACTATATACTTTAGTTATAGAGTACTATTATAGCTATAGTGGTTTTAATAGAAATTAATAATCTCTTTAATAAACTACTTTTACTTACTATTAATTTCTATTAGCAGAGGGGGTAGTATCTGCTGGTAAAATAATAAATTAATTACTATAAAATAAAGTAAGCTAATATAGAATATATTATAGTAATAAAATTTATTTAATAGTTTAAAATAGTAAGCGTACGGTAATATGGTTTTTATAACTTAAAATAAGTCTAAATTTTTTTAATCTAGTTTCTTTATAAGGCGCAGGGTCTTGATATTCTGAGTATCTAGCTATATAAAATCTTTTATACGAAATAAGCGGGCAGGACAGTAGTGTATATTTATCTAGTCTTTATAATAAACTTATATAGTTAATAGTTTAGCACGTAGGTAGTTTATAATCTCTTATATCTTAATTATAAGCTTCTTAAAGTCTTAGTTTTATATAAAGTAGGTAGTAGCTAATAGTTTAAATCTAACTCTTAAGTAAAAGCCATAATTTATAAAGAATAAAGAAATAGTAGTGTTTTTTAAGTAAATAGAATTTAAAGTAAACTTAGCTAATAATAGCTATTTAAACTAGTTATCTTATAAATAGCTAATATATAACTATAGATACTATTTAAGAACTATATTAGTCTATTCTAATTAGCTATTAGTCTTAGGATAGTACGTAGTTAATAGTAGGATTATAATCTTTAGTTAGTAATTTAAGTGCTTCTAGAATTTAAAAATAAACTAAAGTCTATAATTAGAAAAAATAGTACTTAATAAGCTATAAAGCTTTTATATATATATTAGGAATAAATAAGCAGCGTCTTTAGCATTATAATATATTTAATAAAGAATTAAGTACTTTATTTTTATTAAATAGTAGTTTATAATCATTATAGCGTTATAACAGCCGCTTAATAGTAAATAGATAATAAAGTTTATAAATATATTCTTCTAGATATAGTCTAAAATAGGTAGTAGTTTTAGAACTTCTTAATAAGCTTTTCTTAATAAGATAGTATAGTAATAAATATAGTAGTTATAAAGTTAGCAGGTAATAAAATCATATATATAAAACTAATAGTATTTACGAGATAGTAATTTATATATCTTATTACAGCTTATATAGCTAGTAATAAGGCTTTTATAATAGAAATAAAGTAGTTTAGCTTTTAGCTTATCCATATTAGGTATATAGAGCTTTTCTTTATATTATAAATATCTATCTATCTTAGTATACTTAACTAGTATTAGGTATTCATTCTTACAGTTTCTATTTTATAAGTTAGTTAATATAGAGTTAATCACGGAATTAGTATAGTAGCCTTTTTAGAATAAAGTCTAAATCCTTAACGGTAATAGGTTTTTAGTTTATTTAAATTTTAGAGTAGTAATAAGTCTAGTAGTAGCAACAACAGAAATAAAAAAAAAAAAAAATTTAGTAGATAATAATAGTTTAGCGGTATATTAGTAGAGCTAGTTATAAATTATTATAATAATTCTACAAGCAAAAATCTCTAACAGGTTAGAAAAATAAACTAATTTTTTCTTATAGTTAGTTATAGTAAGTAAGGCAGTAGCTAAGAGTAATTTTAGGTTTTCTTATTTTAAAATAGTCTAGCTTTAGTAGCGGAGCCTTTTATTTTCTTCTTATAATAAATTAGCTAATTTTCTAGTTAAAAAGTCTAGCTTTACAACTTACTTTCTAGAATAGTATATAATCTTAAAGTTAAAGTAAAATAGAAATTCAGACTAGCAGGCTTAGCAGTAGTTTAGTAACTTTATTATTATAAAATACTTTAGATTATAGTAGTTTATAATTACTATAATTAGTAAGGCATATCCCTTAAGTTCTAGCCGCTTTTCTTTAAAATAGTAAATAATTACTAGTAGTTTCTTATTATAAATCTTATAGTTACACTCTATTATTAAGTACTTTTTTAAGAAGAATATAATAGACTATAGAATACTATTATCTCTATATTATAACAGTATTCTTATAGAGACGTAGTTAGAGGTGTTTGTTTTAATAATAACTTCTTTTTCTTAGTTAAATAGCGCTAGAATAGGCGCTGTAGTAAATACTATTTTTAGTCTCTAAAAGGCTTTCTTATAGCTATTATTTTAGTTAAATAATATATTTTTCCGCATTAGACAGACTAGTAGAGTAGTAATATAAAAAAATTCTTATATAAAATAATAGTAGAAGTTTATAAAGTTAATAAATATTTATATATTTATAACATAAGTTAGTATTACCTAGCTAGCTACTATCTTAATTTTTTTTTAGATCTATACAGATACTATTACAGCCTATAATCAGGCCTAGAAATTAGATTTTAGTTATAAAGAACTTATACTTTTCCACTTTTACGTGTAGGCCTGCCTCTTGTAGGCTTTTTAATATTAAATAGAGATATTCTTTATATTTAGTATAAGTACAGCTATAAACTAAGATATTATCTATATAAATAGTATAAAAGCAGTCTAGGTATTTCTATAAAATATTATTTATATATTACTAGAAGGTTATAGGAGTACCTATTAACCTAAATAGTATTACTAGTATCTTATATAAGCTAAAATAGGTTTAGAATACTATAAACTACTTTTAGCTAGCCTTAATACAGAGGTTATTAAAAGCCCATAAAATATTAATCTTAGAAAAGTATTATATTCCCTTTAAATTATTTAGTAGTTCTTACGTTAGTAGTAGTAGGTAATAGTTCTTTACTATAATTTTATTTAGTATATAGTAGTTAACGTAGAATTAGAGTCCTCTATCTACCTTTTTTATAAATAAAACTAGAAATATAATTAGAAAGCTATTAGAATAGATAAATTCTTTTTAAAGATTTTTATTAAGCTATTTCTAGAGCACTTATAGCTCTATATAGGATATTAAATATAAATAGCTAAATACAGGGTTTTTTCTTTTATTAGCTAGATATTATAATTATACGGGCAGTACAGCAAAAGTTTTCAGTTTCTTTTAATAAGAAAAATTAATAAAACTAAGATAGAAATTTCCGGGTATTAGGTAAGAGCTTTTTTTATAAATTTATACTCTTAATTATAGCAAGAGCTTACTTAATATCCTTTATAGAGATAGTAAATAAATAGTAACTACTATAATAAACGTATATAATATAGGCTTTTAAGAATATAAAATAAATATTTAGCTTTCTATAATCCTCTTAGTTATAGTAGGATTTAGAGGTTAATTTCTATAGAATAAAAGTAACTCTACAGGTCTATACCAGAGTAAATAGAATTTTATAATAGTTATAATAAAATAAGCTATTAAATATAAAAGTGTTTATAGCTTAATTAATTTAAGGATTATAATACTATAGCTAGTATACTCTTAGTATAATAGAGTACGACCCTAAGATAGTTACAAACAGGCAGATTATTTTAGTATAGTTATTAATATAAAGTCTTATAATAATATACAAGGCAATAGGTCTACTGCAGAACTTAGTTTTATTTATAATATAAAAATAGAATAGTTTCTTTAGCTGTTTTAGCTAGAAGCTTATAAAAATAGCCTAATCTTAGTTAATAAAGTCTCTTTTAGCTTTATTATTAATAGGGCTATAAATAGTAGTAGTATAGCTAATAGACTATATTAAATATCTAGTAATAATAGAAGTTAGTTTAGTAAGTAGTATAAAAATATAAAACTATAAATTAAGCTCTTTCTTAATTAATATCTCATGAACGGTGATGGCGGAGATTTTATAAAAAATATAGTTCTAAAACTAAAACATAACTTCGCTACAGCTTAAAGCTTTTACTAGGCTATATAATAAAGAATATAATAAAGTATAAAAGTAAACAGAGAGGTAAATAGGAGATAGAGATAATAAACTAAATAATATATAAATAAAAATACTTCAGAACTAGCGGGTGTTAGGGTGGGGATAATAGGTAATAAAATAACTTTTTAAGCTATAATAGTAATACTTATAGTGTTTTTTATAGTCTTAGCTTAAAAAATTTAATTAGTAGTAGTAGCTTAGATCTATAAGTTTAGTAATAAAAATAATAGAAACGGCTATTAATAGAAAAATAGTATACTTCTAGGTTATAGACTTGAAGTTATAGGTTTTATAGATATTTATAGAAACAGCTAAGTTATAGTAGCAGTAGCGGTTCTTAAGATCTTATAGATAATAAATTAATAGATAATACTAGTAATTTAGCAGCAGATTATAGAATAGTATATTTTATAATTCTTTAGAAATAGTATTCTCTAGGAGGGTTAGTAGGGAGTCTTTAGATAGACTAAATTTAAAAGCTAACTATTAAAATTCCGTTAGAAAAACACTAAATTCTTAGTTCTTCTAGCAGAGTTTAAATAGATTTTATTAAATATTATAGGCTTAATTTAGGTCTCTATATGTTTACTCTAAGATTTCTAGTATTATAAAGTAGTCCGGTAGATAGCAGATACTATTAGTAATATATAGAAAAACTTACTTATATAGTATACCTTTAAGTTATTTACTTATATAAGCTATATAGAATTCAGTGGTAGGGAAGCAGTCTTAATTTATAATTATCTTTATATAAATCTATACTATAAAGTATCTAAAGTCATTTCAGTTACTACTAAACCTATTAGGGTTAAATAGGTATTTAGAAAGGGTATAAATTAGAAATAGAATAAGAATAAATAGAGATAGAATAGTTATAGACAGTTTAGTTTTAGTGAAAACAGTAATAGAGATAGGAATAGAAATAGAAATAGAAATAGTAGAAATAGTAAAGATAGTAAAGATAGTAGATATTAAGCTTCTAGACTATAGCTATATATATAAGTTTATAATTTACTTTTAAATTTTCTATAACTCCTCCTTCTAGTAGCTATAGACTTCTTTAAGTATTATAATTTATTTATAAAGATTTATTATCTCTACTATAGTAGTAGTAAGTTACTATAGTTAGCCTTTATAAATATTATAAAGAACTATAATATAGTCTAGCTATTCTTATAATTATTTCTGTATAGATTATAAGAATTTATCTTTATTCTATAGGACTAGCGGGGGTTACGGAGCTGATATATAAAAATAAAGCTATATAATATTAAAAGATAATAGAGTATAGATAAGGTTAGTAACTATAATAATAGTATATAGTATAAAGTAGATTATAAGACGTAGCTTACGGAGCTACGTATAGAGACTATAAATAGAATATATATAAAATTCTAAAAATAAAAAGGCCCGCACAGCCTGTGTAGAGACTTTATATAGTATTTAATTTAAATAAATTTAAAGATAATAGTTTCTATAGGACTATACTATAACATATACTATAAATTAACTTAAGCTAATATTTTTAAGCCAACTATAGATTTTTTTTATTTATAACTAGATACTAAATATTGTTAAACGTAGCCTAAAGAGTCTAATTAACTTATAATAATAACTTAGTAAACGCTATACTTTTAATTAAAATATAAAATAATAGGTTTAGTATTTTACTAAAAATATTATAAATAGCATAATCTATAGGTGCTACTTAAATTATTAGAAAATAATATCTATAAATAATAACTAAGTTATTAAAGTTAGTAAAAGTAAATTTTATAACATGTATTTTTTTAGACTTTATTTCTTTATTTAGGTTAACTAGTTACTATAGAATATTTTCTTTTATTAAAATTAACTAATACGAGTTTATAATAAGCTTATTAAATAACTTTTACTTTTTAGTAAAAGTTTTATATATTCTTGTAATTTAAATAGTAAGGTTAGTAAAATAATTAGCCTTTAATTACTTTTAGTACGTAAAGAAATTAAGATTATAAATACTAATTTAAGTGAATTAATTTATTACACAATTTTTAAGACAATCTCTTAAGGTTTTTTTATTAATAAGAATACTTTATATACTTAGCTAATAAGCGGCTAATTTTTTCTAAAATAACTTAAAATCCTTCTCTTCTTTATTAATATCTTTAAGGTTAGAATTATTTTCTTTAGTAGATAGTTTTTTCTTCTTATATAAATTATCTTATAAGTAAGTATAAAAAGACTTGTAGTACTAGTAAACCTTTTTATATATAGTAAATATTTTATTCTTAAACAAAAAAATCTTACTTATTTTCTAAAATAAATAATAGAGTATAAGTTTAATATAAACAAACTATGCTAAATTATAACTGAATTAATAATAAAATTTAAAATTTAAAATTTAAAACTCTTAGTTTAGCTCAAGGCCTTTCTTTTATATTACTAGTATAATTATATTAAAAAGAAAATTATAGAAAAAAAAATTAATTTTTTTTTATACTTTTAAAAAAGACTTTTATTATAATAAAAAGTTTAATTACTTTTACTACTTTCTTCCTTAAAATAATATATATTTAGCTAGTTTTTTTCTAGTTAATAATTAATATTAAGTACCTAACGGAAGTAATAAACTAAAAGTAGATTAAAAAAAATAAGTAATTTCTTAAGTAAAATAGTTCTACTTACTAATAAACTTATTTATTATTTTTATAACAAAAAAGTGTAGTAGCTTTTAGAATTAAGTTTTAGTAATATTCTAGTAATTATAGTTTTATAGTCTTTAGACTACTTTTTCTACTAAGTTATATACTTTTTACTATATACTATTATACTAGTAGTATTTATATATAGTTAAATATTAATATTAGTACGCTATTCTATTATAAGTATATAATAATATAGATTTAATTAAAGGTAGTTTTATATAGAGTAAAACTAATAATATAACTTACTTTTATTATAGTAAATAGTAGAGAATTTAGTTAATAGCTAAAGCACAGTAAATTAGTACTTAAGCTTTTTTATCTTTTTATTAAACTTTAAGTAATATACTATTATATAATAATGAATTTAAATTCTAGTTAAAATTAAGAATAATTACTTAAAGTCTTAGGTTATATTAAAATAGGTAAGTAAAAAAGATAACTCTTTATTAATATTATCTTAAAGCTAAATCTAAGAATATATAATAAAAATATATACTTTTTAGAACTTAGTAAATTTAGTAAAAGCTTTATAATTATTTTTATTAAAAAGCTTTTTATTAAAATCTAATGTGTTTTTATAATAGTATATATTATAATTATAAATACTACTATAACTCTACTACTTAAAATAATTTTAACTATTAATAATACTAAACTTAGAAGTAAGTACTTTATTCTTAAAAGCTTAAAAACAATAGTAAAAGTAATAGGTAATAATATAAGAATTATTCTAAATATTTTTATATGTAATTTTAATTCTAGTAGTAAAGGCAGCATTCTTCTATTTATTATATTATAAGAGATATTATATTAAGTCATTCTAATAATAATTAGCTATAAAAAAAAGTAATAAATAAACTTAGACTTTTTAGTTACTATATTTAGAAAGGTATTAGTTTTAGTTTTAGTATAATAGTCTATTATATACTATAGTTATATAAAGTATTTTATATATAAATTACTTATTACGCTTATGAGTCACATGCTACACTTTTATATATATTCTAAAAATACTTTATAAAAGTCTTATCTCTCTTTCTCTTTTTCTACTCTTTTTTTTTTATACTAGAGTAGCTTTAATACAGCGTTTTATTACTTATAACTACTTATAATTACCTATAGGTTCATACTAGCCGTGATAATTAGTATTAGTATTAGTATTAGTATTAGTATTAGTATTAGTATTAGTATTAGTATTAGTATTAGTATTAGTATTAATATTAATATTAGTTTTAGTATTATTTTATAGTAAATAGTAAAATAGAATTATATATTATAGCTTTAAGATTTTTACTTTTACTTGCTTAAAAAAGGCGTGTTTTACGAAAGGCTTTAGTAAAATATATAATTAAGTTTAATATAACTATAAACTAGAAACTATTATTCTTAAAAGTATTTTAAAGCTTATTAATAAAAATACTTTTATTATTAGATATTTTTAATATAAAAAACTTAGAGTTTAAGTTTACTTGTTTTCTTAAAATTATATTAAATACTACGTAATAAAAGTACGAATATTGTGTAATGTAGCTATTTTTATATAGTAATATATACTTAATATAAGACTTATAGTTAACATGTTATTAGTAAGACTTTATGTACTTTTTTATATTTATAAAAAAGTATATTAAAAAAGCTCTACTTAGTAACACTTTACTATAGTTAAACTCTAATAAAGAGGTATATTAAATAAATGCTATAAATAATAAAACTAGGGCTTTAGCTTAATACTATAAAACTTCTAACTTCTATATATTAGAAACTAAATCTAGAACTATAGTAACTTAAGAAATAAAATTATTTTTACTATTATTTCCACTACTATTCTAACTATTATTATTATTATTATTATTATTATTATTATTATTTTTATTTTTACTATTATTTTTATAAAGCATATGTAATGGGCTAGAGCCTAGGATAGTTAACTAAGACAGTTATCTCAGCTTTAACTCTGTGCGTAACCACGTGACCTTAGCGACTTAGCAGAGGTTAACTATCAAGTCTCTATAGCGTACGTAGTTAACTCTTTATCAAATCCACTCTGTTTCACCCAATTGCCATTATTGGCCTAGACCCTTACATTTGGATTTGATCAACCCTATTTTTCGCAGAGGCCGAGAGGCCTTTGGCAGTACGATTAACCTTGTAAAAGAGCGAGAGGCTCTCTAGCATTAGGGAAGCGCCATCCAGCAGTACACCGAGCATTAATGGACGCCAACAACCACTCGGTATCTGCACTAATAGCCCGAGCGACGAACCTACTTAACGCAGGATATGACAACGAACAGATCAGCCGCGAACTACGCCGGTCGCTTGCTTCACAAGGGTTGGAAGTCCCAGCTGTTGAAGCAGTAATAAGCCAGGTAGAGGTTGAACTCAACAACCACCCTGCTTAACGCAACAAAGGGAAAGCTCCATCCCCAGCTAATGGAGCCAGCAACAGCACCTCACTCAGGGAGATTATAAACGTATTACGAGTGATGTCCGAGAGGCTAACTGCACTAGAAGGTCGCAATTCCCCATCAAGGCCACCCCCACGGGTCCCAGTAACAACACCAGCAACTCCCTTCATACCAACACCACAACCAGCAATCGAACCAGTAGTCAAACCATTCAATTTCCCTGAACCCCCTATATTTAATAGCACACGGTCTCTTTACCCTACGTTCAAGCATCAAGCCAAGGCCAAGTTACAATTTAATAGATACCGTATAGGCGGTGAGAAAGGACAGATAGACTATCTCTTTCAGCATTTAAAGGGACGAGCAGCACAAACCGTCCTTCCATAGCTCTCCAATCAAAAAAACAATACCACCCTTAAAGCAATATGGGCGTTTATGGACTCCCAGTTTAAAGACCAGTACCAAAGGCAAAAGTCTCTAGACAAGCTGCAAAGCATAAAACAGAAGAAGAAGTCAATAAGAGAGTACCACATAGAGTTCAACAAGGAGCTGCTGCTAGTAGAAAGCGATCGGCTGGACAAAGACGTAAAGAAGAGTATATTCACCTAGGGATTAGATAGAGAGCTCCAGAAGCACATTGCAGCCCTTTCAGCAACATTAAGCTTTAAAGAGTACACTCAAGAAGTAATTCATGTCAGTAACAACCTCATACAGATTATATTAAGCAACTATAGGACTGCTACGGCCATCTATACAACGCCGTCTGCACTAACGCCTGAACCAATAAATTAGGAAGCGACACCCACGCGTGCAGGGGCAGCGAAACCATAGGACAACTAATCTAGAACACTCCAGGTAAGCCAAAAGGAATTTGACCGGCACTATAAGCAAGGCCTCTATTATTAATACAGTTCTCCCAGCCATATAAAGAACGAGTGTAAACATGCAAGAGTAAATCAGTTACGCCTAGCTACTATAGCATTAGCAAAAGCTAGACAAATAAACGCTAACGAAAGAGATAAAGAAAACGGAGATAAAGAAGAAGAAGAAATGTTAGGAAAAGAATAGCCCTTGCTCACCGTCACGAGCAGGGGCCCCCAGCCGAAATAGGTAAGATAGTATTATAAAGAGAATAGCAGAAGTTCTAAAATACACACATAGACACAGACTCTATTACTATATACTTATTAATCAACCAGATGAATATCGCATACACAATAATTAATACCGGGTGTTTATGTTATGGTCTTGTAAGCTCTGCTTTTGCTGCTAAAGCCTGTTTAGCACGTATCAACATAGCCCCGTAAAGGGTTATTAGAGTACATAAGAAACCTAGAAGGGTTACCCAGGTTGCATAAATTAACCTTAATGTTAAAGGACATACTAAATGAGCCTATGCATATATTATTAATAACGTGCTTAGATTCGATCTTATTTTAGACAGGCCCTAGATAAACCAAAATAATGTTATAATCACGCCAGTAAAGAAATCGTTTTACATTCATACTTTAGGAATAAAAGTTTATAGTAAGAAAGGGAAGAAACTGTATTAGTAGAAGCTAATAGAGGTCAGCGCAGCTACTTTTTTAATATAGATAGATAGATTAAAAAGAAAAAGTGAAATATACATCTTTACAGCATCACTAGCAGATATTTAAAAGGCCTTAGTATTTAAACTAAAGCTAAATCTTAGAATACTACTTCCTAAGGCCTATTAAAAGTATTTAAAGCTATTTTTAGAGAAGAAAGTAGATAAGCTCCTATCACTGTAAGGTCCTAGAATAGACTATTATATTAAACTTAAAAAGATTAATAGGAAGGACCCTGAGGTCCCATAGGAACCGCTGTATAATATATTAAGAAAGAAACTACTAGTACTATAAAAAAAGTTAATACTGCTACTAGAGAAGGGCTTTATTTACGTAAGTAACTTTTTAGCTATAGTTTTAGTACTATTTATATATAAGCCTGGTAGAGGTCTTTACTTTTATATTAACTACCACGCGCTTAATAAGATCTCTAAGAAGAATAAATACTCTCTTTTTCTAATCTATAAAACACTTAGCTAGATTAGTAAAGTAAGATAGTATACTAAGCTCAACATTTTAATAGCCTTCTATAAAATTTATATTATAGAGAGAGATAAATAGCTAACGGCCTTTTATATAAAATTTAGACTCTTTAAATAGCTGGTTACACCTTTTAGACTAGTAGAAGCCTCTAGTATATTTCAGCAGTATATAAACTAGACTCTATAAGAGTATCTTAACGAGTTCTATTTAGCCTTTTTTAATAACATACTTATCTACTCTTTAGGCTTACTAGAAGAGTATTGCTAGTAAATTAATTTAGTACTAAAGAAACTTAACGCCGTAGGTTTATATCTAGATATTAAGAAATACAAATTCAAAACTAAAAGCACGAAATATCTAGAGTTTATTATTAAAGTAAGGTAAGGAATTTAAATGGATCCTACTAAAATAAAAGCAATTACTAAGTGGCAGCCTCTAATAACTATAAGAGAAATTAGAAGTTTTCTTAGATTTACTAATTTCTATTATTAGTTTATTAAGTCTTTTTTAGAAATTGCTGCTCTATTTATAAGACTTATAAGTAACATGCCGTTCTAATAGACTGATAAAGAACAGGCAGTATTTAACAAACTAAAAAAAATCTTTATATTAGAACTAATACTAGTCTAATTTAATTCTAATTATAAGACTATTTTAAAAGCTGACTCTTTAAATTACATAACTAGAGAAGTCTTTTTATAATACGGTGACAATAGTATACTGTATTTATATACGTACTTTTTAAAGA
>ML994621.1:2378494-2525657 GCA_010093925.1 Zopfia rhizophila CBS 207.26
TATATATTTCATATAAATGATGAAAAATATATTATAATCTTTTAAAAAATCAAATAATAAAAAAAATAAAATTCTAAAATTATAATATGAAGAATTCGGCGGGGTGAGAAAATCAGTATTAATATTTATATAATTGATTATCAAAATCTTATTGATAATATATATCATAATTCATCATATTATAATCGATATAAAAAATATTATCTTAATATTGTCGATATTTTTATAATAACAATTATTATTTCAGAATTCATGAGAGAAATTATTATTAATGTAATTATCTCTAAATGGATGATAATTTCATTTATTTGATAGAAAATATAAATAAATTATTTTTATCAAATATTTATAATATATTTCTCCAGAACGAATATTGATACAATGATTTTCAAATTTATGATTATATTTATACGACATTCCCAGGTCCGGTTATTATCGTTAATTCATTTTGTCTCACCTAAACTATTTCTCAATTGATGCATGCGATGTCTCTGAACTATCAATTGGGGACGGTTCAGCGATTCCAGTGCACCAATGCGTGCCTCAGTTTCGGCTCTGTTGGCAGAATCAGTTGGTAGGACCCGAGATCGGGTAATGTAATGGGGGGAAGAATATCTGATCCATCCCCGAGAGACCACTTGGCAAGTGGGCCCCCGGGGACATCCGGATAGAGTCCAAGACAAACGATACCGAAGAGGATTTCGAGAGCAGCTATCAAACGGCCGTCCTCAAACACAGACGGAGAAGCGTCTCCGCGGCATACGAGGAAGGTTGCCAGGTTGCGGCGACACAGAAGATCGACCGAACGACCGAGGTATCAACAGTTGCGTATCGGAAAGGTGAAGTGAAGCATGGCATCGACCACCGGAGCGGGAGCAGAGCAGACATGGAGTCGCTGCTATAGGACGTGATGCACGAGAAGCACCAGTAGGTGGACCTAACCACCGCCGACTCCCAGCAGGCATCCGACCGAACCATTACCCAGCAACGAACGATCGGCATCAGACAGATGTACTTTGCAATCCAAACCGGGATCCCCGCATAAATCGAAATATCACACGTCCGATTAATATAAAAGGTGTCACATAAATCGTAAGAAGGTCAGGTCGAAGAATAAAGAAGCAGATCACCTCTCAACCAATGACTCGAAGTCGGTATGGAACAGAGGTTGTGCGTCAATGCCCCGAAGTAGGACTGCAGTCAAATGGACAGAAAGAACGAGAACGACACGGAATCGGTATCAACGAACACGATTCAGCTGTGTGAGGAAGTCGAAAGGGTGCTAAAGGGATCGCGATCGAAAACCCAGAGCTCGACAATGCAATGCGGACCAAGGTTATAGGTGAATGTCGCCAAGATGTAACATAGGTACGACCTCTTTCTTGCCCGAATAAGGACAATTCCACCGCAGAGAAGGGAAATGACATTAGAGTCGGTAGCCCGTCTCGAAGCGGGTCAAACGAATCAGGGTGCGCTGTTTGCGAGCTTCTATCCGGAGTTGACACGACAAGTAGGAAAGATAACTTGGTAGATAAACGCCTATCTTGCGACAGCTGTTAATGGAAAGTTAAGAATCCTAAAGCGTTTCGAATCAGGTCTTGAGCGACTATTTAATCGACGGCGCTAGCCTATGATATCGCAGTCCTTAGGTTATCATTCGTTGTTGGAATGCCTATTTTCGGATACAATGACAGAGCTATAGATATAAATCTTCTCCCGTCTCTCAATACAAGAATGAATCGGATAGTCATTAATGGTCATTCTGGCATGTCGGCAGCGAAAGATCATTAGGCCAATGTTTTAGGTAATTCTAGAGGAAGGTTTATACTAGTCTTTATCCGTTGTCCGCATTGTCGGGAATGACCGCTAGAGAGGTATCGAAGTATATCGATGTCTGTAGCGTCAAAGTTTATATTGCGGCATGCACCAAGTTGTAGGGACCGATTTTCATTAGAGAATAATTGTAATCTATCCACGAGACGACAGGATCCACAGGACAGTGAATGTTATTTATTTAGATCATTTATTAATTATAAGAATTATCGAGATTCAATCCGTGGGTGAAGGATAAGACTATTATTTCCCAGGGTAGAAGCAATTAGCACGTGAATCGGTCGCTTTGAAAATCAAATTCAAGACCCCCTTTAGAGGCGAGGATTAATGCCTCCCGGATATGACGAGAATACATATGAAATAATAGATCATGATATAGTACGGTAGAAGTAAATTCGAACAATATTCTGAGGATCCGTATTCTGAAGATCCGAAGTCAATACGATAGAAGATATTAGTAATTTTTTGATTAAATTCATCTCTTCCGGATATGACGAACGGATAATAATAAATTAAATTCGAGAAGAAGGATTGTACATTGATGATCGAAATTATCGATTTAATATATCGAGAAATCGGAAAATAACAGAAGAGATGAATCTACTAGGATAAACGCAAAATTATCACGTAATCGAATATATAAAAGAAAAGGATCGGATATAATTTAGAGATATAATATAGTCGATTCCTTATTGACGATCGCGCACATAGAAAGCGAATTAAAAGTTCTGGAATATTTCACGAATTCCAAAAACACTAATCATTATTAGATCTTTGAAAAATTATCTGGTATCAAGTCGTAGGGTACGGAGGTCCGTTGTTTATTAATATTCTTCAAGTTATATTAAGTACCTTAATATTAGCAGAATTTCATAAAAATATGTACTTAAGTAATTAGGATTTTTTTTTAGAAAAAAGTTTTAAAAGCTTTTTAAGCTATAAACTAGAGTCCATTTTATTATTATAACTAAATAAAAACATAAAATTAAGATTTTAAAAGCTATTTTTAACCTTTAAGTACTTAACTTTATTTTTATAATAAATAAAGTATTTCCTGTCTATAAGCTTTATATTAAACTAGTGTTTATTACAAATACTATAAGTTTCTATTATAAATTTATTAAAGCAGATATAAAACCTTTTAATTAATTATTAATTTATGAAGCTAAAAGTAAAGTTATTTAAAAAAGTGTTACTTAAAAATTTATAAGAAAATTAAATAGCAGCAGGTTATAAAATAGGCCTATATTTAAAAATATAAATAAAATAGAAAAAGAGAACTCATTAAGTATAATATTCTAAAATATAAATATTAACTAAAAAAGCTAATTTAGCTTAGTATCTTAAAATAAAATAGTTAATTAAAAAGTCTAATTTAGCTCTTTCTAGCATCTTATTAAAAATAAAATAAATAGTATAAATAAAACTTTATTACTTACCTAATACTTAATATAGTATTGTCTCTAAATATTTACTAAGTATAACAGGTGTTAACTTAAGCTACAGTATTATTACTATCTAATTTATTTAATAAATAATAAAAAGAACTATATTACTGTTGTAGAAATAAAAAATTATATAATATATTTAAAAAACTTTATAATAAAATAAGAAAAGCTAAGAGCCTAGAGTATTATATAGATATAACTACTTATAATATAAATATAGAATAATAGAAAGTAGAAAGTAAAAGTAATATAACTTTACACTTATACTACATAACTTATTAACTATAAAGTCCTTAAAAATAATAGGTATAAGTAAATATATAGATAATATAATAATATTTTTATAATATAAGCACATAACGTTTTAAGTACTATAGTTTATTTTATTAATAATAGTATGATTAAAGTTTCTACACTAGCTATAAAAAGAAAGTAAATTTATTTAGTAAAGTATAATAAAAACACTAGTAAACTATATATCATATAAGAAAAATTACGTAAAAAAGGTATTAGTTAAAGTATTAAAGTATTAGTTATATAAGAAAATTTTAATATTCTTTACTTAAAGCTTAATCACGTAACGTAACTTTTTTTTACTTAATAAAAATATAAAAAACTTTAGTACTATTTTAATATAGTTTCTAATTAAAAATTTCTTTTAATTTAAATAAAAGAAGTTTTACTTTACTTAGCAATAATAAAGCTTAATAACTACTAAATATATATAGTAATTTTAGTAAATAAATTACTTTAAAAAACTTTAAAACTATAATAAGTACTAATAAGTTAAAAGTTAAAAAACTAACTTTTAAAAAAAGAAGTCAAGTTTTTTTATTATAAAAAAAATTTAAAAATGTAAAAACTAAGTAAGAAACTAAATTACGTTTAAATTAAACTATTTAAAATTATTAAATTATTAAACTAATTAACTATAAACTATAACTTTTATAAAACATAAAAATTTACTTTATTTTTTATATATTATTATTTATCTTAGTACTAGTAAATATACTACTAGTAATAAATATAAATATAAAGTTAAAAAATTTAAAAGTTATAAAAGTTTAAATATTAGTAAAAATATTTAGTTAAATAAAAGAACTATAAACTAAAAAAAATACTAAGTATTATAGTGTAGCTTTGTGGGGACTATTATTTTTAAGTTTATTTAAATTAAATACTATATAAAGTTTCTATATAAACTATATAGGCTCTTTTATTTCTAGAATCTTATATATTCTGTTTATAGCTTTTATATATAGCTTAGTAAACTACATTTTATAATCTACTTTATATTATATACTATTATTATAGTTACTAACTTTATCTATACTCTACCGCCTTCTAACACTAAGAAATTTTTAAAAACTTAAAATAATATTTTAAAATAATTAGGTAATTTTACTTAAAAATTTAGTAATACTAAATTTTACATAAAAGTTTATATAACTTTTTAATTAAATAAGATTAATAAAAATATTAGTAAAAATATTAAATAAAAATATTATATTTTATAAAAAAGCTACATATATAAGTAAGCTGTATATCTTAAAATTTATTAAAAAATTAAAATTTTCTACCTTTATATCTTAATAATAACTTAATACTAAATTTTAAAAATTAAGATTTAAGCTTTTTTATATATATTATAGTAGTTCTAAAAGTTGCATGAAAATTAGTTTAGTAGTTTTTAAAATATAGTAATTTAAAAACTAAAACTATATTATATTACAATATTTTAAAAACTACTTAACTAATTTTTATACAACTTTTAGAAACACTGTAATATATATAGAAAAAACTTAAATCCCAATTTTTAGAATTTATTATTAAGTAGTTATTGAGATATAAAGGTAGAAAATTTTAATTTTTTAGTAAATTTTAAAATATATAGCTTATCTATATATACAGCTTACCTATAAAATACAATATTTAAAAAAAAATCTTTAAATTTTAATTTTTTTTAATAAATATAAGTTTATAAGTAAATAGCTAATATTTATAATTATTAACTAAAGTAAGCTATTTATATAGTTATTATCAATAAAACTAGCTTTTAACTTAAGTTTTTAAACTTATTTTAACTACTTTTATAACTAATACTTTTTTGTAAAAAAATTTCTAACTTTTAAATAAAAATTACTAAATTATATTTCTAAAAATACTTAATACACTTAAAATAATAGTTAAATAATAAAAATTTAGAATTTTTTTTTTTAAATAAATATATAAAGTTAGTATAAAATAATTATAATTTTAAATTAATTTTATAAAATAATAATTACAAATAGTTAATAACTTAACTTTAAGTATTATTAAAAGTAAAAAAAAAAATTAAATAAAATAAAAGCTTTTATAATATTATAAAAAGAACTTACTTTTTAATACTTAAAACTTAAAGTGAAAAAAACTTTTAAACTAAAAGTTTTAAAAAAAAAAGTAAGTATTATAAGTAGTACTAAGTAAATAGCTATTACTAATAAAAAGAATTCTAATATAGTAAATAACTTAAAAACTAACTTTTAGCTATTAACGAAAAAGTATGCTAAAAAGTAAAATACTAAGTAAAAAGTAAAGTAGTTAGTATAAAATATAAAGTATAAAGTAAAGTTACTAGCTAATATTATTAAAAAATTAATTAAATTAATTATAAAAAAAGTATATAATATTTTACGTATAAAGTTACAAAACTAATAAAACTAATAAAAACTAATATAAACTAAGTATTTATAATAGTTTTAAGTAGTAACAAATTATAAGTAAAGAATTTATTTTATAAAAAGTATTTTCTTTAGCTTTTAAATAGTTTAATTTGTTATACTTATTTCTATATTTCTAAACAAATTTTTAGAATTATTATATAATAAATTAGTTAAACTATATATATTACATTTTATATTATTAAAACATATTATAAAATTATTTTTTTATATAACTTTATATAATTACTAAAGTTTTTAATACAAGTTTGTTGTATACTTATTTTATTAAAAAAATGCATACTTTATTTATTATAGTATATAATTAAAACTATATAATATTATTACGTAAATTATAAGTATATAAAAGTTTTAATAAAACTTACTACTAAAACTTATTAAAATTAATTGTAATACTATATATTATATTAAATAAATTAAGAAATTACACTTAACCTATAACTAAAAACTTTATAAATATTTAGTTAAATAAACTAGTTATAAAAACTTAATATAAAAACTTATAAATAACTTTTAATATATAATTATAATAATAAAACTTTACTTTTAATTTTAAACTAACTTATTATTTAAAATTTAATATAATATATTCTATAAGTAAGTGTTTTACTTAAGTAAGTACTTTATCTTACTAAGTTTCTACTATTTTATAAATAAATAAATCCTTAATACTAGCAGCTATTATAAGAATATTTAATTAATAAATAGTTAACTTATTTATTAGCTTTGTTATATATATGAGAAGTATACTTAGGCTTTTTATAGTATTTATAATATTTTTATTATAGTAGGTTAATTTTAATATGCTTTTTATTTTAACACCTTTTACTAAACCTATTAATAAGTAATTAATTAATTTAAATTGTTTTCTACTTAATTAATTACTTATTATGGTTTTTGTTAATTAATTAAATTTTATAAAGATTTATTAATAATTAATTACTTAATTACTAGAACTTATTAATATATATATTTTACTACTTTATACGGTAATGTAGCCTTTATTACTTAAATTTTTATTTTATATATAGTTATTAATATATGTAGTTATTATAAAGTTTTTAGTAATAGCTCTTTTTAGTATAGTAATTAACTTAATTATAAATTTATTAGTAAATAAACTATATACGTATATAATTATATACTTGTTTATTATTTCTAAAGCTTTTTATTTACATCTTACTACATATAATAGCAGCTATTAACTAGGGCTTTATTTATATTTTTCTTATTTTTAAAAAATTACTAAATATCACGGCTAGTATAAATCTATAAGTAATTACAAATAGTTATGAGTAATAAGGCACTATATTAAAGCTACTTTAGTATAAGAAAAAAAAAAAAAGAGTAAAAAAAAAAGAAAAGTAAGGCTTTTATAACGTGCTTTTAAAATATATATATAAATATAGCATATAACTTACTAGCATAACAAATAACTTATATATAAAATACTTTATATAACTATAGTATATAACAGGCCGTTATACTAAGTTTACTAAATATATACTTACAATTAGTGCTTAATATAAAAATTATAAGAATATTAAAAACTATTTTTAATAGGTGTAGAAACTCTAAAGCCTAACTTAACTAATACGAAATTAAATTTCTAGTATATAAATATTATGTATTAACAGACTTTAATTTTATTTACCTTTTATACTTATTATTTTTATTATTACTCTACTTCACCTTATCTTTAGAGTAGTATATTTAGTAATAATTTCTAAAATCTTATTATTAACATATATATACTTCTTTAAAAGTAAAGAATATTTATTAACTTTATTATTATAATAAAGAGCCTATAAGGCTTTAAATACTTAATTAAGTTTTTATAGCTACTTAGGCCTATTTTTTTACGTGTTCTTATAGTATAGTTTATATAAAGAATAGAAAAAAATAGCTAGATAGTAAGCTAGTAAATTATTAAGTTTTTTATAATACTTATATAACTTACTTTACTTTAAATTAATATTAATTTTATAGTAGTTTTTAGTAAGTAAGGCTTATTATAATTTACTTTACTAAATTAATTTTTCTTAGCTTTATATAATTATAAAAAAAAAGTTAAAAGTAGATATAACTTTTTAGATTATACTAAATTAGCTAGATTTTTTTTTTTAAAGTTAACTTATTACATTTTTAAAAAGCTTAAGAAATTTAATATATTAATTAATAACTTACTAATTATAAAATAAAAGCTTACTATTTTTTACTTAGTAAAATATATTTAACTTTTTAATATTCTTTTACTTAGTATGTTAAGCTACTATTTTTATATAATATTAATTAATATAATAATTAAAATAGATATTAAAAGTATTTTATATTTTAACTTTATAATAAAAAGACTTAATATAAAAGTTTTAATAAGTTTTTTAATTAATTTTTGCTTAGTATTAATGTATAAACTCTTTTAAAACTTTTTAATTTTTATATACTACTATAAAGTTTTAATATAGTTAATAATATTAAAAAAAGTATTTAAAAGGCTTTTTTTAAACTAGTTTTTAAAAGCTTTTTTTTTAGGTATTTACATTACTCTTTTTTTAAAAAAGTTTCTATTAATACTAAATATTATTACTTAGTTTATAAAATCAATTAAATATAGTATATAGTAAAGTTAATAAAGTTTAGTGAAAAAGTTATATATTATTAAAGGTTTTATTAAATATAAAGTAACTAATTTATTTTATATAGAGCTTAAAGGCCTTAAGTATTTACTATATAATTTTAGTAATTTTCTTACTTAAGTAAGTACTAGAAAGTTAAAAAAGTATAACTAAGTACTTATTAATATAGTTACGATATAAAAAGTAATATATAAACATTATTATAAAAATTTTTTTACTCTCTTATATTATTTAATTATTAAAAGTTATGTATATAAGTAATAGTAAATTAGTAAGAATTTAGTATATAATAAATACTAAGGCTTTATTTTAAAAAAGAATAAATTATATTACTAATTAGTAATTTACTTAAAGAAAATATTTAGTAAAAAAGTTAATAAAAGTTATTAACTTATAAAAAACAAAAGACTTAAATTTAGTAAGTAAGTAATTATTTATAAGTAGCTAGTATATAATATGTGTATAAAAAGCCTATATATTAAATTCTTTTATTTTATTAGTAACTTCTTAAAGTACATTAATTTCCTTATACTATAAATATTAAACTAATAATTATTAACTATTATATTACTTAAAAGCTATTTTACTCTACTTATTAAAGCTATAGCTAGCTTTTATTTACATAAAATATATAATAGCTAAAGAAGTTAATAACATAGTATTATATCTACTTAAACACCTTTAATTAATTCGCTTCTTTTAATAATAAAACTTATAAATACATAAAAATTAATTAGAAGTTTTTTTAACTCTAATAGTAATATCTATAGTAGTATATTTAGCTTAGGGTTCATAGTAGTAAGCACGTACATTTTTATAGATCTGGTAGCTATTTTTAGTTGCTTCCATTGTAATTAAGGCTATTTAGCTCATTTTTATCTTGTGCTGAGGTGTTATTAGTGTTGGGCTTAGTGAGTATAATAGCTTATATAGAAGAAGCTATAAAGGCTGTAGGAGACCTCAATAGCTATTAAAGACCTAATTCAAAGGCTTTAGTACACTCACCCGACATATTTTGGAGTAACTCCGAGATAAATTAGGTAGGTGGTTGATGGGATATTAATTTTGAAGTAATCGGCTAACCATGAAGTTGGCCAGGTGTAGATACAAGAGCAGGGAAGCGAGAGAGCGAGTTAGCCTAGTTAGGTAATTAGACGTTACCCATCAACTTGCCCCCAGAAAAACATCACTAGCTTGCTCCTACATACCTCTGAATAGCCTCACCCTACAATCTATCAATTAATACAATCAATCAATCAATCGAGACTCTCTTTAATTGATTGATTGCATAGAAGAGCACCTTGAGGATTGATTGATTGATTGCTAACATAAGCAATCAAGCAATCAATTCTTGGCAGTTCGACTGATTGTTAGCGAGTCTGCCCTTCACCTTCAATCTGCTTTTCAACCTCACCCTGAGCAATTATTTCTGAGCCTTCTGCCTTTGTTAGCGTTCCTTGCTTTTGGATACGCTTCTTTTTACGCTTCCTGCGTTGTGTTGCGGCCTTATTTGCCTTTTGAAGCTTGGTAACTTGCGCTTCTAGTAACACGGCTGAATGCATCATTTGCTCAGCACCCTCTGTAAGCTGGTGAAGCGATTCAATGATTGAACCAGGTGAGCTATCTTGATGTCTTTGAATTCGATCGCTAATTAGAGCTGTTTGAGAGCCTAATTCAACCGTAGTTTTTGGTGTTTTCGACTCCCATAGGGCGTCTTCTTTGGGAGGGGGGGATGGCGTCCGAAGCTTGACATCAAGCTTTGAAAGCACGGCATCTGGGTTGAATGGGACTAAGCCAGCACCTTGAAAGCCTGCACGGATGTTGCTTTCTGTAATTGTCTTTTGATAGGCTGCTTTGAATGCTGGTAGGAACTCAAGCTTCGTGACGTGGTAGATATGGTTGCGGACAAGATCTTCAATTTGGCGCCCATATGCATCCTTCGAAGGTGAAAAACAGCCCACATCAAGTGGCTGAAGTAGATGCGACGCATGAGATGGCATGCAGAGCGTAATGATGTCCTTCTCTTTACAAAGCAGCTGAAAATCAAACGAATCATGACTCTCATGGCCATCAATTATTAGTAGACGACGTGCGCCTACTGTACGATCCTTTGTATGCTTGTCAAAGTGCCGTAGCCACTTAATACCGAGCTCGTTGGTTGTCCAGCCATTGTCGCTTAGTGAAATAGTCCAATCTCGTGGTATATCGTTGCCCTCGTACCATGCAGAGAGGTGGTACGTTCCTGTAAAGATGATGAATGGTGGAATTGCCCATCCTTGAGCGTTGACACCCTGAATCACTGTAACCCACTCGTGATTGCCTGGCTGTACTGCTTTACGCCGATTACGTCTGTCAGAGCCTGTAACAACCTTGCCACCTGAAATAACGCCCATCTGGAACCCGCTTTCATCAAAGTTATAGATGTCTTCCTCAGCAATGCCATACTTGGCTATTGTACGATGCACGAGCTCAAACCATGGTTTAATAACCTCAGGATCCTCACACAAAGCTCTTTGGTAGTCATACCTCCAATTATAAACTGTTTTAACCTCTGGAGTTCGCTGTACAAAGTTCTCTGGCCAGTTCTTGCCAACGTTGCTAATAGAGCGTACGGCAAGTAGTTGATTGGCCATATCTCTCACAGCACCAAGCCTGGGCGGAAATCCTCGTGAATCTAGGTCGAGTATGTGCTGAACAATAACTGATTCTTCTAGCTTAGTGAGCTTTTTTGAATTGGCTTCACAATCGCGTCGTGAAAGGGTTCCAGCGCGTCGTCGTCTCAGCGTTCTTCGGTCGACGTCGTACACTGATGCCGCACATCGCTCGCTCTGCAATTGGTTTTCCTTGATTGCGAAGATAGCTAGGGATATTCTCCCTTCTTGATGGGCTGATTGGACGTTGCGTTGTTGAGGCATGGTAATTGAAAGCTGTCAGGTCGTGTTTTGTTGTTGAGGTAGAGCGCTCGCTTATAGAATACGTTAAGTACTTATTATAAAAGTTTAAATTTAAAAAAAAAGTACTATTATAATAACTATTTATAATATTTTATAAAGCTTTTTATAAAAACTTTTTTATAATTTTTTTTTTATTATATATTTATATATTAGCTTTATGCTTGTACATAAGTCTTTATTTAAATACTTTATTTATAGCTTATTTAGTTTCTTTTTTATGTAATATTTTAAATTATCACTTAATACTATACATAGTAATTAATTAACACTTTTTTTTTAAACTTTTAATTTTTGTTTATAGTAATTTTGTTATAAGTTTTATATAAAAGTATTAGCAGCTTATAATAATTAATAAATATATTATTAAATACTAAATTAAAATCTAATTACTAAACTTTACGTTAATATTTAAATGTAATAAATTATGTTTATTAAGTAATTATATAGTTTTTATAACTAGCTTTAGTATTAAAAATATTTATATAAATTTTAAATAACAATTTATAAATTACTAATAATATTAGTAAATAAAACTTTATTATTATTATACTAAGTAAACTAACTAATTATTTTAGTTTTATTTACTTTATTAAAAATAGTTTTTTATTTAATTAATTTTTTCATAAACCTTTATATTAATAAAGTTTTTTAAAAAAAATTATAGTTATTAAGTAACTACCTTAGTTAAAATTTAGGCTTTTAGTTAACTATTTAATTAAGTACTTTATTATATACTTTTTTTAAGTATTTTAAATATTTTTAAAAAAAAATAAATAAGTTTTATAATTTTTATTTTAAAATAGCTAAATTTTTAATGTTTTAAAAGCTTTTAAACATGTAAAGTTTTTACTTATTTTTATTTTATTTTATATTAATTTTTTTTCTATAAGTAATATAATTATAACTAAGTTATTAAATTAAAGTATAGTATAATAATACTAATAGTTAAAAAGGTTTTTAATTAATACTTAAATTTAATTATATGTAGTTCTTTTTTCTAAACTTTTAGTATAATAGTAATATTATACTAGTACTTTTTAGTTATTACTTAACTATATTATATAACTTTATATATATATTTTAAACTCTATATACTTTTTAAAAAGTAAGTTTTAACTTTATCTTTTTTTATACTATAGAAATTACTATATTACTATTAAACTTTCTTTTATTTAGTATAAAATAATTAATTAAGAAAGTACTTAAACTTACTTATTTATACTTTATAACTTATAGAAGTATTTTTATACTTAATTATTATAATTTATTTATATAATTTATAAAATACTATATAAACTTATTAATAGCTAAGCTTTTGTATATATTTAAAAGTCTTTTTAAAAATTAAATACTTATTAGCTATATATAGTTTATATAGTAAAAATAGTAATTAATTAATTTTAAGTATATTCTTAAAATATAATTTTTAGTATAATAAGTAATTTTAAAATACTTTCTATTATACTAATAGTTACTAATATATAGTTTTTTATATATTTTCATATATATATTACTATAGACTATAATTAATAATAGTAATTTTTTAAATATTAACTATTATATAAATATTTTTTTTTTATAAGTATATAAGTAAAGTTTTTTTTACTATATTATTATTACTAAGTAACCTTTAAGGGGTATAAAAAATAGAGAAAATACTATTAATTAACAACTAAGTAAAGCTATTCTATATATAAATAATATATAAAATATACTAAAAGAAGAATTTCTAAGCATTATAATAATTAATTATAAAGTTAATAAAAAGAAGAATTAATAATATTACCTAGTTATAATTATTATTTAAAAATAGCTTTAATAACTTAATTAAAGATTTATAATTAGTTTTAAAAAGTAGGTTAATACATCTACATTTATTTAGGTTATTAATGTATAAGAGTTCCTATATAGGTATATTCCTAGTTTTTAGTAGAAAGAGTTTCTTTTATTTCTTGGAGCTTTCTAATGCAATAAGTAAGCATCATATCTTTCCTAGTGTAGCAACACCCTCTTAGTGCATTCAAACTCCTGTGAAAGGATTCGGCGCTCATTTCCTGGGACAATCTCAAGGAAGTCTTATTCTTGACCGCAGATTACTCGCATCATCCACTCGGCAATGTTGGTGGAGGGTCGGGGTCCTTCGAGAGAACGTCGATGTTCATGCCACCCATCTCTTGACGGCTTGTGAATCGTGCCGAAACCACTCAACCCTGCTACAGAGAAATTTTGCGCCCGACCTGCATGCTCCAGTATCGCTTTTCGGCATTGCTTAGATCCAGTGCTGGGATCGGTGCGGTCATTTGTGTCCTACCGCAACGCGAGATGCTCAAATATTCCACCACGCGGTTTTGGTATTTCTTCAGGGGTTCCTTGGCCGAAAACAGGTCCTGGGGAACTCATCTACAACCCGAGATAGAGCGCTTTTCTATATTCAGATGACCGCGACTAGGCCAGAACCTTGGAAATCTTGGAAGCCTTCAGCATAGCAAGAGTCAAAAGAATGAATGTCACAAGCGGATGCTTTACTCTTTTGGTTCTAGTGAGTCACTTTAATAAATGTTCCTTGGAATCCAATCAGGAATACCAGGCGCAAACCAGATTGCCAGTGTTCAACCCGGTTTTCTTGAGCGCGGGGCAATCTAGTTTATACAAGAGGGAGCCCTGAACGGGCTGGCGCCCCTCTCCCCGGCAACGCCACCCTTCTCCTTTTCGTCCCAAATTTCTCACCCTCTTTCCATAACCTTTTAATCAATTTCAACTTTTGACATGCCTGGCAAGCACAAAGATCGTCATTCTTTTCGAGATCCCGCTCAACCACGTAGTCAACACCTATCAGAACGCGAAAGGACACAAATCCTAACGCTTTACAACATCGCAGGTTGGAATAAGAGCGCAATTGCTCGCAAACTCCGCCTTGTTCGCGCAACTGTACAACCTTGTATTAACGAAGGTTATTTTACCCCGAAACGTCCACCTGGAAGTCGTCCGATCCTAACAACTGGCAAGCGGCGTCGTCTTATCCATCGAGCAACGCTTGATGCGTACCACCGTCGACTTTCATACGCCGAAATCGCTCAACTCGAGGGCATTATTGTATGCCGACGCTCCCTTCTTCAGGCCTGAGGAAAAGTATGAAGCATCATGCTTAGTTCTAAAGTTTCGGAATCGCTCTTCAGTTATGGTTCATGGAAGCATTTCAGGAGTATCAAAAGGCCCACTTGTAGTATTTGAACAGGAATGGGGGAAAGTAACATCAGACGTATACTCTAAGAGAGGATTACCTCATATATATAACCATATTCGCAAGATGGAGAAGGAAGTAGGCTTTATGCGAGCAATTCTAATAGAGGATAGTGCTTCGGTTCATACGGCAAGATATACCCAAGCATAGCATGCCTATTACGGCTTTATTAAAATGAAATGGCCCGCAAACTCGCCAGACCTCAACCCAATTGAGAATGTCTGGCGTCTTCTCAAGTATCGAGTAGGAAAGCGATTCCCAAAGACAAGGGAGGAGATTCGACGATACATCGAAGAGGAGTGGGAAAGTTAACTCTTGATGATTTTCTCAAGTATATAGAAGAGATGCCAGCACGCTGTAAGGCAGTTATTGCTGCTAATGGTGGGCGTACAAAGTACTAGAGTCGAATATACAATTTTCGGTGTTGAAGTTTGGCGTTGCCGGGAGGGGGGGCTCCCCCTTGTACATCATCTTGACCGATCTTCATAAGCCCGGTCCCTGGCTATTTCCCCGCAACTCCGCAATTCGGTATGTTTATGTCCGATGCTAATCAACGCTAATCAATGTCGCACAGATAGGATTCGTGGCTTTTACAGAATAGAAGATAATACCAAGCCTCACGTGTCTAGACGCCTACTTTGGTCTTGGAGCCGACTTTGCCTAGAGTAGTAATCTCGACCTTATATTGATCATGTGGATTTACGCTCCGATGGGGCCGCGGGCACCGGCATATTTACTGTTATGGATGGCTGCCACTGGGGGCTTTGTATAAGATGCAGGGTAACTCGCATAGTTTTCTTTTTTTCGAGTCTGTGGGTTAAAGCGGTATAAGGTTTCTATTGGTCTAGGAATCTCCCCTGACACCTCGTCATGATGTGGACATTCACGTGGGCCACTGCGGCCCTGGCCGGCCTTTCCATGATATCGTTTACATCCGCAACCGTTCTCCACACATCAAGCCGATGGATCCTGAACGAGCAAAACCAGCGCGTTAAGCTCCGATGCGTGAATTGGGCTGGCCACATGGAAGTCAACATTCCCGAGGGTCTGCAGCACCAACCAGTCGGCACCATCGCAAACTGGATCGCTTCCAATGGATTCAATTGCGTTCGACTGACATATTCCGCTGACCTGGCCCTGAATCCAAACCACAAAGTCTCCGACTCTTTCACGCGTGCAGCATCACCTGCTGGTGTAAGCACTTCGACGATGCAGGACCTATACAATTCGGCCGTGTCCAAGAACTCCTGGCTGGCGTCGTCGACAACCCTTGGCTCGTTCGCGAAGGTCATCGATGAACTCGGATCGCGAGGCATCATGGTAGTGCTCGACAACCACATATCGCGCGCAGGGTGGTGCTGCTCCTCGAGCGACGGAAACGGCTGGTGGGACGCAGCATCAGGCTACGTCGCCTTAAACAGCCAATACTTCAAAACGCAGGACTGGCTCAACGGCCTCAAAGCCATGGCGCAGTTCTCCGCCTCCCACTCCAATATCGTCGGCATGGCACTCCGGAACGAACTTCGTGCGGTTGACAGCCAGGACGGGAACAATCACGCCGACTGGTACAACTATGTTGCGCAAGGCTGCTCCGCAATTTACAGCACGAACAAGAACTTGCTGATCGTTATCGGTGGCGTAAATTATGCGACGGATATGTCCTACCTGTACAGTAAGCCCTTCGACCGCTCCGCGTATCCCAACAAAATCGTCTACGAATTCCACAATTACGAGTGGACATTCTCCGCGCCCAACTGCGACTCACACAAATCATCCATGGGCTCCAAGACCGGGTATCTGCTCACGCAAAACCAAGCCTACACGGGTCCGCTGTGGCTGAGCGAGTTTGGCTGGGCGCAAAATGGGCCGACGGATGCGGAGAATAGGTATGTGAGTTGCCTTGTGAGCTATATGGAGAACAATGATGCGGATTGGGCGTACTGGGCGCTCATGGGGAGTTATTATGTAAGGGATGCAACGGCGAATTTTGATGAGACGTTTGGATTGTTAAATCGGGATTGGAGTGATTGGAGGAACGGGTCGTTCCCTAGGACGTTGGGCAATATGATGACGGTTACTCAGGGGCCAGGATTTGAGTAGTGTCAGAGAGCAGACTGTCTAAATTCCGATTCCGGTTGAATATGGAAGACCAGAATATGTATGATTCAAAGAATAAATGACCTGGAAGCATCTTCTAAGACACAGAAGTCGTTTAATCGCACCGCCACTATCTCACTAGTGGCACAAGCTAATAGAGTTCGGGGTGATGAGGAAGGTTTCACTAGTCCCACACCGCACCTTCTTTAGCGACTATAGAGATGAAGTCGGATCAACCTCTTGCCTTTTGGCCCTTTCACCATTTTTCCCCCGAGCCCTCACGCCCTGCTATATATCACTGTACTTATGCAATACCTACATCAGCGTTGTTATCCTTTTGCTCTCCCTACGTGATATGTAAGTTCGGAATCTCCTGGTACTGCCTAGAGGTGAGGTACAAGGACCCTGAGGATCATTGGAAGGGCGCTGAAAGGATTGAGAAGTTTACGAAGGTGAGCGCAAGGGATGTGGAGTTTATTAAGGCGGTTTGTCCCCGGTGGAATTGGATTGGGAAGTGAGGCATGAGATGAGATCGTAGCCTATCGGAGGGGTAGGGTACTGGACCGGGGTAGACTAGGTAGTGATTGGTATGAGGTGTTGGGATTTTGCATGGGGCTGTGGAAACGACATGGAAACCATGTAGACCGAGGCCATAAAGTACTGTACGCATCAGGCGAAGTGACAGTCCGGGACAGTTGGATAAAAAATCGTTTCGGTTAGAAGGCAGACATGAGGAAGCTCAGTCATGGATTCTACAACTGAACAAGTCTGGGTGGAACAAAACACGTGGAGATACAGAGGTTGACTGATTATATTAAGAAGATGGAGGCCGGAGTATTAATATTAAACCGCTATAAAACATGTGAGACTGACTGTTGACCTGCCCAAGATCTATCCGTTGACCAACGCAATATCTATCAATATACAAAAGGAAACATCTCTGGAGATTAATGCTTCTCGATTAGGCGGCGCAACGTCTTCCTTCGCCCCTTCCTCTACCGCATTCTCAGCACTCTACTGTGCCTTCGCACCCTTCTTTCTCTTGCTCTTCCCCTTGCCACCCCGCTTCGTAACCCTAAACGCCCAGTACGTAAACACGGCAACGGCCACATTAAAGAAAATGTAAGCCCAAACAATTCCGAAATTGCGCCACCGTTCACTCCAATAAATCTCCGAGCCCGCGAGGAACTGATCCGAACTGCTAACCGAATAGTACCGGCACTCCTCTGTGGCGTCAGGGTTTTGGAGAGTTCCGGTTGCCTGCGAAAGGTACGCAGCCATGTACTCGCCGCACGTCTGGTTTGGCGGTGGATTGAACACCGACGTCTCGCTCTCCGTGCAAACGACCTGTTGTCCGGATAGACCCGTCGATACGATTCCACCGATCCAGTACGTGAACGGCGAAAGACGGTACATGAAGATCCAGAAACCAGGAAGCGCGTCAGGCGTTTGAAGGACACTGCAGAAAAGGAGGCTCATAAAGGTGAGGAGCGTGACGATGCCGCTAGCTGTTTGTGCATCCGGGAGTGCAGCGATGCACATCTGCGCGAAGGCGCTGGCATAGATGAAGAACTGGATGCAGAAGAGGAGGATTAGGACCTGGCGCTCAGAGGCTTGAACACCAAGGACCGCGTAGTAGAAGCAGGCCCAGATGAGTATGCTGGTGACGATTTGGTAGGGGATTTCGACAAGGACATTGGCGATCATGAAAGCTTTCCAGGAGTAGGTTTTGCTTAGGCGCTCGCGGACTTCATATAGTGACCGCTGGGTGACGAAGAGGGGTTGAATCTGAATTGTATTAGCTTATGCGATTGTAATCGCTCTCGCGCAGAGTTTGCCTGCTGTACGATGGCCGAGAAGATAGTCGTCAGCAGGAAGACAGCAAACAAAAAGTTCTGCATGCCTGCCAGCGAAGTGTTCCCGTCGAAGAATGTGAATCCGATAAACAAGATTGCAGCAATACCCAACATGAACTTCGCAAATATGTGACTCGGCATCCTCCAGTACTGCTGGTATACGCGATAGGTAACTTCCCAGACCTGAGCGAAGAAAGGCATTGCAAACTCTGCAAGGGCGCCAGCCTCCTCTTCTCCGGCTACAATGTCGTGTTGCTTCTCCTGATGGATTCTGTCGATCTCGCGTTCGACGGACTGACGCTCGTCGCTCGACTTCCACACCGTATACCAGCTTTGGCCTTGATCATTTCGGCCGTTGTTAACGATTTCGAGCATGTATTCGGCGGGATTCTCTTCATCATTGCATTTTCGAGCGCCGTGGGATTCGAAGTAATCAAGGAGCGTACGAGAATTCTGCCCGATTTCACCGAAGTAGACGGTTTTGCCACCCTTGGCAAGAAAAAGGAGGCGGTCAAATTCTTGGAAGAGGATAGCGCTTGGTTGATGGATCGTGCAGAGAACTTAGAAATGTCATTAGCTATGGTCAGTATTCAAATGAAAGGGGGTTCTTACCTGCTTGGCCTGCATCTGCAAGCTTGCGCAAGAACGCACATCTCGCCCATGAGCTCTATTGAGCTGTTAGCATCGGCCTATATCTATGTTGGAAAGCACTCACCTGACTGTCGAGTCCCGAGGTAGGTTCGTCACTTTAAGAGGCGCGTTAGTTATATTGATCTTCCCTGGAACGATATATAAGGAACTTACAGGAAGAGAAGTAGTTTAGGCTTTGCCCCGAGTTCTACGCCGATAGTCAAAAGCTTGCGCTGTTCGACATTAAGCCCTTCGCCAGGCACGCCAACGACTGCATTAGCGAAATCACCCATGTTCAACATCTTGATCACCTCTTCCACATATTCGTACTTCTCTTTCTTGCTGACTGACTTTGGTTGACGAAGCATGGCGCTGAAGCGAAGACTCTCGCGGACAGTAGAGGTTTCCAAGTGGAGATCCTCGTATTCATTAGCTTTCGCATCAGCGCATTTTGGTCATGATGACTCACCTTGTTGCTGAACGTAACCTGTTTTTCGCTGGAAGCTAGCATCGAGAGGCTTCCCATTGACAAACATGTTGCCAGTAATCACTCCCATCGTTGTCCTCTGCGCAAGCACGTCCAGTAGAATGGTTTTACCTGCACCACTAACGCCCATGAGCGCTGTGAGCATACCGGACTTAACCCATCCAGAGACGTGATCCAAGAGTCGGCGAGGCTCACCCTTGATTTCGATATCATAAACTGCATCTCTCCAGGTGAAGACATCCTTCCGAGGTTCCACAGCTCTGACATCTACCGCTTCAGTTCCTGCATTGGGGTCGATGACACTAGCAGACTCTTCATCCGACTTGCGTTCTCTGCCGTTCTTCTGCAGGTGCGGCAGGACATGACCACGCTGGAAGACGAGCACCTCCGCCGTGCTTGTAGTCCAGGAATTGAGCTCCACCGCGACGAAGTAAAGAATCATGAAGAAAACTAGAAAGCCGACCGGAATACTGAAGTTCCGCCAGGCATGCGAGTAGGAGTATTCGTAGTTTGTGGCGATGAACGTGTCGCCGCAAACGGTTTGCTGTCCAGCTACGGCCCCCACAATACTGCAAATCCAGGAATCTCCTTGGAGCGGCGTGTAAGCAGGGATGATGGATAAACATGTGAACTCCCGCCCGTGGGATTTATTCGCGACAAGGATTTCGAGAGCGTAGAAAACCGGGTTGATCCAGCGGATCCAACTGAACCAGGGATGCATGTTGGGCACCGCGATGACGATGCCAGTGTGTAAATCACGATTGCCAGCACCAATACTCCAGACAGAGCCATGGCTTGCGAGACCGTCTTCGTAAGGGCAGCCATCGTCCTAAACACCGCCGACATAACGAAAGTGGTGATGTAGGTGATGAGGAAGTAGAGGAAGAATCGAGCTGGTTCCCGGCGTAGACCTGCCGTAAAGTAGAGGATAATGTTGAATACGACTGTCTGAACAAATTTCACCGGTATATCCGCTACGATGCCAGCGGTTGCTTCGGTAGCCGGGTGATAAAATGCGTAGGATGCATGCTTCTCGACGACAGGGCGTTGCGCATACAAAGAATTAATCTCAGAAATAGCGGTAAGAGCATTGAACAAGATAGCCAGGAAAAGAACAGACCCCTTGGCGAAGAAGCCGGCTATCGCGTCCGGTGTACCGAAGAAAATGGATCCAACCATCAGTGCCATAACAATATTTAGTGTGGCTTGAGTAGCTTTTACTGAGATATCGCCCCAAATACGTTAGTAAGCTCTCTTCGTATTCAACCGAATCTGCATGGGGACGCTGACGAGGAGGGGTGACTTGGGCCGGAAATTCTTCGCCTGTGCAAAGTTCTTTTGCTCTCAAAGTCACGTGGGGCTCTCGCCCTGGCTGTCCATGGGGAACTCGGCTTCGTACTCCTCAATCTCCTTCATCAATTCCTTGTATTCGGGAGATTCTCGCCAGTACCGTTCGAACTCATCGGGTGTACGAGGCACTTTTTCCTCCATGTCAGGTCTCAGTTTCCGCTCGTGAGGGTTGGTCACACTTGTTAAGAAGTCACCAGTATGATCGAGCGCACTAGAGTGAAAGTCATGGCCAACCTGTATTGAAAACTATGAAGGACTATCTACTTAAATAAAGAGCGTTGCAAAGATCGTCAGGAGAGGATCTTCAGGAGAGATCAACAGGAGAGATCAGTTATACAAGCAATGATGCTACCTGAGTGGCCAGCACTCGGTGATAACCAGTGGTCTGTCGTAGTGGATAGTACCAGCCCTGCCGTTCGAAGAAAGATCTTGCGCGATCGGCCGGGCCAAAATATATATTTGTCGGCCCTCGTACAACACTGCGGCCTTGTCAAAGATGTCGTAGATGCCCCAGGCTGGCTTAGTAGATTGCAACAGCTGCGACATTGTTGCCAAACTCCGATGCGGTTCGCAATGACTGTACGAACTTGAATGCGGTTGCTGCAGAGGGTCAGCAAGTTAGTCTAAGTCTGCGGAATGGGACAATACCCGAATCAAGGCCCCGTGTTGAATTGTCCCACGCGGCAAGCGGCGAGACAGCAAGCATCATTTCAGCTATGCTCACTCGTTTCCTCTCCCCTCCAGAAACACCCCGGATGAAGTCGTTGCCAACCTTGGTGTTGTACGTATGGCTTAGACGAACCACTGCCATGACGACTTGGGCAACGAACTTTGTGAATTCTTCACGGGACATGTCCTGAATCCGATGTGATGGTGTGCGGGTCGCCGCTGCGAACTCTAATGTTTGACCGACTGTGAGGTGAGGAAAATGCTTATCAACCTACAGATTCTGTTAGCGCCCAAATAGAGTCATTAAGAGGGTACCTCTCATCTCCTGGTTGTAAATCGCTTCTCCTTTGAACTCCTTTATCATCTGCTTCTGGGGGATGCCATTGTAATGGATTATGGAATTCTCATCTTGCCCGAGTCCATGCAATTCTCCGCACATGGTCTTCAAAAGCGTACCACATCCCGAACCCGGCCTTCCGAGAACGATTAGGAGCTCGCCGCTCTTGACGACACCGTCGAAGTTATGCAAAATGTGTTTGCAATCCTTCTTGCCGAAGCTGAACGATTCACCAAACCGCAGTAGTGCTGGAAGAAAGTCGGCCACCGTCTTCTGGAGCTGCAATGCCGCGCCGGAACCATAAACGTTCGGGTTCTTATACACAATACCAACGTTCTTCGTAGTAAATCCTTCCTGCTCCAGTTGATGCCTGAACATTCGCAGGAACTTCGAGAGGTCGAATTCATCACTCTGTGGAACCACAACGGCGTCACCTGGTGCGGCGATGCTAGATCTTCGTTGTGATAGAGTGGTGATTATTCGTTGGAGTTCCCTAATATCGGACTCTTCTATGGTCGCCTGCGTGCTCTTTCGCCTAAGCATAGCAGGCTTCTCGAAGTAGTCTGATGATGATGCGCTTGGGTCGCCGGAGTCGGATCTTCCATGATTGGTACCAGTCTTAATCGGCGCAAAGCGACCAGTTGAGTCGTCGCTGGATGTGCGTGATGATTCGGTAGGCTCGATAGGTTCTGAGTACGGACGACTCTCAGAGGTGTGTCCATCGGGAGCGTCGGTCTCACGTCCCGGGGGCGTTCGGATGATTCCATCGCCAGCTGCTGAGGAGGACATGGCCGGCAGTGACTAAGGGACTGTAGTGAAATGGTGGAGATGGGTTTCGAGGATGGTACTACCCTTTGTGTTTAAGAATTGGGCCACAAACATATCGGAACCCGAGTTGTTCGGGGCCAATGTTGTCGTCTCAAGAATAAGCTTTAAGGGGATGCTCAATGACGTTCCCAAAAGCTGTCCTAGGCGGATGCGGATCTATGTCGGCACCCAATAATTGGGCTGAAGCGGACGAGCGTAGTCGCTTTTGGTTGCCTTAGGATCGACTTGCAGTTAGACGCCTGCAGTGGCTTGGACCAATGTCCGTCGCTGTTTCGTGCGTGGCCCATGCGCGGGTGGGCTGTGGCCCCCCTCCATGCATCCGGCGGAACTATAGCTTAGCATGTGCGGTTACTTTTGTTAGCGGATGTGAGCGAGCAGGTGGAAAATTGACGAGCATCTTCATTCATTAAAAGCTATGGAGAGCTATCCTACTTAAATAGCGAGCGAGATGAACCGGAATGAGGATTCAAGGGAGGATTCAAGGGAGCAACGGAATGAAAACAGTCAAGTGTTACTCGGTTACAGCGGACAAAGCGGAGGGTTCGGAGCGCACGAAAACGACCCCCGACTGCTCAGCCGCACATACAGCGGGTGTTAACACCGCTGAGACGCCTCACTGCATACAAGTGAACAAAAAAATCTGAGCTCAGCCCAAAAACCGTTTGGTACGTACGAAGAAGGCGTCGTTATGGCCCAATAATGATGAGAGCTCCGCCGCCGACCGTGAGATCCTTTGTTGGAGGTCATGTTTGGCAGCTGAAAGTACTCATAAATATTGTCTTCAGAGATCGTTGATTAAAAGATGCTAAAGAGTGCTATCGTACATAAATAACGAGCGAGATAACCTCTCACAATGATTTATAAGTTGTATCAGAATTGACAAGGGGGATTGGTGATGATACTACTCTGTTACACAAGGTAGCAAGGTTGCCCATGGCAGTTTCGCCAACATCCTTATCTCATCAGCACGTGAAATCCAAAGCAAACACAGGGTTACCAATGCAGGCACGGCACTATCCAGCTAGCATCATGCAAGGATTCCTAGGCGCGAAGATCTTCCTGTATCATTAGGCTACCGGGATTGTTCTAGACCGATCACGTGCGAGTTCACCCAATTGTCGCCCCAAGCCCGCCAACCGTCAAACACCAAAGAGAAAATAGAAAAAGGGTGTTGCCCATTACCTTGTTTCCAGCGAGTCTGTCTCATAGAGAGTCGGAAATCTTGGCTCTAGTTCCCGCAGCTGTGATGAGCATTTCTCCACATTCCGAGCTCGGCCGATATAAATCACCGACATTTGCCGAAGGCAAGTCGGAGCGAATAAAACCGCCGAGTAATAGACTTGGACAAGCCTTTACATGCGTTCATCTCGTCTACGAACTTCGTCCAGCCCGGATGCAGAAGGGTTCAGCCTGCCGTCTTAGAATTCCGCGGAGCATACTGAAATACGTCATTACCGTTCCTGGGCAAAGTTGCGGGTTCTAATGTCTTACACCACCACAACGCTACGTACTCACTACAATATACGGTCAAATTTCATTCGGGAGCCGTGGTGGCCGGATCCGGAATGCAGAAGAATCCGGACTGTGTAACAGTAAAAGAACACAGTAGAATTGCGCACTTTCGCCGCCGGTTAGGAATCAACATTCCTTGCAGTAGCATCTTTGCTTACTGCGAGTGTAAAGGAGGCCGCCGAATCATCCGAGCCGGACCACCCAGTACGTCGCTCGAACGGTCTGAACATCGTCCCGGACGTCCCTAGTAGACGTGGTGACGTATAGTCAATCGATGTTGCATAGTCGCCCTCACTTCCACGGCTTGTACGCAAAGAAGCGAACCCAAAACAACACACTCAACAAGATTTCATGTAAACCCAGAATGTCATTAAAGGAATTCGATGATCTTTTGCGGTATGGGAGCATACTCGTGGGGCATACATGAAAACATTCGGTCCAAAAGAGCAAAGAGTCGCATGTTGGTAGACCGTAAATATGTGCCTACTGCGATGTTAAGCAGGCTGCCATGCTCGCCACCAGATTGGTCCGGTGTGCTCGCCTGTGCCTTGTATGTCTCGGAATCTTCAAAAAGGGACACGCTCGCTGATTTCGTCATACGTGCTACGTATAATATGGATTCAAAGAAAGGGGATGAAACGATGCTTTGTGATCTAAGACCGTTCATCCACCTCGATTGTGTATATAGATCGAGTTTTCCACTCATTTAATTAATCATGGGTTGCTACATTGATTCCCTGCACTCGGTTACAGTATCGCCGTCTTGGTACTACTTCCGTGCACAGAATCGCTAGAGCTCATTAGCTGGGCCAGTAGACATAGCATAGAGTTTGGTAGGACAGGGTATGAGGGCAGAGTATGGTAGCAGCAGCAGCCACCTAGTTACATACATTGAATTCCTTCTGTTTCGGGTCATAGACTTGGCTTGTATTTTTAGGCCCGGAATCGCGTATCGTAGTAAGAATACTCTGTGCATTGGCGCGTAGTTCTGCACTGTTCGCGATGTCGATCTCTGAGCGTCAACAGCGCTGCTCGCGGGTTGACCCCATGTCGCGCTGCTGGCCTTGGCCGGAAAGGAAGCTCTTACCCATTAAAGCAAGGGGGCGGCGGCCCTCTCTATACATACATTTTTAGATGGGCTATAGCAGTAAGAGCAGTAGCAATAACAGGAGCAGCAGCGGCGTAGTGCAAAGGAAAAAAAAGGTGCGTCGCGGCGTGCAGTAGCCATTCAAGCCTAAGAGCACGAAAGCAGTGTAGACAGCAGAGATAGAGAATCAACAGTCTAACCGCACCGAGACGGGGAAACGCAGTACGTAAGCAGAAGGGCAGAGAGGAGTCTTGGGCCAGTGGCCAATCGAACGGCGAAGGTACAAGGACAGTCAGTAGCTGGCTTAGTGGGCGGGCGTGGACATCTCGCGCTATCGTGGACTAAGAAATACTGGCACTGAGCTATCGTTCAAGCTATTATAGCCAAAGCCGTAGCATTAGGTCCTTAACTTCTCTTACTTGTTGAGCAGTTGAGAGACCGAACGGGGTTGCATTTAGAACCTAAGAATTTAGACGGCGAGTAGAGGCTATATACAGCAAAGAAATGCCAAGCCGGCCAATTGTATGTCTGACTAGGAGGTCGCTTTTACGGCAATACTACTGAAGCGGAGCGCGAATTATACGTCCCCAATGCGTTCTTCTATGCAGATGGCCGATTCAGTACTGCCGTGACAGCGGACAACGGGCTGGAAATTACCGTTCAGTTACTAATATTGCAAAGGTATAATCTATTAATTCCCTACAGAATTCACTTCGCCCTCTAATGCCTCCCTTCTAGGCATTCTAGCGACGTTTCTAATTTCGACGAGTACGAAAGTAATCTACAGGATCAATGGCGTCCTATGCTTACGATTATTAGCTCCGTTGGTTATCAAAATGACCAGCCATTTGAACTATATAGCCTCCGCCGTTTTGAACTTGGAACTTCAGTGTATGATGCTTTAAAAACGAGTCCTGTTAACTTCTCCCTTATCTGCTTTTTACTAGTTGGGAAAGAAATATTTTAATCATATAAAAATAATTGTAATTTTCTAAAAGAGAAAATTTTATATAAAGTATAGTAAAGTAGGTTTTAATATAAATATTAATTACTCTACTTTTAAATAGTTATAGCTAGTATTTAATACTAGTCTATTTTATTTTACTAAATTTTTAAACTTTGTTATATAATTAACAAAGTTTGTATATTTATAATATTATTAGAAAGCCTATTAAGTAGTCTTATAATTTAAAAAGTTAATATGTTTATAAGCAAGTGGGCTATATAAGTAAGTAAGCTACTTTTACTAATAGTTACCCTTTCTTTCATAACTTTACGAAAACTTAATATTATTTAACAAATATTTAAAATTAGTTTTGTTAGTATTAGCTGCAACGATAATTAAATTTGCATTATAATATTTCTACGTAATTATAAGTTATTAAGCTTAGAATTTACTTTTTAAAAATTTAGTTTTTAGGTATTATATTTTAATAACTATTTAATAAAAAACTATAGAAGTTGAATTTAAGCTATTTTATATAATTTAGATTATATTATGCTTTTATAGTAATAAAATATGTAGGTTTTTAAGATCTTTAGGTAAGTAGAAGTTTTAGTACCTACTTTTTAATATCTTAGAAACTACTAATACTCTAGCTTTAAAATTCTAATATATTATAAATTTAGGCTTTAAGACCTTATATTTCAGATTTTATAGTTTATTATTAAGTAATATTATAAATATAAATAGCTAAAAATTAATTTAAAGTAAAATAAATTCTAAGCTTAATAACTTGTAATTACATAAGAATATTATAATGCAAATTTCGAACTAGTTGCACCTAATATTTAAAAAACTAATTTCAAATTTTTGTTAAATAATATTAAGTTTTCGTAAAGTTATGAAAGGAAAGGTAATTATTAGTAAAGTTGGTCTACTCGCTTATATGGCCCACTCACTTATAAAAAACGTTAGTTATTTTTTATTTTATTTTCTATTTAATTTTTTGCTTTTTTTTGTATACTTTAAGTTATTTTATTTTAATTAAGCTTTGAAATAGAAAAACTTACATAAGCTAGTAGAACAAATTCGTTAATATGTAAAAGCCTATTCAATTACTTTTTCTTCTTAAAAATAAACGCTTATTTTACGACAACAAGTGTTATTTAGGGTAGTATTATTAAAAACAGTAGAAGTAATTTTTGGTATAATTCCATAGTCTAAAAGAACTAAAAGAAGAGTAGAAAAGTCCTTATTTCTACTATAGCTTATAACTGTGCAAAGTGCGAAAAGAGCCTTTAATATTTTTTATTACATGGCTTAACGGAGTAGAGTATAGATTCTAAAAAGAAGCTAATTTAGAAAGGTCTAGATATGAAGCGAAAAGTAAAGCTTTTTTTGTACAATATCTTTTTGGGACTGCTATAATTACTAGATTTTCTTTGTGACTTTAGAGTGTGCTGTAGTAATGTAGCCTTTCGCTTCTAAATGAAGTACTTAATAACAGGCATGAAATTCTAGCCATTTAACAATGCGGAAGGAAAGGTTTCGTACAATGATTAACGAGACCAACGCCTCGTTAATAAGGTTCTTATTAAGGACTTTCCGAAGAACCTGGACGTTAAGCTCTTGCGTTTGGCCTGTGGACATTGCTCTAATGTATAGCTATTAGAGTTGATCAAGCGTTGCTGATTGAATTGGACCTGGAGTTGATCCAACCTTGATTCCATACTTATTCTCAGGATGAGATCGAAAATTATTGCTATCAGGAGCGCCGTACGGTGGATCTACGCAGTATTTGCAGTAGAAAATACGGTTTCTCCCTTGACGTTCTGGTTCTGGTTCTCCGTTCTATGGCGTACGTACGTGGGCCCATGTTTCAATGGCTAAGCGTTTTCTACTCTTTGTTGACTCCGTTTCAATTGAATCTTGAGTGGTTGAGGGTGTAAAAGAGGACGAATCCACTTCAGGACCCATACGTTGTACGGTATTTGAAGTAAATAGGAAGTTTTGAGGGGCTGCAAAATTTTGAGTCGTTGCAAAATTCTTGTGTGTGCCAATAATTATTGATAAGATGATCAATAAAATCCTTGACAACCAGCCTGGCACACCCTGAGACGCCAAAGAAGCCTTCAGGCAGACCTCCTCTACTTGATACGCTACTTCGAAAGGGTCTTATTTCACGAGCGACGATTAACGGCTACTATAGACGACTCTGCTTTTTAGAGGTTGCTGACCTGGAAAACATACAGGCCTGTAAACGTACTCTTATAGCTGCCTTTGAGAAGGAAAGATACTTTCGACGCATTGCCACCGAAAAACCTTTCCTTACCGAAAAGCACCGAAACGATAGATTACAATAGGCTCGAATACATGTACATTGGACACCGTGGCAGTAGGCGCGTGTAATTTAGACTAACGAGTGTTCAATTGCACGTGGCAGCTTTGGGAAGGTCTATGTTACTCAACAGGCTGAAGAGAAGTACTTACCTGCATGCTACATTCCAAAGTTTCGAGGTTATTCAGCATATATGTTATGGGTTGCATTACAAGCTACGGCAAAGGTCCTCTAGTTGTGTTTGAAAAGGATTGGGGTAATATCTCTGGTGTAGTATATTGAAAGTACATCGTCCTAGTTATACATAAGATAAAAAGGTTCATCAAGCAGCAGTTCAAATCCCAATTTTGATGGAAGATAATGTCACGGAACAGCATTGATTGGTACTGTAGCCTACACTTGTTTGTTACCGCCTACACTAGGTCCATTACCGCCTCCACTAGGTCCATCTGCCTTCATTAGTCCCTTCTAGCCTCCTTGCTACCTGCTTGGCGCTCATCTGCCTAGACACTCATTTACATATATATACATCATCTAGATAGCCCTTAATTCATCATGGGTTGCTACATTGATTCCCTGCACTCGGTTACAGATAAGGCTCCTTCACATACCGTACGAGCAACAGGAGAGCTACACCAATCCCTTGGCGGATTGCAGATGAAGAGTAGCCTGCCAATTCAACAGATTTAAACCCTATTGAGAATGAATGGCGGATACTGAAGTACGAAGTTAGTAAGAGGTTTCTAAAAACTATGGAGGAAGTTCGACAGTATACAAAGAGGAATGGGCAAAGCTACAACTTTCTGACTTCTCTAAATATGTACTTAATGTAAGGGAACGCTGTTTGGCAGTTATAGAGGCTAATGGCGACCTTACACGCTGGTAACTCCACTGTAACCTCTCAACTTTGATAATTGGTGGGTTGATGGGGGAAATCGTGGCTTGACAGGGAGAGAGAGGGGGGGGGGGGCAACCCGTACATGTTACCCCCGTGTACAGTTAGCCCAAAAATGGAAACGGAGAACCGAAACGCCACACATCTATGCCAAACGCCTAAATGCACATCCTGACAATCTACCTTGACATAGTCTCCACCAGGAATTGGTAGCCTTCCCTCACTGCCTTCCAACCCCTCCCATCCTCGCGATCGCGATACAAATCAAACAAATGTGGCACTCCTTCCACTACACTGAACCCACTCTCAATACCCCTACTCTTCAAAGCCTCATATGTATCCCGCGCCTGCCGCAGTGGAACGAGATCATCCACATCGCTATGAATCAAGAATGTGGGCGTCCTGTAGTTGCCCTTCAGGATCTGCGAGCGCGGAGAGATGGCTACGACACGATCATGAGCGGGCTGCGGGAGGGCGAGGTACTTGGACTGGTCCTCGGACTGCGATTTGGGTGGAAGTCCGTTGAGCAGAATTGGTAGCGCCTGGCCTGTCCAGTTCATGTGCAAAACAATGCGGGAGCGCGGGTCAGCCATGGAGCACCATCCACCGACGGCGCGCTTGCGGGTATCCACATTGTAGCCTGTGATGGGCTTGTCCTGCACCGCCTCGAGAAGGTCGTATGAGCCCGGAACAAGCTCTTTCGAGTTCTCAGGGAAATTCGGTCTGCTCCAGAAGGGGTCTTCGTAGTTGCTAGGGCAGTAGAACGCAAGTATTACATTAGGAGGTGCGATGCCTCGTTGGAGTGTGGTGAAGCCGAGGGAGAGCGCGAGAGTGCCTCCTGTGGACCAGCCTACGACGGCAATTTTAGAGCTGTCAATTCTTAGGCCATTGGTGGGGAGGTTGAAAGAGAGATTTGGGAGCTCGTTCCGGCACCATTCCAGCGCGTCGTACACATCTGTCATGGCACCGTCGACGATGTTGATCTCGGGACATAGGCGGTAGTCGATGCTGACCGGGAGGAAGCCGTTTTCGAGGAGCAGTTGGGTTTGTCGGGGGCGGATGTCTTTGCGGGAAAGCATCGTGTGGCCGCCGCCATGGATCATGAGAGCTAAGAGCTTGTTAGACTGAGGCTCGAATCACGCTCGTGGTTGGAAGTACATACCAACTGGTCGTCTGGCATCTGCAGCCTGGGAAGCATTGGGGAGATAAATATCCGCCATCAAGGACACTCCATCAATCTCTTTGAAGCAAACCGTCTCCATGCGATCCCCCGGAATCCGCTTGGCCTTCGCGTCTACGTCTATGAATTCGGATGTGCTACGTCGGTATTAGTGTTGGCCTGACAAGAAGGACCAAAGCACTCACCGACGCGGAGTCTGAAGCGACGAGCCTAGAGTCAAAGACGCCGTCTTGGTCTTCTTCGCGATGGATTCCCACAGCTCGATCAAAGAGCCAGTCGTCACGATCTCCTCAGATTTCATCTTGAACTCCTTCTCAATCGCTGAACATAGCTCGATACTGAGGAGTGAGTCCATTCCGAGATCCTCGAGGGCAGATTCGGGGGACACGGCGCCAGTGACATCCAACAGTTCGGCTACTAGCCGGCCGAGCCTGGTGAATGTGTCTGACTGGGGAGACGCATCGTCGTCTCCCTGGACACTAGACGGCCCAGTCGACTGTGCATCAGACTCAGACGGTGTCTCCAAGCTGGGCGTCGGAATCTGCGTGACATGGGCCGATCGCGTCCGCGAGCTGCCTTCCGAAGCACTCGCTGTCTGCGAGTTACGACTCAAGTACTCGCTCATCGCCCGCACGTCCTGGAGATCTCCGAACTTGTCCACTGGGATCTTGACATCGAACTCGTCTTGGACCGCGTTGAGCACCTCCGTGTTCATGAGGGAGTCGACGCCCAAGTCATCCAGTGTCGACTCGGGCTTGATGGCGGCCAGAGGGACGTCGGTGACTTTGCTCACGAGCTGCCGGAGGCAGAGAAGATCATCGACGACGCCCTCGAGGGCTGCCGAGACTTGCATGGCCGGGGGCGGGAAGCTGAGTGAAGGCGTTCGTGCGGGCATTTCTCGCGAGGCAGTCACGGTTTCCTGGGCGGGAGCCTGAGGCGTGGTTTCCGCATTCGCAGCCGTGAGTACCCGAGTCAATGACGCGATTGCCACTCTGGTAAACTCCACGTCCTGGATGACCATGGCCAACCTGCCGCTCTCAGTGAAGACGTAAATGTCATTCATGTAGCTCTTGTCGCTGACCGTCCGTGAATGCGCATACACAGTCCAGCTGTGCTGCGTTTGGGGATCGAACTCGCTGCTCTCCTGGATCCGTCCGATATGGCCGCAGATATAGACCTGATTGGGGCTCCACTGGTTCAGGCAATTAACTTTGATACCGGCGACCTGCACAAAGTTGTCGACTGCAATTGGGCCAGACAGCGTCTTGTTCGTGATCAGATCGTTTCGAGCCGGAAGCACGATTTGGGCAGCGACCTCGTCGCCAACGGCGCAAACTGCTTTCACGGCTTGGTAATAATCGGCGTATTTTACAACTCGACTGAAAAGCTGGTAGATGAGGGAGCCTCGCAGGCCGGTGGCACTCGGATCCTGGAGTAGTGCCATCGGTCGTCCGAGGCCGACGAGCGTCTCGTAACGCGCCATCTCACTTTGGATCGCCGCCTCGTTTGCGGATGTGAGGACTATATCCCCAGTGCAGTGCTCTATTGACTTTCTAGGCGCGGGAGTGGAGAAGGCGAATGTCCATGCGTCATGCCCTTCATTGGAGGGTCGCAGTGTCAAGGTAATTTCTCCCTTAGGATTAACACCGAGAGGAGAGTGGAACGCCAAGTTTGTGAAGCGCTTGATGGCTTTCGTTGGAGTCGCATTTGCAAGCTTGCCGAGTGCCCGATATGCGATCTCTGTGTACCAGTCGGCGGGACACAGAGGACTGTCCAGGACAGCGTGGCCTCGGACGAGCAGCTGGAATTCCTCGCATTTCGGGTTAACGGTGAAGACGGCGCCTTTGCTCGATTCCGAAACAACTGTGAGCAATTCTGGGGCTGTAGCGACGATGGCTGTAGGTGTGGGCGTAGGTACAGACGCCGTCGCTTCCTTCCATTTCAACCAATGCCTCGTCTTCTCGAACTGATACGGCGGGAGGCTGATAGGCGTGAAGCACTTCCGTTGAATGCGGTGGAATGGCCAGAATTGGACCTTCTGACCCGCCTTCCACAGCTCAACTGTGCTGTCTGCGAGATGATCAAGCGCATCATCACAGGCCAGCCGGATCGCATGGAAGGTATGCTGCTGTCGAGCCTGCGCATCAAACACTCTGCGCACCATACCCGTGACAGAGGAGTCTCCGCCGGCCTCGAGCCAGGTGCATGGCCCAAGTTTTCTGGCGAGTCTCTCCACAGCGGCGCCGAAGTGCACCGCGGTGCGGGTATGCTCGACGATGTGGCTGGATGTAATGTCGTCCCAGGTCGACCCCTCTGAGCATGTCTCGAGGAGGATTGAGCCGTGGTGGAACGTAACATCTTCGGCTATCTTAGCAAGTTCGGGGAGAAGTGGCTCGGTGAACTCCGAGTGGAACCCGTGCGTGACCTTCAGTACGCGGTTCCGAATCGTTCCCAGCGTAGCAGTCTTCCCCGCGAGCAGTTTGGTGACGTATTCAATCGAACCCGCCGTGCCTACAAGTACATGGCTAGTAGGGCCGTTGAAGCAGGCAATCTCGACACGATGCCCAGAGTTCGACTGAGCAACCATATCCACAATCTTGGACGCGGTCTCGACCGATGCCTCCAAGGAGATCATGGACCCACGCTCCGCTCCCCAAAACTTCTTGATGAGAGATGCGCGGCCAGCAATGATCTTGATCGTGTCCTTCAGGGAGAGTCTTCCGGAAACGCAAAGTGCCGTCAGTTGGCCGAAGCTGTGGCCTATCACCGCATTGACCTTCAGTCCAGCAGCCATCCAAGACTTTGCAGAAGCGTACTGCGCAGCGAAGAACATGCAATGGAGCTTGACGACGTCTTCAACAGCACACCGCTGGCATATATCAGATATCTTCAAGTCGAGACCGGCGGCGCGGATGGCAGTGATTGCGACATTCAGATGACGGCGGAACAGCGAGACCTTGTCGATCATCTCCCAATCTAGTCCAACGTGATCTCGCGTCTGGCCGCCAAAAACGAGGACCACTGGCTTGGCCGAGGATTTGCAGTTCGGCTGTGGGGAGTTGAGTAGGTCGATGATGTCGGACGTCGTGGTTGCTGTTCCCGCAATGGCGTGCTCCGAGAAATGCTGGAATTTGTCCAGCATGTTGAAAGCAACATCACTGGTGGCTTCCGAGAAGAATTTCCGCAGTTTCTTTTGGATAGCCTTGCTACCCGCGACCAGGCTTTGCGCTGACAGTGCCGAGACGAGGACCGGTACTTTCTTCAAAGCCGTGTGCTTCATCTTCCGGATGGGCGGTTGGCAAACAACCATGGCGCCATTGCTTCCTGCAGCCCCATAGTTGTTGACTAGTACCGCCTTGAAAGGCGCTTTCCAAGGCGTGAGCTCTTGCGGTATCATCATGTGATGAGTCTCCAGCGACGGAATCTTGGGATTCAGAGTGTTGTGGCTCGCGAGCTTGGGAATAACTCCCCGGTCCATCATGAGTGTCGTTTTGATTAGGGAGGCAACTCCGGATGCGGCCTCGGTATGGCCGAAGTTGCCCTTCACCGAGCCCAGGTAGATGGTGGAATCTCGATCAGTGCTACCGATGGCTTCCCGGATGCTTGAGATCTCGACGGGATCACCTGCTTGAGTCCCTGTCCCATGCGCCTCGACGAATGTTCTGATGTAATGTTAGTCCTAGCAGATATTTGGGGGTTGGGGGAGGGGGGCCCTTACACCGCCTCTTTGGATATACCACTCTGCCGCAGCACCTCCTTATAAAGATTCAATTGCGACGGCCCATGCGGCACGGTGATGAACGTCTCATTCATACACTGATTGACTGCCGATCCGGCAATGACACCAATAATCGGATCTCCATCCCGCCGCGCAAGATCAAGTTTCTTGAGGAACACCAATCCAACACCTTCACCGCGACAGTATCCATCGCCCTTGGCGTCGAAGGGCTTCGTCTGGCCGGTGGGGCTCAGGAAATTTGCTCCCATGAGATTCTCCCATAGGTACGGGCTTGTGCAGACATTCACGCCGCCAGCCAGAGCCGCGGATACGGTACCAGCCTTGATCGCTTTGCAAGCTGCATCAATGGCGACTGCTGAAGCGCTGCATGCAGTGTCGAATGTCATTGAAGGGCCGGTCCATCCGAAGTAATGACTGATCCTGCCACAGAGAAAGGCGCGGAGCTCTCCTAGGGCTGAGAATGCTGATGGCTTGTGTGAAGCGATGTTGTCGTGATAATCCGTCGTCGCAACACCCACGTAGCATCCAACATCCCCTGGTGGCGTGGGATCGTTGAAGAAGCCGGATGATCCCACGGCCTGATACGCCGCCTGCAATAGGAGTCTTTGCTGGGGGTCCATGGCCGCTGCAGCCCGAGACGAAGTTTTGAAAAACTTGTGATCGAAGCCATCCGCGTCATGGACGAAGTTGCCCCAGAAGGAGCGACCGGCCGTCCGCCTCAGGGCGTCGGCAGACCACCGGCTCTCAGGAAGTCGCTCGACCATGGACGTGCCGGCCTCGATGATATTCCAGAAGTCGTCCAGCGAGTCGGCGCCCGCGTACTTGGCTGCCATGCCGACAATTGCTATGGAGTCATCGGGGTAGGTGTAAGGCAGTGGCGCGGTTGCGGGAGAACCATCCACCTTCGTAAATTCGAAGCCAGAGCGCCGGGATATCGATGATGGGATGGTCTCTGAGAGGCCGATGGCTAGGATGTGTTCTTCGGGGCGGACGGCAGCGTGGAGGGTGGAATGCCAGTCCGCTAAACGGAGAAGAAGAGATGAAATGGCAATTTCAGTGAGAGATCCGCTCTCGATAGTCTCGCCATCGTAGTTTGCTTTGACGGGGACTTGGAGAGCATTGGCGTTTCCGAGTTGCATGTCCTCCCTGACCTCGCACCAGGTGAGTAGTTGAGCTGCGGCATCCGCATGGCATGGGGCGTGGAATCGTCCTCGGAGTTCGATTTCTCGGACGATAGCCCCCGCTCGAGACAGATCTTGGACAAGTTGTTCTCTGTCCGATTCGGGAGTCGTAATGGTGACGCTGCTGATGTCGTAGTCGACACTAATGTATGCGTTGGGGTATCTTGCAATGACTTCTTCGCATATCCGGCCGTCAGGGTTGGGCTTCCATCTCGCGGCAAGACAGACGAATGCTTTCTTCTGCTCGGAGAAGTCGCCATCGAGGTCCACGCAGGCTCCGATGGACAGGGCGAGTCGAAGGGCGACGCTGGCTTTTTTGGAGAGCCCCTCCCCTGAACTGCTCGAGGCAAGTGCGATAGCCGAAAGCACACCAGTGCAAAGTCCCTGAACTCCTGACTCTTTGACGCGAGCCATCGCTGTTGAATGTGACTCGCCAACCGTGGCGAGATGCTGAAAGTACAGTCCGATGTGGATGATGACTGTCAGGGGTGCCATCAGCACATTCGGAAGCTTGTCGAATGAATGTTCCAGTACTCCATTGTTGATCCAGGAGCACAGTATCCGTATCGCATCGTCACCGGGAACTCGTCGGTACTGTGGTTGGTTCTGCACAAGACTCTCCCAGACGTCAGGAAGATTCTCGATGGCATTTCGAAAGCTAGAAAGCCGGCCATCATTTCGGATGGACGACCTCACAGCCATAGCCTGCTCCTGACTCGGCCACGGGGTCTGAGGCCCAAAGACAACAATCGAAATCGGAGTAGCCATATTGTAACGAACGAGAAGCAGAACTTGATGATTGAAGTCGAAGTTAATCTCAACATTCACATCGCTTCTAGATTCCTGCTATGTATACACTCCTTGCGTGGGGTGCCCGGGTATGATCCAATAAGACCCGCGCAGAAGGACCCTGCCGCACGTTCTCATGTAACAATATAGGCCCTTAATATCGTCAGCTAGTCGGGTCCCGGCCGTATCTTCCACCACGTCGACCTCTAGTCACGAGATCGGGTCCTGGCCGAGGTAGTTGGCGTCATCCCACGTGTTTAGATCAGCGTTGGGGTAGCATGTAAGAGTCCCGTTCGTACAATGCTCACGTCGTCACCCATTGGGCCCCCAACCCCCGACATAGTCCGAGTTCTCGTATCAAGTATCAAGCCTGGCAGATGCTCATCAGATTATGCTTATTTCGGTCGGACAAAGGTTATCATCTTCGCACTTGACCGGGGAAATGGTGAAGGGCGGGGCTGGACGTCGGAACCGAGCCGTTGTTGGGAAGGACGTAGGGTCCTCCCAGGTCGTAGGGTCCTCGCAGGTCGTATGACACGTGCCTGTCTCAGGGTACATCCCCCTTTTGGAAGCTGATACCGACGGTTCAGCCGCCAATTCACCCGGAAATGCTTCTCGGCGCTGAGCGAAGCTTCAAGAAAGCTTACCGCTGTCCTGGAAATTGATTTTCACCGCCCGTGACTCGGATGCCTTGAAAGGCTGTGTGTGAAGCCTGGAAGAGACGCTACGCAATTGATAGGGGATACGACACGAGCAATCCGAGAGCCCCTGGTTGCCAGTACGTCGCCCGGTATTTCTCACCGCGGTCGGATACATTAAGTGAGGGGAAACAAGAAGAAAGTGCTGCAAACGAACATAGGATATTCTGGTACCCTCAAAGAAAAAGGGAGAACTTTGTGCACAAATCAAAAAATCAAGTGACTTCGAATCTCAGCGCCTCGCGCGGTCTTGTCTAACTAAGAAACCCCCCTTTCCGCCACCCCTGAACATAACGCCGAACCAGCTCATCGCCGACTGCACGTTGGCATCTCAAGCTCTTGCTAGCTCGTCTCGCCTCGGCCGTGTCCAAGACGATCCCGCCCCCAGACATGTGCTCGAAGTCACCTTCAAAGAATGCAGCAAGTTTCTTGGCGGGATTGACATCGATCTTGTCGTCGGGCACTGCCAAAATACTGGAAATCCAGGTTGAATAAGGGAGAAACGCCTCAGAACCATTCAATCCAATCTCTGATCCTATCACTTGTAGAACGTCCTGCCATGATTGGCGTATCGGGTTCTCTAGGTGGAACACCGTCTGAGGGGAAGAGCTAAGGAGGATGTCGACCGTAGCGGCTGCCGCGTGATCAACTGGGAGCCATGATAAAGTCTATTTATGAAGTTAGTAAATCACGTGCAATGATCGAAAGAGCCAAAACTCACCCCTTTCAAATTGGGCAATGCACCGATGAGTTTGGAGGACTTGACCAATGCCGGGAAGTGCTCTGTGGCATTCCAAAGACCCGTCTTTTCGGCTCCGGTCAATTGCCCCACGCGGACATACCTCGCCTCCATCTCGTCGCCGAAGACCTGCGCAGCACCCTCGATCATCCGTTCGCATACTAGCTTCGCTTTTGCGTAGCCGAAGTCATCGGCACATCGGGTATCCGTCATCACAGTCTCGGGAACGATCCGTTCGCCAGTCAGCTTTGGATACTGTCCAACAACGGCAATAGAAGAAATGAATAGAACGGTAGGCTTCGAGAACGGTCGTCCAGCATGACATGTGCGGGCGAGGTTAATTAGATTATCCACAGTGCGGAACTGTCCTTCAAATGATGTGATGCGGCGGTTGAAGTCCATCGGCCACGCGTTGTGGATGATATGCGTTGTAGCGAGTTGCAACTCTGCATATATCAGTCCTGGGAGGCCCAAGTACGGCTTGGCCGTATCGGTCTGGAACGACTCAACTTTGGACCACGCTGACTCGGGGAGAGTGATGTTTCTATTTCGAAGTGCTTCGAATTGTTGTTCCAACGGGGTGGACCCGCTCTTTCCCCTGTTCAAGCAAACGATTTTCTCGACTGACGGCATATTAGCTAATTGCGCGAGAACGTGGGCTCCTAAGCTTCCGGTGCCGCCAGTAAGAACAATGACGAGGCCATTTCTCTTCGGGGGATTGACCGCAATGGTAGATGTTGTTGGAACATATTGCTGGCAAAACTGCCCAATGGGATCCTCGGGAGGGGTGGTTTGACCTCCTTTGATGGCCGCCGTAAGCGCACGAATAGAAGGGTTTTGGTAGACCAAGTCTCTCTGGGTGTTATCAACGTTCAAGTGTGGGACACTCTGAATGATCAGGCGCCGGAGCTGGAGGGCTTGGAGAGAGTCCATCCCGAGATCAAAGAGGTCATCGTCAAAGCTCCACTCTTCGGCGGGCACCTTCCACGCCAGGCGAGATTGCACTAGCTGCTTGAGGTCTTCATCGAGAGCATGGAGGTTGAGAGGCGTGATTGAGACATCTTCATCATCCTCCAAATCCTTGTAAACTTGGGCAAACACCTGCTCAAAGGCTGAGTTGACCTCCTTCCTTGCGATTGAGCCCTTATCCGTCCGGGGTATCACTGTGTCGGAGGAGACCACCGCGATGGCTTTCTTCGAGGAGATGCGAGCATGGTGATCTATCATCTCGTTTGCGCGCTCGACAATGGGCCAAATCGCATCCCGAAATGCATCTCGTTCATGTGGGAGAACACCACTGCTCGGCTGAATCAATAATCCAACTTGGAACTGGTTTTGGCCGAAGACTATGGCGACTTTGACAAGTTTGGACTCGGTTATGAAATTCTCCATTAGATTCGGAAGGACCTTCTCTCCAGAGGAAAGAACGATGAGATCGTCATTTCTTCCGATCGCATTGAAGTCTGTAGTGGGGTGGTGGGGATTGCTGATGAGGTTGTCTTGGATTTCAAAAGCTGCGTTCCAGCCAAAAGGGTGCGCAGTGAGTTTGTACAATGGCCGATCAGGCGTTTCAACTTCAACATCTCGTATCTCGAGATTGAAGTCTTGTCGCAATCGGAAGTAATGGTAATCATAACCCTGCCCGGGCTTCGGAGAAAATATGGGGGCAAGGGCGCCGACTTCGGTAGCGCCATAGTGATTGAGAAGTCGGACGTTTTTCGCGGTCACCGCTTGGCCAACAGCTTCTTTCAGGGGTCCTCCGCCAAAGGCGACAAACTTGAGTTGGCCCAAAATACTGACCCAAGCGTGCTCGGGAAGCAAAGTGATGTCCTCGAGGACTGACGGGACCGTCATGAGAGACTGGGCGCCTGCGTGCTCCAGAAGCTGCACGACTGTAAATGCGCTAGCCACATTTGATACCGGGAGGCATAGCGTCATTCCGATGCTCATAGACAAGCAAGGCGCGACGAGGCCAAATCCCTTTGAACTTGTCAGAACGACCATGGATACTTGGAAGGCAAAGTATGAACTCACGTGATATAGCGGTAGTGTGGAACAATTCAAGTTTGGAATATCATCCACTTCCTCGAATGAGTGTGCTGCGGCGAATCCAAGCAGGTACGGGTGGGGATGGTAGATCGGCTTTGGCATCCCAGTTGTACCGGAAGAGTGCAGGATTATAGCATCAGTCGAGGCAGTGCGCGATCGATCGACGAAGCAGACTGATTGCCGCCCTTTGCCGGTCCTCGGAGCTTGGCTGTCATCCAGAAAAGTCTCGCAAGCCTGTCTTTCGTAGACAGGAACGGTGTCCGCATGCTGAGGCATCTCCGACCCGTCCTTCAACGTGCTCCGGAGACGAGGGGAGACTAAAACGGCCTTTGCGTTTGTCTTCTCCAGGAGGTGTTTTGCAGGAGCGGTCCCTAGTCGAGCAGAAAGTAGAAGTACGGGCACGTCCAAGCCGAGCAGAGCAAGAATGTGGATCCAAAGCCCTACATCGCTTTCCATGAAAAGGGCGACGGGCCGGCGATTGCCGGGCGAGGTTGACTGATCGTCAACGAAGTCTCGAACGCCCGATACATTCGACATCAACCAAGACTGGCATCGCAGGACGGCGTTTCGTAAGGCCATGTGCGTGATAGCCAACATCTTGGTTTCGGTCCCATGTTTCCTGGCTTGGTGGCAGAAAACAAAGTCAGGGTTGTGCTCCGCGTTGAAGTCGACGATATCGGGAAGTGTCCAGTCGTTGCTGGGAGGCTCTCCCTTCGAGGGGAGGCGGACGGGCGGACGGGCGAAAGGCATTGGGGCAATACTGCAAGAGAATCTCGCGTTGGTCAAACACAAAAAGAACGGTGGAGGGTTTTCTTAATCGACACATCTTCAGCGCTGGTAGAGACGACAGTTGTTCTGTGAACACGAGGACCCGAGTTAATATGTGAGAGCAGTGAGCGTGCGGCCATGTTTGGACCCGACCATAGCGGCTCCATGTTGCATGCCAGTGTCTTTCGTTTTGCACCGCGTAATCTACTAAGGCAGAGCTGAAGAAGGAGAAAGGATGTCCGTTTGGTTCTTTGAAGTTCGGATACGAGTGAACCAGGGATGTATCAGTACCGGATACCGAACTGGGAGAGTCGATCACCTTTGCTGATGAGGGGGTTTTGAGGGCGATCAAGCAGCGCAACGCACAGTGGCAGATATGGCAGCAGTGGCAGCGGCAGCAACGAGGTTTGTGATTCTGAAGATGATTCAGATTCGTTATCGATAGGAAGCTATCACGTGCTCGTCTAATTTTAGCGCCAACGGCTCCGAAGGTCGGCAGGCCGGACTGCAACCCTTGTCACCCTGCGCAACCACACCTCGGCTGCCTGATCCATCACTCCTGCGCCTATTTCACCCATTTTAACCCTCGTGTCCTGTCCTCCATATTACGTCCAATCAAATTTAAACCGCCCTGCATGTCCACCTACGTCACAACTCATATCCTGCGCCAGCCTGCCCCTCCGTGCGCTGCCCGTGCGACTATGAAGAAGGTGCCGCCGAGAAACATGGCCACGCCGCAAAACACCTGTAGATACGTATAATCGCCTTCGTTGGCAGTAATCAGAGCTCCAGCGAGCGGCTGGCTCCCCAGCACCGCCGGGCAGATGGCCAGGTATGTGACGCCGGTGTACATTCCCAGCTTCTTGATGTCCGGGCACACCTGCGCGACTAGCGCTGGGACCATGGCCACAAAGGTCCCGGATGACGCGCCAAACAGTGCAGCAAATACGATGTTCAGCGCATTGTTGTCAGCCGGGATCCAGAGGCCGAGCACAAGGGCGACCGAGATGAACGTGGTGACAATCATGATGTTGAAGCGCCCGTATCGGTCTCCAAGCCAACCTGGCACTATTCGCCCGAATACGCTGCAGCATGTCAAAATCGTTACGGCTTCCAAATACTGCAAAAGCTCACCTAGTAGCGCTCAGGATCGTCAGAGTGTAGCCGGCCATGCGCTGGGACATGCCGTAGTGTCGAGACTGCACCACTAGGAAGTCGTAGGGCAGGAAGACGCCGGCGAAGAAGAAGAAGCTTGCAATTGCAAGTAGGAGGACAGCCGGATCTGTAAGAGGTTTCATGAACTCACGCGCGCTTAGCGGTGTCGGTTTGTGTTGGACCTTAGATGTGACCGTTAAGTTGGCAACGATGAGTAGTATGAGGTATGTGATTGCCACCCCACGCATTGTCCACGGAAACCCAATGGTTCTGAAGAGCTCCGGAATGGCGGCGCTGAACGGCAGTTAGAAGCTTGGTTGTTCATATCAATGGGTGGTACACTTACGTTCCGATCAAAGCCCCGAACGACGACCCTGATGAGACGATGCCCAGCGCCAGAGCGCGACGACGCTGGAACCAGGTGCCAACCGCATTGTTCCCTGCCCACATGATGGCCGAGGAGCCCATGGCGCTGCAAATCGATTGCGACAGGAACAGCGCGGCGTACTCGTGTGAGAAGGAAATGAACAGCAACCCCATGACATGGAGCATCGTGCCGACAATCAGCAACGGCCTGGGCCCGTAGCTGTCGAATATCTTGCCGCAGATGGAGGCACCGATGAACATCATGAAGGTTTCGGTCGCAGGAATCCAAGCCACGGCGCTGTGCGAGTACTCTCTGAGCTGGTTCGACTCGTAGTGCTCTTGGAAGATACCAATGCAGGTTATCCAGCCAAAGCTCACAAAGAGACAGCACCAGCCGCCAAGTACAGCCAGCCAGCCCCGAAGGCCTCCTTCCTTTGTCGTCTGCGGGGAAACATCTTCCTTTGTAGGCGAGGTGACCTCGTCCGGGCTCACTGGGAGCGTGTCATGTGACATTCTGACCAAACCTGGGAAAGGGCAAGAAAAATAAGTTTTCAGGAGGTGATTGTTGGCAAGATAAGGATCCGTTCAAACAAATGCAGGCGTTGAACTGGGCGGGAGTCTTCAACTATCCACTGCGCCTGCCCCTACCCGTTGTGGATCAGCGTGGTTGACAAACGCTCGTGGGCTGGACTTAGTGGCTGCGGTTACATGTCCGGAGCGCCATATCCGACCCGCCTCCGAGGCCCGACTTTTGGCATTTCACCTGGACCCTCGCGCAGATGACCGCATGGGTCGTGGTCATCATTCCACGCCCCATTCGGTGAATAAATATCGTATTGCAGCCAGCTTGAGATCAGCATGAACCGTGGACCCGAGTGCCTGTCAAAGTCCAGCACGATGGACCATTCGATGCTTCAAAATATTTCATATACCGGATGCGTTCATGTCAGCAATAACTGTCAACGGCACTTTCTGCCTTCTCGAAGACGTGTACGTTGGCTTTACTTCAACATTGTCGTCGTCAACACGTGACTTGGCCGATTCACTGCACCATGGCTCAAACGGAAGCACCGTTGACCTGGAAACGCGGCTTTGCTACCCCCTCAGATGATGCAACCTGGGAAGATGAGTCGTTCTATCGTACCGAAGATGGAGACATCGCCAATTATTCGCCGCCCGCGTCGCATGAGCTCGAAACCTCGTTGATGCACAACAGGGTAACAGACGATAAGAACGTACTGCGCACATGGCCTTCCATCTACAATGGAACCCAAGCTCCTCAAGAGATTCCAAACTGGTGGAAACCACAGCCGGACGTAGATGTCTTGATCTGTGGAGGTGAGATGACAACTTCCTCAGATTCAAAAGAAGTAGCTGATTTAGAACAGCCGGTCCTTTTGGACTCGAAATAGCGGTATCACTGGCACGACAGGGCGTGACGTTCCGGATAGTTGGTAAGTTTCCAGTCACACAATTGTTCCTGGCGTGCGCTGACGCAACCCACCAGACAAGGCCGACGCCCCTTGCCTTTCCGGCAAAGCGGATGCAGTTCAGCCGCGTGCACTCGAACTATTAAACTCGTGGGGTCTCGCCCAGGAGATGTCAGAGGAAGGCCCGATCCTGAACTCCACTGTTCTCTTCCGGAATGGGGAGAAGCTGTTCCACGGACTCAGCTCTCAGTGCGATTCCAACTACCGTGGCATCCACGTCATCACGCAGGGCCAAGTCGAGAAAGTCTATATTCGTGACTTGCTACGTCACCAAGCTATGGTTGAGAGATGCACCGTAGTTGACAAATTCCATGTGCAGCCGGCGTCGGACGCTTCCACACACCCAGTCACTGTGACTCTGAAGAATGTTCGCACCGCCGAGGAGGAGACTGTTCGTGCAAAATACCTGGTCGGCGCGGATGGAGCTGGGAGCAAGATTCGTGAGCAACTCGGAATTCCATTCGACGGACTGGCGACCGACTGCTTCTGGGCCATCATGGATTGCCGATGGAAGACAGACTATCCCCATATTTTAGGCTTCGGGTATTACTCCCAGTGACTTAATTTTTCACGAATGAGCTAATCAATTCCCAGTATTGTTATTTCGGAAGAACATGGCGGTGTTATCATCATCCCGCGAGAGCAGGGCTTCACTCGGTGAGTGAACATGTTTCTATGCCGATATCGTTCATTCACCTAATTTGGTACCAGAATCTATACTCAAATCACGGGGGAAAAGGCGAGAAAGCTTCAAGAAAGGCGACAAGCACGACGTAACGCTTCGGCCGTTGGCGAGACCCGTATTGATGACCATGGCATCACCCCTGAAGAAGTTCTCGTGCAGTTAAATCTGATCATGGCCCCCTACAAAGTCGACTTCGCGTCTCAGCTTAGTTGGTTTGCCGTCTGGAAAGTCAACGAACGGGTCGCCCGAAATTTTTCCTCTCCGGATCAACGAGTGCACATTGGAGGTGACGCTGGGTAAGTACTCTCTCACGGATATTCATGCGTAAAATTGCTCACTATATCGGAAAGACACGTCCACAGCGTTCTTGGCGCCTTTGGTCTGAACTCGTCCATCTACGATGCCGCCAACCTTGGCTGGAAACTCGGCCTCAGCATCCGCAACGCCGCTCGTCCCGAGATCTTGCTTCCCACCTATGACCAAGAGCGTCGTCTCTTCGCAAACCGCGTCATCCGTTGCTCGGGCGCTTACCTGCGCTTTGTGTGCAACCTAAAGACGCCTTTGGCGAAGCTTCGCGGCCTGGGCGAAGATCTCGAACAGCACGAAGACAAAACCCCCGAGCTCGACGGTACCTCGGACGGAGATAAGCGTTGGCTGGCCTCTTTCTTCAGCAAGAACGCCATGTTTATCATTGGCATGGAGACACCCATCATACGCTCAGCCATCTGCGAGGCAGCTCCCTTGTCCTCGCCTTCCTCATCTCCAGAACCATCACCATACCCTCAACCAACGACTGTCGCGCATGGTGTCCGTGCCCCGAACTCACGCGTCTGCTTCACAGCAAGTCATACATCCTATCTTTACGAAACCATGAAAGGCGCAGACCGCTTCCACATCCTACTCTTCGGCTCCAATCTCCTTGGCCCCGTGCGCTTGCGCCTCGCAGCCTTCTCTCAGAAGGCACTCGCGCCCGGTGGCTTCTTCCATCGCTTTGGTGGGGCTGCGCGCTTCAACCTTGTCCTTGTGCTTAAGGCGCTCCCACATGAGCGCGAGGCCCTACTCGCGGGTGAGGAGTTGAAGAATTTGAGAGATAATGCTACGGTTGTCTATGATGATAGGGTGCCTTATCAGGACGCGCATTATTGGTATGGGGCTAATCACGCCAGGGGCGCGGTGGTGATTGTTAGACCGGACTTGTGGGTTGGGACAAGTGCGTGGCCGGAGGATGTGGGCAAGGTGGAGGGGTATTTTGGGGGCTTCTTGGTTGAGGCCTGAAAGCGGAAGTGATTTTGAGCACGGTGTTTTGAGATTTAGTCTTATGAAATCTTATGTTTCTGGGTCTTTAGATTACCCGTCTTTTCCATTTTGTCCCTTTTTTTTTTTTACTTATTCTGGAAGTACTGCATATTTACAGCTCCGGTAAGAATTTTCTAGCCAAAGGCAGAAATGATATCTCCTTACGCGCAAAGGTGCCTGTAGCAGATACAGTAGTATTCTATATAGGGAGAATGGACCTCTTAGCCTATTACTGGAAGTGTCACTGGCGCTGGTAGCACGCAGTACTAGAAGAACAAAGCAAGGTCTGTATGCTGGAGGCCATTCTCTGTATCGATTCTGCCCTTCGTAGTCTTTTTGTCAATTTTGTTCGGTCTTTGGAAAGAATAGTAGTTCTGCTCAAATTTTTATTTGGATTGAAGTTTTTGCTTTGAACCTGGGTTTTACAAACGATATTGGCCTATGGTACGACAGTGAAGAATTTCAAAAGTTTGGCCTCAAAGGTCAAAGCTAAGAGTATAAGATACGGAACATTTGGACTAGATTTTGATAACATCAAATATAAGGTATTGGCTAGCGGAAAGAAGAGACTTCCATCTATAGCAATCCAGGAAGAAGATCATATCATCGCATGAACTCGCAAACTACTCCCCAATGCTGTACACACCTAAGTTGACAAAGAGAAGCAAATCAACGCATTCCTCCACATCTCTATACCCGGCCCAAGAAAACTTTCTAGTCCTGGCGGAGGTCATACCAAGTGGTGAAGACGGGAGTATCACCGCCAGTGTGCTTTCCGAGCTTGGTAAGGATGGCAGAAGTGTTGCGGATGCCGGTCTCGTGGGCGGATTGAGCAGCTAGAAGGTTCCTATTAACATTTCTGTCCTACTAAAAAAAATGGATCAGGTAGAGATGGAACTCACGGAAGGTCTCGCCAATCTCGCAGCGCCAGTTCTTCCACGCGACAACCGTCTCGTTTGGAATCAGCGTCTGCTTGCCGATAATCAGGCACCATTCGCCGTGGTACTCGCCCGAGCCTGGGACCTTGACGACGGGGGGATCTACGATGGCACGGAATCATTAGAACAATCCTGGTGACAAGAAACTGGGGGTAATGGATTGACCGATGCACGTACCCGGCGTCTGCGAGAACCCTTGCACAAAGGATCCGTCACTCGAATTCTCCCAGCGGAACAACTGTTCACCAAATGTTACCCTAACCTGAAATTAACCTTGCCGCGTGATGTGCGTGGGACTTACAATGTCATCGGTGACATACCATCCCGGGGCGCCGGGAGCGGTCAGGTTGAATGTGCGAGTTGCGCCCACTTTGTAGTCCTTGCCGGTGGTGCTGATGGGGATGAGACCGTTCACATATTCGAAATTGAAAACTACGAGAGTTAATCAGAAGGGCGCGGCGAACGTTACAGGGCAATCATTTGGAGGCTCACAAGATCCCATGATGCTCTGCACATCCTTGGCAGCAGCGCCAATGATACCAAAGGAAGTGAAGTTCTTGAAGGTGGTGCCAGATGGGCAGCGGCAGGGTCGTTCGATGGGACCGCAGGGAGGGAGACGCGATTTGGTAGCATCCTGTGGTAGGGCAGAGGCGAGCGGTGAGAGTAAGCTAGCAAATAGCAGGGGAGTGGTGAACAGCATTGTGAATAGGTTCCGAGGATTCGGGATGGTAGCAAGGTAGTATAGTACGACGCACGTGGGAAGTATGAACCTGGAAGAGTGCTGCATCTCAACGCCTGGGACGAGACTCGAGATTTATACTCCAGTATCTAAGATGAAGCCTGATCCCTTTCCGACGGTAATGCCTCATCTTCTCGCCCAGACATGATGCCCTCGGCCGCTCCTCGTGTTGAAAATTGGTGACTTCGGTATACGATGCTGGTGCTCTGCCTGATGCTGCTGGGTGGTGGCCGCTCGGTGCCTGGTTACGGGCGTGGCTTGGGTTGCGTGTCGGCTGTACCTCGTTCCAGGGGTGCATCGGTCGCTTCGGCTTGACGGCGCCTGCCGTGCGACCATGACGGCAGCGCGGCTGGAAAAAGGGCCTGCAGCTGCCCGTGTATCTTGAGGGAGGGGCTGATGTCGGGGGACGCCTGCACTCGGGTCCCTGAGTGACTGCGTCGGAGCGCGCGCCGGACTTTGTTTGTCTTCACCGACCCACGCTTTTCAATCAATAACTCAACACCGCGGAAGATGCACCGCGCCCATTTTCTAAGCAGGCGGGCAGCGGGCATACCGTATCACCTCACGGCCTTATTTCTTTGCCTGCGGTCCCCTCTTCAGCTCCCAATTTCACCACGGATTCCTCGCATTGACTCCTCTCTCCAACTCCACTTCCTGACTGCGTCTTTTGCAACGCCACCAAAAACCTCAGCTCCATCCAACACAAGGATACAACATGCCCAACGTTCTCGTCCTCGGCGCCTCGGGATACATGGGCCTCGCCGTCGGCCAGGCCCTGCTCCGCGCTGGCACCTACACTGTCTTCGGCAGCGCTCGCACACCCGAAAATGCTACCAAGCTCCGCCTCAGCGAGATCACGCCCGTCGAGGTCGACATCGTGGACCCCACGAGCCTCTCCAAGGCCATTGAGGCCAACTACATCGACACTGTCATCGACTGCTCGTCCGCCTATGGCGATGCCTCCAAGATCCTCGAGGGCATCGTCGCAGCGGGCAAGGCCAAGCTCTCCGCCTTCACCAAGGCTGGCTCAGTGGGACCCAAGCTCGGCTTTGTCTATGCCTCCGGCTCGTGGGTCCACGGCTCTCCCGACCGCCGTATCTCTGACCTGACCCCCGTTGGCAACGACCTTGCACCCGCCAAAGCTGCGACTGCCGTGGCATGGCGCCCCGCGCACGAGCAGGCCATTCTCGCGGCCCGCGACACTCTTGACGTCGCCATCTTGCGCCCATCGCTCACCTACGGCCGTGCCTCATGGGCCTGGGCCTACTTCGGTCCACTGCTCGCAGCAAAGGGCGACACCAGCGAGCCCATCCAGATCCCCGCCGATGCGACCGCCCGCACCAGCATCGTCCACGTCGATGACCTGGCCGCAGCATTCGTCAATGCCACGGACCGCATCGACGGCCGTCTCGGATCCTGGCCTGTCTTCGACATCTTCACCCAGACACTGGCGGTCCCAGATGTCCTGGAGGCGGCGAAGAAGGCACTGGCTATCAAGGCGCCGCTCGAGTACGCGGGCACCATGGGGAATGCGTTCCTCGAGGCACTCTCCCTGGTCTGCAATGGAGAGAACTCGCGCGCCCGCTCGGTCTTGGGCTGGGAGCCGAAGCGCATCGACTTGATCGGGGATATGCCTACCATCATTCAGGCCTGGAAGGCTGCTCAGGAAGCTAAGTAGGCGTGTTTTTCGGAGGTGCCTCACGGAAATGGGACAGATTTCTTCTCTGGGCGAATGGGTAATTTAGGAACGAGCATTATAGCAGTGAAAATGTATTTCTCCAAGTGCACGGGCAAACGATCAGTTGGGGAACATGCCTCTCTCCAGTGGCCATAAACCAATGAAAACATGCCAGCCAATTCATGATCTCCAAATCCTCATCAAGTGCCGCGTGATGATCGGCAATCTGAGCCTCATGCCTCATGCCTCTCGCAACTGTGACACTCGTCCGTTCTCACCCCATAGAGCAACATCAATGCCCTAGAAGTCACGAAGAGAAACATCAGGAAAAAAAAAAAAACATCACCCTCAACTCCAACCTTGCCAACTTCGTTCGATCCTGTTCACTCGGCGCAATCGCTCGGGTCCAGAGTGCACTCTGTACACGAATGACAAATTTACCCAGACTCGGCTTTCTGATACAAAAGAGCAGCAGCGAGGCTCCCGCAACGGGCAAGTGTTCCATCATCTTTGATCGCCCTGTACAACCCATCACGGCCCCTACCTAGCGCGAGGCGCAACAATCCCTGAACCCACATACAATGACGCTTGTCGACATACCCCACCACCCCACACTTCTCCTCCTCATCCCCATCATCTTCGTCGCGATCAAGACGCTTACGGCGTATGCACGACTGCGACATGTCCCTGGCCCGTTTCTCGCTAAGCTTACGAACATCCCTCGCTTCTCGTGGGTGCGCAGTTATCGTGCTCACGACATCCACGTTGACCTCCACCGGAAGTATGGCCCGATCGTGAGATTTGGGCCTAACATGGTGGCGGTGGCGGATCCCGCAGAGATTGGGAGGATTTATGGCTTCGGAAAGGGGGCAACGTGGCGGAAGGTATGGGGTGCTTTCCATTGAGTTTGATGGAATCAGGCGAGAGGGCTAGCGCAGGCGATCCTGCGGAAAACATGTCTATACGCTCATCTGTTGCATCGTGTCTGCTGTATATGGTGCTAATCTAGAATACGACAGTCCGACTTCTATCGCGCCCTCCTCATGAAACCCACCGGGAAGCCCGTGCCTGGCATCTTCGCCACTCAGGACGAGAACATCCACAAGGCGCTCAAGAAGCCTATCTCGGGCGCCTACTCGATGAGCACGCTCGTCTCATTCGAGCCCTACGTCGACGCCACGATGCGCGTCTTCTGCGAGCAACTCCATAAGCGCTTCGTCGCTCATCCGACCCAAATGTCCGATTCTACGAATACGGACCCCGTAGGTCCTGTCTGCGACTTCGGCCAGTGGCTCCAGTTCTTTGCCTTTGACGTCATCGGGCAACTCACGTTCTCGAAGCGCCTCGGATTTCTGGAGACGGGTGAGGACGTCGACAAGGTAATGGCGCGTCTCTGGGGCATGTTCAAGCAAACCTCGCTTGCCTCGCAAATGCCGTGGCTCGATCCTCTGTGGACGAACAACCCGCTCAAACGGTGGATGCGAGGCAAAGGGACGAGCCCCGGCGCAGCCTTCGCGATGGATCGCATCGCAGAGCGTCGGGCACTGATGGGGGATAGCGGAAAGAACGACTGGGGGGTCAAAGAAAGAGACTTTCTGAGCCGCTTTCTCGAGGTCGAAGCCAAAGAAGATGGTGGCGTGCCGCCATAGTGAGTCAATTGTTCCTCCGGGGCCATCTCCGCCGAACACACGTGTGTGGGCTGGCGGAGCATTGTAGCCCGATGCTGACCTGGGTATATTGCACATTCTAACGGCTGAATAGTGCAGTCGGCGTCTGGGCGTCGTCCAACATCACAGCTGGCAGCGACACCACGGCGATCCTTCTCCGGACAATATTCTACAATCTTCTCCAACATGCTCACACGATGGAAAAACTGGTCGCCGAGCTCGACGAGGCGGCGGCAAAAGGCGAACTGAGCGAACTCGCTTCTTGGAAGCAGACACGAGAGCTCCCGTATCTGGCTGCCTGCATCACCGAGGCCGGCCGGCTGCATCCGCCCTTCGGCCTGCCTTACGAGCGCGTTGTGCCGCCGGAGGGCGCGACCGTGTGCGGGACCTTCCTGCCAGGAGGCACTGTGGTTGGCATGAGTGCGTGGGCGACGCACCGTGACAAGCGGCTCTTCGGCGAAGACTGCGATGACTGGGTCCCCGAGCGCTGGCTGCGCTGCAGCGCGGAGCACCGGAGGAGGATGGAGAACGGACTCCTGACGGTGAGTGTCATATCGTCCCATTGTATCATGCCGCTTCCTACGACGCATGCTGGAGGTCGTACCTCGCAATCCTCATCCGTCCCAATCAAAGCTTGCCGGCGGGGTAAAACATGCAGACGCCGTTAGAAGTTGGACCGTCTAAGCTGACAGCGGCCTTGTGCTACATACAGTTTGGCGCCGGTCACCGCTCATGTCTAGGCAAACACATTGCCTACCTCGAAACATACAAGGTGGTCCCGACCTTGCTGAGGAAATACAAGGTGAGTGCAGCATTCTCAGCTCCGTACTCGCTACTGCCCACGTGGCACATGGCGCAGGTCCCCGAATACGGGCCGCGACGTTACGGGAGGGCGGGGTCAGGATCGCCCGGCCTGACAGCCCCCGTTATCTCCAAACGAAAGCTTAGTACCGTCGCTCCCGCTAACCCCTACCAGTTCGAGCTGGCAAACCATGCGCAATGCGGTAGGTGGACCGTCGAGAACCGCTGGTTCGTCATGCAGCACGGCTTCCAGGTCCGCCTTTCTGAGCGATCGTCCTAGACAGCGCAGCATCCGTGCTCGGCCGTCTGCTCTTTTAGGAAGAGTCTGCGTGGACATGCCGATCTGGGCTGAACGGTTTCGTAAATGCGCACGATACGAGAGGTGTCATCGTTGCCTCTTTGTGCTGAATTAAGTGCTCTCGCCTCTGATAATCACTGATAAAGGCCCGTACGGTGCTGGAGGCTGATGGTCGGATATCGGAGCAGGTGGCACATGTCCGATTGCATGCTTCGCTTCTCGGATTCTTTGCACAGCTGGTAGATCCACTATATAGCAATTGCATTCACACCTTTGTTCTGGCTAACTATTTCCACCACTTGTACACATACATTCAGACATGTCAGCAACCTCGAGACTAAGACGGAAGTGGACGGCCAAGGAGGATAATAGGCTTATCCGCGAGGCCGAGCTACAAGGTGAGCCATATGGACCTCCACCCAATCCATCTTCATCGTGCTCATAAGCAAGCCTTCAACGCCCACAAACGCCTCCCCCAGCATCCACCTCCCCTCCACCTGCGGCCATCGATCGATGTCGCCCACTCGCGAACTCTCTACACCTAAAACGTCTCGCTGACCCTCTGCCCAACAGCCTCAACATCCCCCACCGGCACCCCCTCCGACTGGATCCACATCGCGTCCAAGATCTCCGGCCGCACGAACAAAGATTGCCGCAAGCGGTGGAGCAAGATATGCAGCGGGATCAACAAAGGGACGTGGGATCGAGAAGAAGATGAGAGGCTTAGGAAAGGCGTGGATATGTTTGGGTTGAGGTGGACGCAGGTTGCGGACGTCGTCGGGAGTAGACATGCTGATCGTAAGTCAAGCCTCTTTTGGTCATCGGGCTGGTCTAAAATTTTCCAGAGTGTGCGAAGAGATGGCAGAATAGCCTCGATCCCTCGGTGGATCGGAGTGAGTGGACCGAAGCAGATGATCAACGCCTTCTCGCGGCCGTCGACCAGCATGGTCAGAAGTGGAAAAGGATTGCTGAGGAACAACTGCCCAGACGGTCGACGAATGATCTCAAGAATAGGTACATGTCCATATACCTCCCCTGATTCGTGTATCAAATGTTAATTATTCAACAGATATATGTTTCTCATCCGCAAACAGCAGCCCATCGGCTCAGCCACTCCCACACCCCCAGCCACAACACGATCCCGGCCTAGCTCAAACAAACCTCATGATGGAATTTCGTCCTCGAATCGGTCGCGAAAGGACAATTCTGACCACGAAGATGCCTCTAACGACTCCTTGAACGATATTGATATTGACATTGACATCGACACGGACCCCAACTTCGGCTTCTCCTCAACTGACGGCCCCTTTGATACACTACCCGGCTTGCACTACTCCTCTTCAACCTCCGCAACGAGCACCCCAACATCGACCTACTCCATGCCGCAGCAACTCCGGAAATCGATGAGCGGCCCGTGTCTACCAATGCTCAACCCATTGAGTTATCCCCACGTTCCCTTCCAAACGTTCGACTCAAACACCCTGCACCCCGCCACAACAACAACATCTGACCCCAGCATCTCCTCCTCCACAGCGACATCATGGACAAAGGATATCGATGATAACAGCATGCCGATGGCCACAGGTTGTGGGTTCATGGACTGGGAACTTCCCACTCCCCGTCCGATCCATACAACCAATAACAAGACCACACATTCGCTCTTCTTTACGGAGAATGGCTTGGGCCTGGACGCAAATCCGAGAGTAGATTTCACGCGGGGCTTTGGCGGCGAATCGGATAAACAGGTTAATCTTACGTTGACGCTCGAGGACGCGCATCAGGGCACTGTGAATGGGTTGTTGGAGTATTTGTTTCGGGAGAAGGCCCGGTTTAGGCTGGATGCTAGTTAGGATAGAATTGAAATTACAGTTTTCGTTCAATGTGCATCCATGTGGAACGGTGTGCAAAGCTTTGTTGTAGTTGTTCGCATCGGGTCTTCGCTCGATCCTTAGTAGCAGACTAGTATGAATAGAAATGAAAAAAAAAAAGTTCCGAAAGGATTAGAGTATCATGGTGAATATAGACAAAGTAAAAGAATCAACAACTGTAAAGTAAAAAAAGGCAGATATAAATAGATGCTGGTATACCCCTCAGCACGTCCAGTAAAGTGCAGAAATGGCAAATTCCTACCCACCGCCACACAATTTCCAATCTTCTTCTTCGGGGCCCCGGAAATGGCATTTCTGAGCTCAGACTCAGAGGCCCCCGCGATTTAATCAAATCCATCATGTCCCCGTAGACTCATTTCTTAGTATCTGTCACCAAGTAACGCCCCGTCTTGTCTCATCACATTTAGGCCCCCCCATCACATTTAAGCCCCCATCACAAGAGGCCCCAATCGCATCAGGCCTCCAACACATTAGCCCCTCACTGCGTCTGCTGATTGTTTTCTCGTACGAATGATCTACCTCGATTGTGTATATAAGATCGAGTCTTCCACTCATTCAATTGACTATGGTTTGCTACATTGATTCCCTGCACTCGGTTACAGTATCGGCCGTGGTCTGCTCAATACATTCTCTAGCGAACCCGGCCGAAGGTTTGAAAGACATCACCCATTTCACTTTTTTTTTTTTCTTCTCCGCCTTGTTCTGAAGCATCATAGACTTCGCGAACCGCCGCCACCCCTCTGCATCGTGATGCGTTCTACGCATTTGCCATGGATTTGCACTGGTGGATTCATCGGATGAACTCGCATTCTCTTTTGGCTCCTCGTCTTTACGGGTCTTAGCCACCTTCGCAGTGTCTTTGGAGCACCGCGCATCTTTTCTTGCAAGGCGATTCATGAGTTTGCAGAATCCCTCGCGACCATCTGCAAGTCGCGATTCTGTATATTTGTCCCCAGATACCACCGCTGCATTTCCAAACTCCACCATGACCACATAAGGGAACTCTTCTTTTTTGCTATCACTACCCGGATAACGGAGCATCAGGTTAGCTGGCTTTAGGGTTGTTAATATACAGTATTCGGGTTGGATATCCCGTAGGATATCCCGAATATCCAAGCCGATTTTTTAATATTCGGGATATGTAAGCTTAGTAATGGTACGATCCTTAGGATGCCTTCTCCACTGTATTTTTGCCCACAGAGCCACATCAATTATCACCAATTGACAGCCCTAGCACCTGTATTTTTCATCAGCGTTTTCGACTAATATAATGCCTCGGAGGAGCAATTGCAGCGTCAAATGGGGGGACGTCGTCGTTTACCCCCAGGTAGGCAAAGTCAACCCCAGCGTTGTTTGTCGTTACTACTCGACTGAGTGGTTTAATAACTCTGTCTAAAGGCTTGATAGCCACATGTTAACCTGCAAGAAGCTCCCAGTTGATTTGTACGAGCGTTACGGGCGTGCTATTAGTGGAGGAAGCCCTCCAAAGAAGAGAGCTCGAGGGCAGACAACGATCCTGATGGAGGAGTACAAAATCAGCGATCGCGACGCTGCGGCGTGCGATAGGTTGCTGGCAGAGGCTATATATAGTTCTGGGGTACCTTTTGCTTGTAAGTCGTAATTTAAGCTTAGGGAGAGGTATACTAACCTGGTGGTAATTGCAGGTTGAAAATCCTGCCTTCGTACGATTTTTGAAGCGCCTGCGCCCGGCGTATAACCCACCATCACGATATCGAATTGTTGGCCCGCTGTTAAAGGAGACGTACAAAGAGACAAATGAGAGGATGGAGAAAGTGCTAGAGAAGGCCTCTGGGCAGGTTATGCTCGTTTCTGATGGTTGGTTGAACCCGCGCGGTGAGGCAATTATAAACTACGTTGCCGTTACACGTAGGTGGGCCATCTTCTTGAAATTAGTAGCCACGGGTAAGGACCGCCATACAGGCGAGTATATTACAGATGGGCTTGCAGAGGTTGTAGAGAAGTTGAAAGTCGATAAATTAACGTGTATTACGACCGACAATGCAAGCAATATGAAGAGCTCTTAGGCCCTGCTAGAGTAACGATATCCTAAGTTATTGATGTTTGGATGCGCATCTCACATCGTTAACCTCACCGTTGGTGACATCTTCGATATACCTTTAATCAGTAACCTCTTTAAGCTGGCTGTAGAAGTTGTTAAATACTTCAAATACTCGTATATTCTTATCGGTTTATTAAACCTGGCTACGAAAAACTCTACAAGGACCCGCCCTGCGTTGCAAATGCCTGGCAGAACGCGATGGCAAGGGAAATACAATACTATAAGAAGCCTTCTTAATAATCGCGACTTTATTGAGATTGTCATGCGCAAACCCAACGACTGCCTGCCAGATAAACCTAAGGAGCAGAAGGAGAAATTTGAGCGTATACAGTCGATTGTACAAAGCTATCGATTCTGGGAGCAGCTCTCGGGTCTCAAAAAATTCCTGGAGCCATTTCTACAGGTGGCGATTGCGCTTGAAAGCGTACGCCCTCAGGCATCTCGAATTTTCGCATATTTTCGATTCCTACTTTGGGAGATAATCTACACCACCTCATTGCCCTCAGAGAGAATCAAAGAGATTATCGGCAAGCGTTTTCAAGACGTCTACAAGCCTATTATGACGATAGCGTACATCTGCGATCCTTTGGCGCGTGAGGAGCGTCAGGTGCCTATTAACCAGGCGATGGATGATGGGATGCAGAACTACCTGTTAGAGCGATATAATGGCAATTGAGTAAGAGCCTCTACTGTATGGAGCGAGCTCAAAGACGTATGGGTTCGACGAGGGAGATGGGCAAACGACGTTAATTAGTTCTCCTTTGAAAATAAGAGAGATCCTGCTGATTGGTGGGAGGACCAGGATTGTTCTTGGGACCTCAAAGATCTTGCTATCTACGCCCTCAGCATCAATCATACGACAGGAGCAGCAGAACGCAATTGGAGCGTACCAAAACAAGAGCAGAAATCGACTTGGCAATCCAAAGGTTGAGATGCTGGTGTATCTCTTTACAAACCTTCGAATCAGGGATCAAATCAACAGCGAGGATCCCCAGTATTTTGACGACGGCGAGGTGGAGGAGGAGGAGCCAGAGGTGCTTGATGACGACGACAGTGGAGATCTCTCGCAGGTTATAGAGGGCCTTGCAATTGCCAAGGAGATCGATGAGATGGCAAAGCTTACAAATTATGATGAATAATCAAATTCTATATACCATACAATATCCAGAATATAGGGTATATTATACATATCCAGGATATCCAAGGGTTTTGTAAAATATTCGGAATATTTCCATCCCTAGCTAGCTTTCAGTTCACGTGGCGTATCCCATGTTGGTGCAAGAAATCGAGACCTTGGGCGCATCCTAGAAAAGGGTGCGAGGTGAGCTCCACGAGCATGGCATGAACGAAGGCTCGGCCAAGGGGTTTATAGTCGTCTTCTTCTTCCTCGAGAGTGATAAGGTGACGCATGGTGGCTCCAGGGGCCACAGCTTGGGTGGCGATCCAGTGGCACGCGCCTGCCTCTATGATTCCTTCATCCGCTTTGACAAAGCCAGCAATGAATCTTTCAAATTCTTTCTGATAGACTATAAACCCCTTCAATTGTCTAAAAATTTCTCTTTCCACGTGTGAGGATGATCGCGGGCCTTCATTTCCGAACGGGGTTTGACCGCGACCAATCGTTGTCGTATATTATCGAGCGGGTATGCTATGTTTTGTTCCTTTCTGGGATCATTTCTGTGTCCTTCGGTGACTAAAATTGGTAGTGCTAATGTGGTCGTTTCGTTCTCCCCATTCGATACCTCCTTGTCCATCTCACACTTCTCGCCGACCGCCTTGAGAACATATGGGTTTGACCCGCTGCAAAGACGCATAGTGCTTATGACCTTCTCTTCCGCCTGATTCTTAATCCCGATGTCAAAATTGTGATGGCAGTGTCTCTCGAGCTCTTCATCTTCTTACTTTACTATCTGCTCTCCACTAGTATGTTATAATCGATAATTGAATGTCTTGATGGAGCATAGGATGAGGATGAAGAGTGGAGCTTTATATTCATCGCGAACTGATACTTTAATCTTGACTCTGCTTTGTAGTCCGCGGTGTGAGTCTAATATCTATACCTTGAGATGTTGACTGTTTTGAGTGTAGCCCGTGCCGGATATCGTTACAGGGTGCACGGTGATTGCGTTCGAAATGTTTAGATGACGAACTCGCTTTACCATTTTCTTATAGTTTCTAAACTCTGTACACTTCATTATCTATTGAAGAGAATATTAGAGTGTAATACATCCTTGATATATCACCTATATCATTTGCTGTAAGGCCATCGCAGTCGGAAAATCTCACACTAGAGCAAACCCGCAACCGTACTGCAGGCTTTGGGGTCGTTGCACTTTAAATTTGAACCTCTATTGTCAGTTCTTACTTGTCAAATAATGCTTTTGCAGCGAGTTGGAGAGATTAGCTAATCCTGTCGGCATATTACCTTGATGAATACTGGATGAGGAGATAAGGTTAGTTCTGCACATTTCATTGGGCCGTGTATGGGATAAATCTATCCATACATATCACTCTTTGCACTCTCTATGTGCTATTTTGCGGCTCAAACGTCCTCTACTGAACTTTTTCTATGCCTTCCGACCCCATGAAACCTTCATTATATCCACCATAATTTTACGTTCAAAGCACTCCGCAAGGGTAAAATGCATGTCTCTCTTCAGTGTCCTCATATTCCCATTTTAAACCTGTTTCTTGAAGCACTTCCACATTCGTATCGGTAACGAGGTACATTTCCATCATCCGTCCCATGTTACAAGACGATGATTCCGCCAATCTTCTCCAGATCACACTACAATCGCTTGGTAAAGCGAACAGAATCCCGCAAATACGCGTTCGTGCCGTATCGATATGCTTCCCACATGCTATCTACAAACCCTCTCCAGTGTGTCGGCTTCAGCATGATGTTTTGTTCGTGCAGTGATGAGAGTTGCCACGAAGGCAAACCGGTCACGGTTCTGGCGCCATGGGACTGTTACAATAGCCCCGGAAATCGTGGTAGAATTTTTCACGCAAGGTACTGAGACATCTGGAACTGCTCAAACCCCGCCTTCATATGACCAACTCCATACATCACGCCCGTGGCCCTCAGCATCTCCCACGGCAGCGCGAACGCACAATCAAGCGCGTAGGGTGGCCCACCATTATCTAGAAGTACTTCAAGGGTATCAAGGCTGGGATGCTTCGCTGGGGACTTGATGTCGGCGGGCCAGTCAGAGATTTAGGTAGGACGGGCGCGTGTTCCCCGAATCGGTGGGCGTATCCCGCAGTCTCGCGGGATTCTTCTTTTTCAACATCCATACATTATCCTTGGCTCTGAATCCTTGGCGGCTTCGCCCTCGCTCGCCTCGAACGGGTCCCAAACCATAACCCTGCCCGACCGCCCCACCCTTAGCCTCATCACCTACAAGGGGGTAACATGAGCGGGCCACCAGCGCTCCCTGCAAGCGCATCCTGCTAGTGCTTACATCGCCACATTGCCACATTAAAACAGGTGCCTATTCAGTATTTTGTAGGGCCTCCATCTGCAGTAATTACAGCGAGGCAACGCTCCCTCATATTGCCTGTATACTTCTCAAAATCTTCAGGTTCAAGCCTCTCCCATTCCTCCTCTGCGTACCTCCCAACTTCCTCTTTTGTTGTAGGAAACCTGCGTTGTATTCTCCCCTTTAACAATCTCCAGACATTCTCAATCGGGTTTAAATCAGGGGAATTTGCCGGCCATTCCATTACAACCATGCCATTCTGCTCCCAGGCTAGGCGGGTTGCTTTTGCTGAGTGAATTGAGGCATTGTCCTCTACAAGAATAGGCTGGTGTCGTAGTGTTTGCCATAATTCCCATGCAAAAGCCTTGATATTAGGGCATATATACGTACGATATACGTCCCCATTTATTGACTTCTTCTTATAACCAAGCTCAGTTGACCAGTCCTTCTCAAAAACCACTAAAGGCCCTTTATTCCCATGGGAGATGCTGCCATGAATCATCCAGCTTGAATAACCCCTAAATTTAGAGACGCAGCAATCAATATCATATTTCTCCTCAGCACATCTAGTAACAAAGATCTGGCCTCCACCGGTTCGAATAGATGCCTCATCGGTCTAGATTACTGCTGCCCACATCTCGGGAGTCCATTCTAAGTGAGAATAGGCCCATTTTAGCCTGGCTTCTCGTTGTTCAGGTGCAATAAGTGGTTTCTCTGTGGCAATACGGCGAAAGTAGCCCTCCTTTTTAAATGCTTTGTATAGGGATCGCTTGCAGGCAGAGACGCCCTCTAGGAATGCAATCTCTTCAAATGGCTTCTTTCGGTGGGAGCGATCAAGCTTAGCCTGGGCAAAAAGGCGCTGTCGCGTTGGTATATCAATATTCGGCTTTCTTCCTCTCTGCTTGTGAGGGGTCCAGGTATTATTTCGAAGAGAGAAGGAGACTGTATTGCGAGAAACACCAAGAGACCAGCCAATCTTCTCATGGGTCCAGCCAGCGTGGCGATTAAGAGAATATGCAATATCACGCTCACGGAAGGAGAGCCGGGTTCCTGGATCTCGAAGAACTGGATAGCGAAGTTGAGGTGGATGGTGGCCACGGTTCTGGCGTATAAGGTTTGGCATTTTATTATAGGGTGTATACAGCTCTCTTCCCTCTCATTTCATTTAATATATATTGCCTACGTATTCTAGCAGCTTCTTTACCTTTGTAATTTAAGGATTACTACTCATAAGCCATACGCGATATGGCTAAAACCACGCCAACGCTAGCAGGGAGCGCTGGTGGCCCGCTCAGGTAGCCCCCTTGTACGAGATAGGCGACCGTTGTGTGAGATTGCCTTGGCCATCCGAAGCTGCTTTCGTTAGACGTACTTATATTCAAGTCCCGCAGGCATTGGGGTCATGATCAATTCCCATCCAAGGCAACGAAACCACATCACTGAATCACACTTTCTCCACATTGACGACCGAGCGCCACATTTTCGTCCACCGTAACCAGTGATGTGGGGAGGGTTATCGATAAGCAGCTATCGGTAATTCCCCCATTCGGCGTCTCCAGGAATCAAGATCGACGTCCACTATACCCATGCTTTGCATCGAGGCAGGCTGGTTCAAAATAGGTCTAGCGTGTTCGATATGGTCCGTGCTTCCGTACGGGGACCATCATCATACGGGAGCCGCCATCGTACGGGAGCCGCCATCGTACGGGAGCCGCCATCGTACGGGAGCCGCCATCGTACGGGAGCCGCCATCGTACGGGAGCCGCCATCACACAGGAGCCACCATCACACGGGAGCCACCATCATCAGGGAGTCATCATTATACGGGAGTACAATCACACCTATGCTGCTGTGGGTGGGTCTATGAGTATTTGCAAGGCGGAGTGATTGCTGACCTTGGTTGGCTATGGGGATACTTTTACTTACTAAAACCGCTGAGACACCCAACTAAGTCAGTCAGACCGAGGACAGCTCTAAGGTTTAAGGAGTGGAGGACCGTAGAAGAAGGGTCCACTACATGACGCCATCATACCATGGCATATTCACAGAACATGGGCTAAGAAGGGGCCTACAGCAGCCTTATACCAAGAATGCGTCATTCCTCGGGCGGCAAAGCTCGATAAATAGTGTGATAATGTTGCTATTGCATCGCTTACGAAGGAAGGTGATCGATCTGTCCAGGTGAAACAACTCATTATGTCTAACCTATATGCGTCTCTTCCGGCATTTAAATTAACGCATTAATGTTCCCGAAACACGCTTTCACAGAGTTCAATTTCGAAAATTTACTCGCGAGAACATTGGCGGAAACGATAAGCGCTGGTGTGAGTGCCCGGGTAAGCGTGTATGTCAGCGCCACGCTAGGAACTAAAATTGCCAACCAGTTGGTTGAATTAAGTTTAGAAAATACATTTTTACCTTACAGTGGCAAACGGTTTTGGGTCCCCGGCTTTGAGTCCCCGGTACAAGAGAAATGATGCCGTGGTACAGAAATCGTGAATTCAAGTTATGGCCTTTTCCGCTTCTACAATATTTACCCTTAACAAACTTCAAACGATAACTCGATGGTATCTAATCCACTCCATGTGCTCCGTCTCCTTATTCGGATCGCCTTCATACCGTCAAATCTTGTTTTACTTATCCAATATCAACACTAGTCCCGTGAACGATCCAGAATTTTGACTAAAAAGCAGTGCATTTTACGGAGTTCACCTCCAGGAAAGCACTGCCAATCTGGCACCAAAATAAAAATATTAGTAAGCCATGGGGAGCTGAGCAAACGGTAAATAATACAAATTAAGCAAGAATAGTTCACAGCCAGCTTTCGGGCGGGACCAGTTTTGGTTCCCAAGTCCCGCCTTCACCATGCTGACCGTGCTTTTTATAGCAGCTATGGTCTCTCATCTTGAGCTTCTCACAGTTTCTACTGTACACAAGCTTCATATACCATTTCAACCCAACATTATCTCTCTGTGTCACCGAATTGTATGTGAAGACCTTCCCCGCTCTACGAAGCCATGCGCTCTCTTTTTACTCTACCGGTGGGTAACGTCCCTTTAGCAAGACTAGTTCTCACACTAAATAGGATATCAACAACAATGAGTCGTTTCTTAGCCACGCTCGTATCAGAAAGAGAGAAGAGGAGGTATGATGAGTATTTCACTTCACATTCCGCTAACTCCTAACAGTTCATTTTCTCGGGCAGAAATTTTCCGTCAAGACTTGCGGTCGCAGTGGCTGGAGATCTAGAAGAAATTTGCTCAAGGCTCCTGCCACACAGGACGAGCGCCTATCTCACCTAAACTCCCTTGAAGATCCCCAGCCGTCCGAGCCTTTCTTTTCTAAAAGAAGTCCGCCATCACAACCCACAAGCCTAGCTGCTCGACCAACTACAGCAGGAAGTCACGATAACCGGGATCTCTTTGCCAAATACACTACATTAGAAGATAACCTCTCTATCCATGACATAGCTGAGCAGGCTGCAAACGTGGAGATGTTAGATTGCAATAACAATAAGATGCAAAAGAATGCAGAAGTGCTGATGAAAAGCTGCAGTACGCCCCGAACTCCAACCTCTCCAAGGGTTGAAGACTCGAGCGGGACGTCAAACGTAACAAACACAGCTGGTGGCTCAAATGTCTCGAGAAGCGAAATTATGAGTGATGTAGTGGAAACTGCGCGTCCATCCGCGCCCTACCAAGTACAGCATCATACAGTGTCCGCTTCGGAGTCACCATCCCAAAACTCTCCAACTCGGAGCTAAAGCCCACGCCTTGATGAGACATGTGTGCCATCGACTCCACCATATCAACCGTCTCACTACGTTAGGTCTCTTCAGACCTTGACCTCTTTGGACGGAGAAAGTTCTGATCACGCCCTCGAGACGCCTGCAATAACCCAGATTATCATGCTTGGTGACTGTTTTCTTCGGAATGATACAGTAAGCTTCATAGGATCTTTTCGCCTTGGGTGAGACGACAATAGTTTCTGGTACCTCCCTTTACTAAGTAATCCAGTTGGCGAAGGCATGATAGTGGGAGGGCTGTTTAAGGGTGTCTTCTGTGCCAAAATACTTAAGCCTGGCTCCGCTGTAGATCCAGTCAGGCTCTAAATGGTGGGAATTATTCTTTACCACTATCTCGAGCAGCGGGTCATCAATTTGCAAACTAATCCAAACACGTCAAACTAGCGTCGTAGTAGCAAACCTACGACCAGCGTTACCACTAATATAGTTCTTAACAAAATCTATAGCCTTTATAAGGAGAAAGTCAGTCCGCGGACATAAAAACAACAGCAAGAGAGTCTACAGTAGTATAAGAAAGTAGGCAAAAAATGGTTCCTTCTAGCCTCTTACCTAAGACCCAGTAGTTTATTACTTTATAACCTTGGCCTTGAAGCCTAAATATAAGATCCCAAACAAAATATTAAAATGTCCAGTTAGATTACTATGTATTTAGGAATAATACAAGATTCACTAAATAGATGATTGTGGCACTTTTAATATATACTCTTAATGTATATTCTCAAGGCACTCAAATTAGTCGAATGGTGGACCCGTTAGTTAAGTACATAGTAGAAGGGACTTTACTACCCTCCCCATGGCTAACAACAGAGACATTAAGCAAATTTGATGGGTACTGTAAGTAAGCAGAAGGGAAATTAACAAGCATCTTAGTTTACTATTAAACGAGTATCAAGTCGATCTAAATACATAATAAAGCTAGGTAGTACGTTAAGTAGTACGTCAAAGAACGCGCAGATAGCTGACGTAAAAAGGGTTAATTATAGAGAGATGATGGTACCAATCAGTGTTGCTTAGTTACAGATACAAATAAGTGAAGGTGAAGGAGTGTTACAAGTTTAGAAATAAGTGGCAGCTAATGAAGCTTCTAAAGGGCTTTTCCAGATGGTGTAATGGAGGTCATGTTTTGGCAGCTAGAAGTACTCATAAGTATTGTCTTCAAGAAATGAATTGAATTGAATGCTTGAGGTAATGACTGGTTAAGTACATAATAATCAAATGGGTGGTAACGACAGTATGACGGCATCGGTACCTTTGGTTCTGCCCACCTTAGCACAAGATAGCAGGGCTACTTACTATGGTTATACTAACATGGTGTAACAGTCACACACATTCACATCAAAAGCCGATCTGGACCGACTGCAGGAGGATACAAGCCCCACAGTTAAAGGAGTGTGGAACAGAGATATCAAGAAATAGGTACATGATTTATAAATTTTCAGAAGCAAATTCTAGGAGACGGTCTCAGAAGCGAATTCCAAGAAATCATTTAGTAATCAGCACCACTACATGCCCTGGCAGTCCTACATAGAACAGTGCTAGCTTGAAAAGAGGTGAAGCATTCTCTTAGGTAGTAGCATTCCTTGCTGTAACCAAGCAATGCTCGATTGTTTTCATTCCTCACTTATTTTCATTCCATTCTCGTTAGGAGATTGCAAATCCCCCTTTGTCAAACGTTAGGAGGTCAGAATCTTCATTCCAATTCATCTCGCTCATTATTTAAGTAGGATAGCCATCTATAGTTTATAATTCGTGAGGTTGCTACATCTTTTCCCTGCGTCCGGTCAGAAGCATCAGTACCCGTAAGGGTGAAGATCCCAAGTGATAGAAACTGGATTCAGTGTTTTGTATCCCATGTGGGTGAAGCTCCCAAGCAGTAGAGCTAGAGTCTGTTCTACCACAGGAAGAAGCCCGTACAGGCGTTTTCACTGTATGGCCCTTCTATACAATCTCATCGGCCACTAGTGGAGTAGTTGGAGAGGTAACAAAACAGTACAATTTTGGAGGCGCAGGCTCGTCGTCGGCTCACTAGTAAATCGAACTCTCAGCCAGTTGCCAGCGCCCCTGAGGGCGCTGCCCGCGTGGGCGACAAGCTGGCTGGAGGGCGATTAGTGAGCAGGGCGTTGGCCGCGTAGCTATCTAAGTATAACAAAAGCAAATAAATAACGCCAGTTGTAGGGAGGTGGGAGGGTTGATTCAAATCGTCAGTCGATCGATTTGTGTATGCAATGAGGGCGACGATGAGATTGTTGATGGATGAGGAGAGGTTGACCTCCGAGAACTTCTGGAATCGATTTTGTGGGTGCTTGGCAGCAGGGATCCCCGATTCAGTATAGAACCCCCCATTTTGGGGCAGGGCCGCTTTTGCAATATCTTGGCAACCGCCCTACCAACCTTCATGTTATGTGGCGAAACACCACTGTCCAAACCTTCTCTCTTAATCAGGGGTAAATAATAGTTTACTTGCAAGAGCATGCCACTTCAGTATGCGTTATCAGAGAGTGTTGTTAACTAGCATTCCTTAAGATAGAGCTCGAGGTTGTGTTGAGCATTGGCCCATGCTGTAACCAAGTAACACGATTGTTTCATCCCCCTGTTGATTGTTATAAAGCTTACAAATCCTCCCTCTAGTACATTCCACTCGTTATTTATATATAGGATAGCTCTACTCAGCTATCAATTCAATTGAGTTCTCTCCATCTTCTTGTGTCCCTCGAAGGTTGCTCAGTAACACATGCCAAGCTTTTCTAAATAGCTGCCGCTACATGCCCGGCGTTGTGCCTTTCAGCAGGGGTGGAAAGAACTCCTTCACCAATCTCCCAAACTCAACCTCACCATCAAAACTAGGAATGCTATGAGCATGTACTAGATTCACTGCTACTATCAGCTGACTATACTATCTTGAAAGTCACAAGCTTATGTTAACCATTGGCATACTTCCTAGCAGCCTCACCTTACATAATCCCATGAATATATGCCTCTCTAATCAGCGTAAACCTTCTCTTCAATCGTCTTGGGTGTATTTCTCGCCTTAGTACAAATGGAATACTTCTACTGGAGAGAACACATATCGTGTTTGTGTGTCTGCACACTGTAATGCAGCGGGTCTAGTACTCACGTAGCCCTTCGAAGTGTAAAATAGCCTCCCTTTCCTAAGAAGCATATTCAGCCGCCATGACGAAGCGAACAGCGTCTTTACGAACAGCTCCTTGCCCACCACAAGGTGAAAGCACATGCTTACTAGCACGAAATGCAGCAAAGTCAGCAAGATGTTCTGTCGCGTTCTGAACTATCATCCCTTACTAATCTTTACCCGCCATTGGGTTTCAGCAACCTACATGATTGGTGGATTTTCTGACCGGACGCAGGGTAAAGATGTATAGTAACCTCATGAATTGAAAACCATGGATGGTTATCCTACTTAAATATGTGCTTTGTAAAATAAGAATAGAAAGAATCGTCAGGAGAAGATCGTCAGGAGAAGATTGTTAGGAGAGATTGTTAGGAGAGGATTGATTGTTAGGAGAGGATTGTTAGGAGAGGATTGTTAGGAGAGGATTGTTAGGAGAGGATTGTTAGGAGAGGATCAACAGGAGAGGATCAACAGGAGAGGATCAACAGGAGAGGATCAACAGGAGGATCATCAGGAGAGCTCAGTATACAAGTAATGGTGCTACCTAAGAGGCCAGCACTCAGTTACAGATTTTCCCGTTGGGTAAAAACTGATTTTGTAAATAACTTGGCCAATAGCTGGAGGAGCGCCGTACTCTATTTGCCGGAGTTTTCTTAGCCAGGAATTACTTCCGTCGCTTCTACGATACTATCAAATTCGAAGCCTGAAACAAATAGGAACTCACCCCATCTGCCAGTCCACCTGATAGAAGGAAATGGAAGGCTTTAGGAGGTGGTATCCTTTTCTACTATTAAGCCAAGCGGTGGTAGGGTGTAAACTGTGCCCATATTCTACTTTAGAACCAAAGTTGGTCTCTGAACGCTGGATTTGTGCTGAACAGCTGAGAGTATATTAAGTGTCTACATTCGTTTTAGTGCCTTTCTGGCAACCTTTTGGTATACCAATAGAGTGCTTTTACTAACATCAGGCTCCTAGAAGAAGTTTCCGTTTTCCGGATCAGTTTTCAATATGTGAAATCCTAAGAGTGCATATACGCAATCTTGCGGGTTATCACAGCAAAGTTTTCGCGTTACTAGCAACATATATAGGAAGCTTTTATATAGGTACCAGTTCCTGTTTTTAATAGTAGATAACAAGTGAAATAAATAGACATTGTCCACACCAAGCATTAAGTTATATATTATTTCTCGATATTGAGGCGTTCTTATTAAAGTAAAGGCGCGGCTTACTTTTTCCTATGGAATACATGCACCTCCACAAGTTACTTCTGTAGAGATTGCTATCGCGATTTCCTAATAAACACATAGTTATGTGAACCAATCACGTCTGTAGAACGCTTATAACCAAGTACTGTGAATCAATGCAGCAACCCATAATTAATTGAATGAGTGGAAGACCCGGTTTACATACACAATTGAGGTGGATTGTACGTAAGGGAGTACAACCTGCTAACGCAGTAAGGGCCTGGTGCGTTAGAGGCTTGATGTAATAAGAGTTTTATGTAATAAGGGCCTAAATGTGACAGAGGGCCTATTTATAGAAACATAACAAGGTGTTACAATTATGCGCAAAAGTCTCCGCACATCACTTATGTAAGCGAAAATCGAAATGTTTGCAATCTTAAAATTAAAGCTATTCAACCCACACAAGCTACTTTATAAGCCCCATTTTTGGTGTAATAAGCCGAGTAGTTCAATATTTCGTCTGCCAGCCCTTTGCCTTACGTACAGCCTCTAGCCTTCGAGGCATGGACTCTATCAACCTGCGGAGAAGCTTGTTCGGCAGCTTCCGCCATGCCTCCTTCAAGGCCTCGCAAAAAGCCTCCCAATCCTCCTTAGAGTTGCCAATTGTCTCCATTTCTGGATGGAGCTTGTGCACCATCTTCTTTAACGCCCACCAAAGGTGCTCAATGGGATTGAGGTCTGGAGAATATGGGGGCCATTCAAGGGTCCAGATTCCGTGACTTTCTAGAAATTCGACCGTCTTCTTCGCCGTATGTATGGGAGCGTTGTCTTGCTGGAAGATTTGCCCTAGCCGATAGTAGGGAATTAGGCCCTTCTCTAGCGTTTTGATGTAGGAGGCAGCACTGTAGCCTTTTTTCTCTAAGGTAGGATCCCTTTCCATGATAACCAATTCGCTTCTTCCAACCCTGCCGTTTAGGGTTACCCAAAAGCAACCCCATACCATCTGGGAGGGGTTCTTTGATGCCTTTTTCTCCTGGATCATCTCATGGGCCCATTTCTCATGCGCAAAGCGGAAACACCACTCTGTATTCCTACCAGAACCTCGTTCTACGGAGCACTCATCTGAGAACTTAATCGCACGCCTCCGGAAGTTAAAATTTCGGTGCTCTCTAGCGAATTTAAGCCTTAATTTAGCCACCCCAGGTGTTAGCTTAGGCCTCTTCTTACATCTGAACTTATGGAGGCCTTTAGTTTTAAGTGCGTGATAGACTGTAGACCGGCTCACATAGAGAAGGCCTGCCCTCTCCATAAGGTCCTTATACTTCATCTTTGGAAAAATTCGAGCCAAACGAAAGGCAGCACGCTTCTCCCGACGATTAAGAAGCTGGGGACGTCCAGATCGAGGCAAGGATTTAGTCGTTTTGTGGAGTTGCCAGCGTTTGATGGTGTCAGCAATCGTCTGCCTTCTGCAGTTGAATTCGGCTGCTAGGTCTTTCTGGGTAACACCAGCCTCCGACTTCGAAATAATTGACGAACGCGCCTCAGATGATAGCTCTCCATTTAGGACACGATTTCCACTAATTTCCTGGCCAAAGGATCGCATGTTGTTGAGAAATAGATGTTTGCAATCGACGTGAATTTTCGTGTTGCGGGGGTGCACGGTTCATGTGCGGAGACTTTTACGCATAATTATACTTAGTGACAACACTGCTACCAAGGTCTACTATAAGTTTTTAGGGGGAGGAAGATTATTATATTTACTTATGGCAATCCTTCTAATTTTATTAAACGCTTACTTAGCTCTGTTATTGGCGTCTTCTTTAAGCCAAATAATAACACAGGTTACCTTAGTGTAGATTTCTTATATAAACTCCATTTAGCTCTATTTTTCTTTCTAATTACTTTAGTTAACGTAAACTACATCGGCCTATATAAATTATTGAGTATTAGTAAGGTAAAGGTGTTTAAGAGCTCTAATTATATTATGCACGTATTAGTTTAATAGTATTATTAAGAGCATTTTTTATATTTACTTATAATATATTAGAGTATAGTAACTAGTTAATAGTAGGTTCTTATACCTACCTAGGTTAAATAAAATAACAAGCTTAAACTAGCTATATTAACGTATTTAAGTATATATTTTTTCTTAAGTTTATAAACTCTAACTGCTTTTAATTATAATAGCTGTTAATTTAGTTAAGCTATATTCTTATTTAATTTATAAATAATATCTTAATATATTATTTTGAGTATATATTTAAAATTAAAAGATTATAACTAGCATAGTTAATAAGCAATTAATTATAAGTAAAAAGTTTTATTTATAATTAATTAATAAGTACTTATTAAGTAAACCTAAGATTTCCTATTTAAAAAGCTTATAAAGCTTTTTTAGTATTACTACTTAACTAAGTATATATTAAGTAAAGTTACTTTTTAGATATTTAAAATAATTTTGAACTAAATTTAAGCAAATTTTAATATCTATAATTATTTTAAATTTTAATTAGCTAGGTAAATGTTAGAAATAGTTAGTATTAAATTTAGTGTTAAAATTAATTTTTAAAAAATTATCTTACTTTTTATATATTATATACTAATACTAATATATTAATAAAATATTGTTACTCTACTTCTTATAATGTTAATAAAGCCTTTAAGTAAGCTAGAAAAAAAACATAAAGTTTAATTATATAAACTTTAAGTACTATAACTTTTAAAAATTATAATACTTTATTATATTTATAAACTATTTAAATAAATAGATTAGTTTTAAAAACTCTATATTTTCTAAGAATTTTAAATAATTAGTTGAGTTTTTTACTTATTTTTTATTTACATTAGTATTAGTAATGTATAGTAGTTAAAGTTAATTTAATAAAAAATTATTTTACTTTAAGTTACTTTAATAATAATAAAGTAGCTTAAAAAGTAATTTGTAATAATAATTTTTATAAGTAACTAGTTTTTTTACTTTTTTAATAATATTTATATAAAGGCTATACTTTTTACTACTTATTTTAACTTTAAAATCTTTTATTAAACTAAAATTTTAACTACTTTATTTAATAATTATTTTAGAAACTTACATAATTAAATTCTCTTAATTATTAAGAATTACTTTTATATTAACTTTATATTAAATAAATTAATAAATATTTAAAAATAGTAAATATAAAATCTTTATATATTAATTTTCTACTATAGTATTTTACACATTTTATTTAAGGTTATTAGTAGTAAAATAATATATAGTAATTAAAACACTAATTAAATTATATAAAAAGCTAGTAAACTAGTTAATAACAACTATAATTAAATTAATTAATAGGTAACTAATATCTATACAATAATATAGAAAGCATAAAATATAATTTTAAAAAAAATTAAATAAAGCATATATTTATATCTTTATGTAATAGCTATAAATTATAGTTATTTATTAAGAATTTAGTTAAGTAAACTATTTTCTTTTAATCTATACTTAATAATATATAATAAATTATTATAGCTTTTTAATTATTTTTAAAGTAGCTTAGTTAACTACATAAATTTAAAATAAAAGTTAATAATAATACTTTTAGCTTTATGCTATTTTATATTACAGACTATAAAACTTAATTTATTGTAGTAAAATATATTATAAAAGTATACAAAGTACTCAAAAAGTTTTTTACTTTATATAATTTTAAACTAAATAAGTAATAAAATAGTAGATAAAGTATGTATATTAAAAATTTATAAAAGCTAGTATTTAATATTAAATTTTAGTACTAATTAAAATTTTTAGAGTAAGTTTTATAGCTAATTAATAATATTATTAAAATAAGTAAATTTAATAGCACTTTAATTAACTACGTTATTTTAAAGTAAAAGTTAATTTAAATTTTTTTTATTATAATTCAATTTTTAGCTAAAGCTAAAAAAAAAAAAAAATTTAGTAATTTTTAATAAATTACGTTTTTCTACTTTACTATTAGCCTTAAATTATCTTTTTTTACGTTATTACATTTCTACTAAATTCTTTTTATACTAGTAGTTACTTTATATCTAAATATATAGAAACTAAATAAAAAACTATTTTATATAAATTCTTTATTAAGTGTAAAGTTAACTATATTAAAGTATTAAAGTAATTTAATAAATACTAAATAAAAAAAAATTGCTTTATAAGCATTAATTTAGTACTATAAAAGTAATTTAAAAATATTTTAGTTAAATATAATTTACTTAATACTAAATTTAAGTATAATTACTTTATAGCTTATATATATATTAAGAAACTTAGTCTTTTTTAAGAAATTATTCTTAATACTTGAGTTATTAATAATTAATTTAAGTAACTAAATTACATTAAACTATATTAATAAACTTTAGTATATATATATATATAATAAACAGGTTTTGAAAAAAAAAATTGATATTAAAATATATTACTAGCTAAGCTTATTAAACTAGAAAATTTATATAGTAAAGTAAGTAAAAAAACTTTAAATAATTTAGAATTAATATTTATAATATTAAAAATTTAAATTCTACTAAGTTAAGCTACTAAAAATTTATTAAATTATATTATATTAAGTTTTTAAAATTAGCTTTAAAAATTAACTACTATTTTATTATAAAATTAATTAATTTTACTAGTAACTAATAAATTTAAAAACTTTTAAATTTACATAATAACTATTAGTTTAATTTAAATAAAATTTACTAAAAGTTTTTATATAAATTTAGCCTAAATTTTAAACTAAATTAAATTTTGTAGTTAAAACTAATATAAATTTAAATTACAAATAAGTAGTAACTTTAATTTTAAGAGTATATATTTATAGTAACTTTTTAGTAGCTAATTTAACAGCTTAGTATTAAGTCTACTAACTAAAAATCCTATACTTTTAGTAAACTTTAATTATAAGAAATTTATAAAAACTTATAAAAAGTTTAGTTTTTATAGTTTTTTACTAATAGCTTTAGTTATATAAAGGCCTTTTTCTTAATAATATATATATATTAAAGCCTTTTTTTAGTTATAATAAAGTATATAATTATTTATAAGTTATATAAGCTTCAACTCTATTATTATAAAACCATTATAAACTAATACTTTAGTTTATATACTAATATATGTAATGGGCTAGAGCTTAGGATGGTTAACTAAAATAGTTATCTTAGCTTTAACTCTATGCATAACCACGTGACCTTAGTGACTTAATAGGGGTAGCTATTAAGTCTCTATAGTATATATAGTTAACTTTTTATTAAATCTACTCTATTATATCTAATTGCCATCATTGGCCTGGATCCTTACAATATAAACTTTATAAATATTTATATACTTATTTATTTATTTATATACTATTACTTTAAAATATAATAAACGTTTTTTTAGTTTCTTTAAATAATATAATTAATAGAATTTTTTTATTTTAACTAGTATTATAAAGCTTTATATAGCTTTTAATATTAAGCTTTATATATAAAGCATGTGTATACTTATATAAGTGTATATAATACTTAACCTAAAAACATAAATTAGGCATATAATTTTAAGTAAAAAAAGTAGTAAAAGTTCTATATCAAAAAGGAATTTGAAAATAACAAACTTATATATAAAAATAAAGTAATATAGTTTTTTAACAACTATATTTTAAATTATAACATTTAAGACTTATAATATAAAATAAAAAGTTATATAACTATAAATAGTAAATTAGTTTAATAAACTCTTAAAATTAATACCATTAAAAAGTATATAGTAGCTATTATTAACTTATATTTTTTTTTAAAAAAAAAGTAAATGCGTAAACACGCATTTAACGTTATAAAAAAAATTTAAGTAGTTTATTAAAAACTTGTATGTATAGTAAGTATAAATATTAGTAGCTTAAATTTATAAATAAAGTAGTAAAATCTTTATAAAATAACTATAATAAAGTAAAAATAATAAAAGCTATATAATTTTATTAATAGGGGTAAAAGAAAAAGTAGTAAAAATAGTTAATAAAACTATACTTACGTACTATTATAAACTTTTTATTTATTTATAATATATTACTATAAAGTAAATTTTACTTTAAAGTTAAATTTCTAAATTTTTTTATAGTTTTACTATTAAATAAAAGCCTAATACTTTATTACCTAATAATTATAATTAAAAATAATAGTAAAATAAACTTGTTATAATAGTTTAAGTATAAAGCTATTATAAAGTACTAAAATTTTCTACTTTATACTATAGTTTATATAATTTTTTATTTTTTTATTACTAAAATATTACTAGTAAGTTACTATATTACTTTTATTAACACAAGTTATAGTATAACCTATACTTTATTAAAAGTAAGTATATAGCTAAAAAAAATAACGTATAATATATAGCTTAATTAAATTAACAAATATTTACTAAAGTAAATATTATATTACTAAAAAAACTTATATAAGCTAATTTTAAGAAGCTAAGTATATAAAATAAAATAAAAATTATAAAAACTAAATTTATTATATTAAAAAGTAGAATAATTATACTTTAATAAACTATTATTTTACTTTTTATAATGGATCCTGGCCAATGATGGCAATTAGGTGTAAATAAAGTGGATTTAATAAAAAGTTAACTATATATACTATAAAGACTTAATAGCTAACCTCTATTAAGTCTCTAAAGTTATGTGGTTATGTATAGAGTTAAAGCTAAGATAACTGTTTTAGTTAACTATTTTAGACTCTAGCTTATTATATTACCTCTCTTCTTATAGATTAGGTAGGGGCTCTCTGGTGAACTGTTTACCTAAAGGCCTTTATAAATCTATCTTAGGTTTTATTTACTATAGCTTTTCCTAAAGCTTTTATTAGTAGTTTATTAGTAGGAGTTTATGTCTGCCTCTTTACAGAGACGCTGTATACTCCTTCTAATAGTCTAATACTACTATATCTTCTAGCTAGCTTACTAGCTTTATAGTTATTAACATATAGCTTTTTTACTTTATTTTATACTATAGCTAGTAACCTTACTCTTGTTTTATTTATACTTTAGTAACGATATCCTGTACTACATGCTCTTTATAGTTATCTATCTAAATAAATAGTAGCTAAAAGTCGTCTATAGACTAGCTTAGTAATAAGTTATTACTTACTAGCTATAGTCTGTCTATATAAAACGTTAGGTTTAGCCTTAGAAATATATTTAGCTTTATAGTGTGCGGGCTAATTATATTTTCTATAGTATATTTAGCATTCTTCTAGTCTAGCTTTTTATTTCCTTATTTAGTAAAGAGTTAGTTATTAAGCTTTAGCTATACCTTATCTCTAACACGTAGTTATAGGGCTTTATTCTGATATTAGTTTATCTATCTTTTTTACTCTTATTATGCCTTAGCTATAGTTGCCTGTATTAAGTTAATATACTCTTTTAGCTTTCCTATAATTTCTCTAGCGCTAGCTTTTAGGTCTTAAGCTATTATATTACACCTAGTTTTAATATCCACTTATAGTGGTTCTATATTATATCTATGCTGAAGAAAGAATAGGCTTATTCCTATTAAAATAGCGTCTCTTCCCTTTACTATAATCTTAGCTATTAAATAGAGCTTTACTTAGTTTGCTTAATCCCACACAATAAATACTTAAAGATAGGCCTTAACTATACTATTTATCCTTTTTATTAAACTATCTATTTATAGATAGAACACTATTAATAATTGCCTTTTAATTCTTAGGATTTTGTAAAGCTTAGTTTAGAACTTGCTAATAAATTAGCTGCTATAATTAAATACTATAGTATTAGAAATCTAATAGTAAGTAATAATCTTACAGATAAAAGCCTATATTACTATCTTAATATCTATATTTAGAAGAGAGTAGAGAGTTATGTTCTTACTTAGTCTATTAGTAATTATTAATAAAACTATATAGCTATTGCTTTCTAGTAATTTAGTTACAAAATCTATTAAAATCTTCTTTTAAATATAATTAGGAATAGGCAACAGGCGTAACAGCCCTTACTAATAATCTTTTTATAACTTTATATAGCTATAAATATTATAGTTTTAAATATAATGCTGTACGTAGTTTGACATCTCTGGCTAAAAATAATCTCTTATTAATATTAAATAGGTGCTCTGCTGTCCTGGGTATTCTATTACTTATAATAAATAAATTTAATAAATAATTAATATTCTTAATAGCTCTAAGTTAGGTACCTACTTTTTATTCTAATAATAAAAAGTCCTATCTTTATTAATTGTGCACTTAGCCAGCGAAACTTTTAGTTCAAGCTATAAAGAAAATTTCTGCTTTTAATTATAGAGAGTTTATATTACTCTTATATACACTTTACTATCTAGTGCTATATTATATTATCTTTATTTAAGCTTATTACAAGACTCCTAGGCATAAGACTTCTAGGCTTTGGTTATGCTATCTTTTATAATTATTAAAAGATTAATTTAAGCAGAGAAAGCCTATACTACTTATTTATTATTATTTAATTTAAGCTCTTCTTTCTGACATGTAACTACTAGCTTTAGTAGCTAAATTATACGGCTCTTTAGCCTTTTATTATTTTCTTTACTTAAATAATCTTATTTATATCTTAATAGTATATTAGCTTATACGTTTTCTTTCTCTAGCTTATAATAAATCTTTATATTATATCAGCTAAGAAATAACTGCTAGCGCGTATATCTTTTACTTAATTTTTAAAACCTTATAAAGTACTTAAGGTTCTTATAATTAGTAATAACCTAAAATTTTTTAATAGACTATAATTCAGCATTCTATGTCTCTAGGTAATAAATAATTATAAGAAGTTCTTTATTATATATCTTGTAATTACATTCTGTAGGTGTGTTTTTTTTTAAAAAGTATATATATAAACACAGCATACTATTATCACCGTATTACGAAAGAACTTTTCTAGTTATATAATCTAAAAAGTTAGCTTTTAAAATAATCTTATAGTTAGAATTAAATTAGGCTAGTACTAGTTCTAATATAAAGATCTCTTTTAGCTTATTAAATATTATTTATTTTTTATTAGTCTATTAGAACAGCACGTCACTTATAAGTCTTATAAGTAGAATAGTAATTTCTAAAAAAGACTTAATAAACTAATAATAGAAATTAGCGAATTTAAGAGAGCTTCTAATTTCTTTTATAGTTATTAGAGACTACTACTTAGTAATTACTTTTATTTTAGTAAGATCCATTTAAATTTCTTGCCCTATTTTAATAATAAACTCTAGATATTTCATGCTCTTAGTTTTGAATTTGTATTTTTTAATATCTAGATGTAAACCTGCAGCGCTAAGTTTTTCTAGTACTAAATTAATTTACCAGCAATACTCTTCTAGTAAGTCTAAAAAGTAGATAAGTATATTATTAAAAAAGACTAAACAGAACTTATTAAAATACTTCTGTAGGGTCTAGTTTATATACTATTAAAACATACTAAAAGCTCTTACTAGTCTAAAAGATATAACTAGCTATTTAAAGAGTCTAAATCTTATATAAAAGGCCGTTAGCTATTTATCTCCTTCTATAATATAAATCTTATAAAAGGCTATTAAAATGTTAAGCTTAGTATATTATCTTACCTTACTAATCTAGCTAAGCGTTTTATGGATTAGGGGAAGAGAATATTTATTCTTTTTAAAAATCTTATTAAGTATATAATAGTTAACTTAAAAGTAAAAGCTTTTATTAGGCTTATATATAAATAGTATTAAAGCTATAGCTAGAGAGTTACTTATATAAATAAAGCCCTTCTCTAATAATAGTATTAACTCTTTTTATAGTACTAGTAATTTTTCTCTTAATATATTATATAGCAGTTCTTATAGGATCTTAGGGTTCTTTCTATTAATCTTTTTAAGTTTAATATAATAGTCTATTCTAGGACTTTACAGTAGTAGGAGCTTATCTACTTTTTTTTCTAAAAATAGCTTTAGATACTTCTAATAGGCTTTAGAAAGTAATATTCTAGAATTTAGCTTTAGTTTAAAGGCTAAGGCCTTTTAAATATCTGCTAGTAATACTATAAAAATATATATCTTATTTATTCTTTTTAATTTATCTATTTATATTAAAAAAGTAGTTGTGTTAATCTCTATTGGCTTCTACTAGCATAGTTTCTTCTCTTTCTTATTATAAACTCTTATTCTTAAAGTATAAATGTAAAATGATTTCTTTGCTGACGTAATTATAATATTATTTTAGTTTATTCAGAGCCTGCCTAAAATAAGATTAAATTTAAGTATATTATTAATAACATATATATAAACTCATTTAGTATATCCTTTAATATTAAGGTTAATTTATGTAATCTGAGTAACTCTTTTAGGTTTTCTATATACTCTAATAATCCCTTATAAAGTTATATTAATATATGTTAAATAAACTTTAGCAGTAAAAATAAAGCTTTTAAGACTATAATATAAACACCTAGTATTAATTATTATATATACGATATTTATTTAGTTGATTAATAAGTATATAGTAATAAGACCTATATCTATATGTATATTTTAGAACTTCTATTATTTTCTTTATAATATTATTTTACCTATTTCAGCTAAAGGCTTTTACTTGTGACTATAAGTAAAAGCTATTTTTTTCTAATACTTTTTTTTTCTCCTTTATCTCTATTTTCTTTATCTCTTTTATTAGTATCTATTTATTTAGTTTTTGCTAATACTATAGTAACTAAGTATAACTAATTTACTCTTATATATTTATATTTATTCTTTATATAGTTAAGAGAACTATATTAATAATAGAGGCTTTACTTACAGCGCCGGTTAAATTCCTTTTAGCTTATTTAAAGTATTTTAAATTAGTTATTCTATAGCTTTATTACTCTTATATATATAGATATTACTTCTTAATTTATTAATTTAAATATTAATATAAATAGCGTTATATAGATAACTATAATAGTTCTATAATTACTTAATATAATCTATATAAGGTTATTACTAATATGAATTACTTTTTAAGTATATTTTTTAAAGCTTAGTATTACTAAAAAGGCTATAATATACTTTTAAAGCTTTCTATTTAATCTCTAGATAAATATACTTTTTTTTATGTTTTTATTTAGTTAATCACTTTCTACTAGCAGTAGCTTCTTATTAAACTCTATATAATATTCTTTTACTAACTTTTTTTTCTATTTCATGCTTTATAGCTTGTTTAGAGACTTTTACCTTTAATACTAGTCTTTAAACTAGAAGTCCATAAACGCTTATATTACTTTAAGAGTAGTATTATTTCTTTAATTAGAAAGCTATAAAAGAGATAGTCTATTTATTCTTTCTTACTATCTATATAGTATTTATTAAATTATAACTTAGTCTTAGCTTAATACTTAAAAGTAAAGTAAAAAAACAGTATACTATTAAATATAAAGAATTTAGAGAAATTAAATAGTTTAACTACTAGTTTAATTACTAGTTATAGTGTTGGCATGAAGGGAGTTACTAGTATTATTACTAGAATTTATAAAAATAGCCTTAATAGAGAATTACGACTTTCTAGTGTAATTAGCTTTTTAGATATTATTTATAATATATTTATAATCTCCCTAAGTAAGGTGCTATTGCTGGTTTTATTTACTAGAAATAAAACTTTCTTTTTATTATACTAAATAAGATAGTTATTAAGTTTAATCTTTACTTAGCTTATTATTACTTTAATAGCTAAAATTTTTAACCTTTATAAAGTAAGTAACTAGTATAGTTTATAATTAATCTATTTATTATTATATCCTATATTAAATAGATTTGTTACTTAGGCTATTAGTATAAATACTAAGTAGTTATTAATATTTATTAATACTTACTATACTACTAGATAGTTTTTCTAAATACTAGAAAGTCTTTTATTTTTTTATAAAGTTAATTATACTACTGGAGGTCTCTCAGCCTCTTATGAGAAATAACATTAATTAAATCCAAATATAATAAATCCTAGCTAATAATAGTAATTAGGTGTAAATAAAGTAAATTTAATAAAAAATTAACTACGTATGCTATAGAGACTTAATAGTTAATTCTTATTAAGTCACTAAGGTTATATAGTTACGTATAAAGTTAAAGCTAAAATAACTATTTTAGTTAACTATCCTAAGCTCTAGCTTATTATACTTTTTATATAAGTTTATATAAAGTATAGCTAAGTTTAGTTTATTTACTTAAAATAGCTTTTACTTACTATAAGTTAACGTATAACTTTTATAATTAGTTAAGTAAACTATACAGCTTTTTATTAATAAATTACTAATATAGTTTAACTTATATATAAATAGAAAAATTAGTAAGTAAAAGAAAAAAAATTAACAGTAAACTACTAAAACTTTATAACTTAAAACTTTTTATATTTACTATAATAACTTTATATTATTATTTTTTAGAATTTAGTAGTTATAAAGTAAGAGTTTTTAATTTACTTAATTTAAGCTAATTCTATTTTTATTTAAAATAACTACTTAGTATTTATAAAAAAAATTAAGTTTTTACTACTAAATGTTAAAAAGCTTAAAAAAGTATAAATTAAAAAAACACTACTTATTATTACTAAATAGCTTAGTATTTTATATTAGAGTTTTATATAATACGTTAATAACTAAAGTATAAAAGTAAAAAAGTAGTTTAATAGTATTATACAAAAACTTAAAAACTTACTAAAAAACTATATATTTTAATTCTATATTTTATATATTATATAATAATAGTAGTTTTTAGCTTTACTATATTTATTTTAGTAGTAATAATAGTAAAGTTATTTTATTTAACATTAGTTTTTTTTTTACTTTTATTACTATTACTATAATTATTATTATTATTATTATTACTATTATTACTATTACTATTATATGTACCTTTTTGTGTAATTTTAACTATTTTATAACTATAAAAAAATAGATAATAAGTTTAGTAAATAACTTATTTATATAAAAGTTAGAAAATATATATAAGTATTACTAGTATTAAAAACAAAGTAAGTAAGTATTATATAAATAGTAAAAAATTATTATTTAAGAAATTTAAAAATAATAAATTTAAAGTATTTATATAAAGACTAAAGTAAAAAAAGTAAAGTCTATTTAGTAGTATAGTTAATTATAACTTTATTAATTTTACTAAGTTTTAAATTAAAAAAACGTATTATAATTAATAATAGTAATTATAAAACATAAAATTTATATAGCCTAAATTTAAAAAAATTTAAAAGCTACTTGTATTTTACTTGTAATCATAAAAAAAGAAAAAATTTAAAAATTTTTTAAACAGTAAGTTAAGTAAGTATATTAGTAATTATTATAAAAAATTAGTGTTTTTACTTATAAATTTACAAAATATACAAACTTTTACTATAAAGGTAACTTTTATATAATTACTAATTATTAAGTAATAAAGTATTAAACTTTTATTTAATAATTAGGTTATAAAAAAATTTAAAAAATAAACTTAAAAACAAAACCTATTTTATAGTAATATATTATAAGTAAGTAAAAAGTTTATAGTAGTATATAAGTATAGCTTTATTAACTATTTTTAGTACTTTTTCTTTTAGCTCTATTAATAAAATTATATAGCTTTTATTATTTCTACTTTATTATAGTTATTTTATAAAGTTTTTATTACTTTATTTATAAATTTAAGTTACTACTACTTATACTTACTATATATATACAACTTTTTAGTAAGCTATTTAAGCTTTTTTTATATAAAATTAAATATACATTTATATTTTTAATTTTTTAAAAACCTATAAATTAATAATAACTACTATATACTTTTTAATAGTACTAATTTGAAGTATTTATTAAACTAGTTTATTATTTATAATTATATGACTTTTTTTTATATTATAAGCTTTACATTTCTTATTTTAAAATATAGTTATTAAAAAACTATATTACTTTGTTTTTATATATAAACTTACTATTTTTAAAAAAAGTTTGGTATAAACTTTTAATACTTTTTTTACTTAAAATTGTACACCTTATTTATGTTTTTAAATTAAGTATTATATATTTATATAAGTACACACATACTTTATATAAAGCTTTAAAGTACTAGTAAAAATAAAAAAAAGTTTTATTAATTATATTATTTAAAAAAAAATGTGTTTATTACAGTTTAAAGTAATAGTATATAAAAAGTAAATAAGTATATAAATATTTATAAAGCCTATATTAATATATAAGCTAAAATATTTGTTTATAATAACTTTATAATAATAAAGTTAAAGTTAGTATGATTTAAAAATAATTATATACTTTATTATTACTAAAAAATAGTTTTAATATATATATATATTATGAAGGAAAAAAGGTTCTATATAACTAAAACTATTAGGAAAAAATTATAAAAGTTAAGTTTTTTATAAATTTTTATAGACATTTTATAATTATAATTATAAATAATAGTAAAATAAATTTACTAAAATAGCGTGAATATAAAACTATTATAAAATACTAAAAACATTTTACTTTATACTATAATTTATGTAGTTTTTTATTTTTTTATTATTAAAATATTTTTAATAAACTATTACTTTACTTTTATTAATATAAGCTATAATATAACTTACACTTTATATAAAGTAAGTATATAGTAATAAAAATAGTATATAATATATAGTTTAATTAAATTAATAAAATGTTTACTAAAATAAATGTTATATTACTAAAAAATACTTATATAAACTAACTTTAACTAACTAAGTACATAAAACTAAAAAGTATTAATAAAAACTAAATCTACTATACCAAAAAATAAATTAATAATACTTTAATAAACTACTATTTTATCTATTTTTTATATAAGCTTATATAAAGTATAGCTGGCTTTAGTTTATTTACTTATAATAGTTTTAACTTATTATAAGTAAAAGTATAACTTTTATAATTACTTAAATAAGCTCTATAGTTTTTTATTAATAAATTATTAGTATAGGCTAATTTCTACACAAATAATAAAAATAGTAAATTAAAAAAAAGAAAAGAAAATAATAGTAAACTACTAAAACTTTATAATTTAAAATATTTTTATTTGTTATAGTAACTTTATATTATTATTATTTTTAGAATTTAGTAGTTATAAAATAAGGGTTTTTAGCTTATTTAATTTAGGCTAATTCTAATTCTACTTAAAATAACTACTTAGTAAGTATAAAAAAGGTTAAGTTATTACTACTAAATATTAAAAAGCTTAAAAAAGTATAGATTAGAAAAATACTGCTTACTATTACTAAATAACTTAGTATTTTATGCTAAGGCCTTATATAAAAAGTTAATAACTAAAGTATAAAAATACTAAATTAGCTTAATAATATTATATTAAAACTTAATAACTTATAAAAAACCTATATATTTTTAGCTATATATTTTATATATTATATAATAATAGTAGTTTTTAGCTCTATTACACCTACTTTAGTAGTAATAATAGTTAAGTTATTTTACTTAATATTAGCTTTTTTTTTTTTTACTTTTATTACTATTACTATTACTATTATCTATACTATTTTATATTTTCAACTATTTTATAATTATAAAGAAAGTAAATAATAAGTTGAGTAAATAGCTTATTTATATAAAAGTATTATAAATTATAATAAAGTAGTAACTTTAACTAAAAAGTGCTTTTATAAGAAAAGGAGTATAAGAAAATATATAAGTACAAAAAAACTAAAGTAAACTAGTAAAAAATTAAGTTAAGAAAGAATATACTTTATATTAAGTTTAAAAATTAAAGAAAGTAGTATAAATACACGTAATAAGTTACAAACAAAATTTAATAAGTAAAATTAGGGGAAATAAAATTAACTATAAACTTTATATAGTATTATTATTTTTTGTAGTATTTAATATACTATATATAAGTATTTATTATACACACAAAAAATTTATTATAAGTATAAACTATTAAATAGCTTATAGCTACTTTTAATTTTTTATAGTTACTTTAAAATTAAGAAATTATTTTTTAAGTTAAAAAATAATTAAATAATATAATTTAATACTATTTTATTAATTACTTTTTATATATACTTTTTACTTACTAAAACTTTATTATATATTAATAATTAAAAAAGCTCGCGAACTATTTATTAACTAGTTAAAAAAAGTATATACATAAAACTAAAATTAGTAAGTATTTACTTTATAATATTGTAACTACTTACTAAGTATTAAAAAAACTAATATTAAATTAAGTTTAATAAAAATAACTATTTAATAATTTATAATAACTAAATACTATAAAAAATAAAAACTTTATTTTAATAACGAGTTAAGTAGTAGTGGTAGTAGTAGTAGTAGTAATAGTAATAATAGTAATAATAATAATAGTAATAGTAATAGTAGTAATAGTAATAGTAGTAATAGTAATAGTAGTAGTAGTAGTAATAGTAATAATAGTAGTAGTAATAATAATAGTAGTAGTAATAATAGTAATAATAATAGTAATAATAGTAATAGTAGTAGTAATAATAGTAGTAGTAATAGTAATAGTAGTAATAATAGTAGTAGTAGTAATAATAGTAGTAGTAATAGTAATAATAGTAGTAGTAGTAATAATAGTAGTAGTAATAGTAATAATAGTAATAGTAGTAATAATAGTAGTAGTAATAATAGTAGTAATAATAGTAATAATAATAGTAATAATAGTAATAGTAGTAGTAATAGTAGTAATAATAATAATAGTAATAATAATAGTAATAATAATAATAGTAATAGTAGTAGTAATAGTAGTAGTAGTAATAATAATAGTAGTAATAATAATAATAGTTAAAAAATATAAAACTATTATTTACTACTAAAAGTATGTTAAAAATTTAGAAAACTTAGTAAATTATTAAAAAAAAAAGCTAAAGCTCTATAAAGGCTTTAGTAGGTAATAATAATATTATAATAAACTTAAATAGCTAAAAGTATAATAGTAAAGATTTACTTACTAACTAAGTTTAATAGTAATAAAAAACACTTAAAAATATTTATATATTATAGAAAACTATAAGTAGTAATATTTAAACTTATAATAAAACTAAATTAGTTTACTATATATAAAACTTAAGTAGTTAAAAAAAAATACTAAAAAAAGAAAATTTTATATAAAGCAAATAAATAAAAGAAAGAATAATAACTAATATAAGCTAATTAGTTTAAAAAAGTTAGCTAATAAATAGCTACATATATAACATAGTATGTATAATAGTAATAGATTTATACTATTAATTTAACTAATTTTTAATTATTAAAAACTAAAATAAGATTTTGTTTATAAAAATAAATATAATAAAAAAAGCTAGATAATAGTTTAAATTTTTAGTAAAAAAACTATTTTAATAACAAAAAACTAGACTTAAGTAAAAGTAAGTTAAAAAACTATAATTTAAACATTAAGTAAGTTTTTAAAAGCTATATAAATTTAAAAAAATAATAAAAATAGTATTTAAAAAAATTAATAAAAACGTAAATATAATTTAAAAGTTATAACTTTTTAAATAAAAAAATTAGTAGTTAAATATACTACAAAATTTATGTAACTATAGTTAAAATTTAGTTAAAAATATTAAGTATTAATTATAATATATTATAATAAATTAAAAAATGAAATAAAAAATAAAATTAATAAAAAAATTAATAAAACATATTACTTAAAATTATTAAAAAAGTAGTAGTTTTTAATAATTACTAATACTAGTATTATATTCTATAAGTGAGCTGCGCACCCAAGCGAGCTGCGCATCTTAGAATTCACCAAAATATCGAAATTTTCCACCTTAATATCTCAACAACCACTTAATGATAAATTCTAAAAATTGAAATTTGAGCTTTCATATACACATTACAGCTTTCATGAGAGTTGCATAAACATTGGTTGAGTAGTTTCTAAGATATAGCGATTTGGCTTCGTTTTGGCTCCTAAATCGCTATATCTTAGAAACTACTCAACCAATGTTTATGCAACTCTCATGAAAGCTGTAATGTGTATATGAAAGCTCAAATTTCAATTTTTAGAATTTATCATTAAGTGGTTGTTGAGATATTAAGGTGGAAAATTTCGATATTTTGGTGAATTCTAAGATGCGCAGCTCGCTTGGGTGCGCAGCTCACTTATGAAATATAATATAAAAAAAAAGTAAAAACTTTAAGTAATTATTTAACTAACATAAGAAAATAAAAGAAATACTTAAACATATAATTTAATAAATTAAAGAGTAAAAAAAATTTTTTTAATAATAAAAAATTTACTAAGAAAATAAAAAAAAAAAGTAAAGTACTATACACATAAAATTTACTTAAAATATAGAAAGTAAGAACACTTTATAAGAACTTATAAATAAAGAAAACTTAATATTAAAGTAGTTTATATTTAAACTAAAGTATAAAACAAAATTTTAGTAATTATAGTTTTAGTGAAAAAAAGTAAGTAACGTAAATATAAATTACGTAAAAAAAATTAATAAAAAAAAGTACTAAATTTATAAAAACATTTTTTACTTAAAATAAGCATATAAAGTATTATACCAAAAGTTTAAAAATAAGCTTAATAAACTAGTATTGATAATAAAATTAAATATTTAGAATATAGTAATATAAATACATAATATAAGTACTATAAAAAGATTATAAAATTTTATAAAATTATAAAATAAGACAGTAAATTTTTATATAATTAAATTAAAAGTTTAAATAATAAGTAATAACTAAAACTAGTATAAATAAAAAGCTTATGTTTTTATTATTTAATAATAAGTAAAAAAAATACTATTAAATTTATAAATTAAAATATTGTTTTAAATAAAATTAAATTATAAGACATTTAAAATTACTTTAAAATATATAAATATGTAAATATTAGTAAATACTATAAAATACAAGAAATATTTAGTATATAAAACTAAAAAGTTTAGAAATATTTAAATAAATAAATAAAATTTAAACAAAAATATTTTTTAAAAAAATACTTTATAACTAGCTAGTAAAAGTACTAAAACTAAAATAAAACAAAAATAATAATACTACTACTACTAGTATTATAAGTTTAAAATAATATTATAGTAAAAGAAAGTATATATAAATAATATTAGATTTATAAATTACTAAATTATAAAAAAAATTATAAATAAGTAAAATACTTAGTATAAGTTTAAAAACTTAGAATATAATAAGTACTTATATAACTAAAAAAATAAGTAAGAAATTAATAAGAATATAAAATTTATTTTTATAAACTTAAAAAAAAATATTAAAATTTAAATATAAATACGTAAAAAAAACTAATATAAAATAAACACTAGCTTAAATATAAATACTATTAAGTAAAATAATACTAAAATAAGTAACTAGTAATAAAATTATATAAAAAGTTTATAGTATTAAAATATTTTTTAAAATAAAAATACTATAACGTTTTTTATAAGTGAGTGAACTATACAAGCGAGTGAACCACTTTTGCTAAGAATTATCTTTTCTTTAATAACTTTTCGAAAACTTAATATTATTTAATACAAATTTAAAATTAGCTTTTTAGATAATAAATGCACCTTGTATTAAATTTCCATTATAATAGTCTTACGTAATTATAAGTTATTAAGCTTAGAATTTACCCTTTTAAAATTTAGTTTTTAGCTATTAATATTTTAATAACTATTAAATAAGAAACTATAGATATTAAACCTAAGCTATTTTATATATAATTTAGACTATATTATGATTTTAGAGTAATAAAATAAGTAGGTTTTTAAGATCTTTAAGTAAGGAGAAATTTTAGCCCCTACTTTTTAATATCTTAAAAACTACTAATACTATAGCTTTAAAATTCTAATATATTATAAATTTATGCGCTCATACCTTGTATTTAAGTTTTTATAATTTATTATTAAGTAATATTATAAATATAAAAAGCTAAACATTATTTTAAAGTAGTGTAGATTCTAAGCTTAATAACTTATAATTACGTAAGATAATTATAATGCAAAGTTAATACTGGATGCATTTAATATCTTAAAAGCCAATTTTAAATTTTTGTTAAACAATATGAAATTTTCGTAAAGTTATTAAAGAAAAGGTAATTCTTAGTAAAAGTAGTTCACTCACTTATATAGTTCACTCACTTATAAAAAACGTTACTTATAAAAAACGTTACTTATAAAAGGTAAGTAAAAATAAAATACAAATAATTACTAATAAAAAATACTAACTAAAGAAATATTTAATTTACAAAATAACTAAAAAAAGAAGAAATTACTTTGTAAATTTTATAGTTAAATAAAAAATAAGTAAATTAATAAATTAAAACTAAACTACTTAATAACTAAAACTAAGAAATTAATAATATAATTATATAATAAGTATATACAAATAATAATAAGCTATATATAAATGTATATATTAATAGTAAAAATATTTTAGTACTTATAAATAGTAGACTTAGTAAATTCTTAATATTAAATAAATAAATTAAAACTTAATATATTTTAAATAAAGTTTTAAATAAGTTTATATAAATAAAATATGTTAATGATGAATTAATAAGGTTTAATAAAAAATAATTAACTTTAAAATAAAAAATATAACTATTAGAGTAGTAAATTACTTAAATAACTACTATATTAAATTAGAACTAGCTAGTATACTAAAATTCTACTATAAATTTAAGAAATAAAACTATAAAATATTACTAAAAACCTATTTATAGTAAATACTATTTACTATTAAAAATAAGTATATAAGTAAAAAAAATAGTAATTAGTAATAATATATTTAAAGTACTAAAAAAATATTAACGTATTTTATAGGTGAGCTACACATATAGGCGAGCTGCGTATCTTAAAATTCACTAAAAAATCAAAATTTTCCACCTTCATATCTTAATAACTACTTAATAGTAAATTCTAAAAATTGAAATTCAAGCCTTTCTATATACATTACAGCATTTCTGAAGGTTGCATGAGAATTAGTTGAGTAGTTTTTGAGATATAGTAATTTAAAAGCGAAAACCATGTTATATTACTATATCTTAAAAACTACTCAACTAATTCTCATGCAACCTTCAGAAATGCTGTAATGCATATAGAAAGGCTCAAATTTCAATTTTTAGAATTTACTATTAAGTGGTTATTAAGATATGAAGGTGGAAAATTTTGATTTTTTAGTAAATTTTAAGATGCGCAGCTCACCTATATGCGTAGCTCACCTATAAAATACATTAAATAAAATTTAGAAAATAGTTTTTTAAAAACTCTAAAAATAAGTTATTAAAATACTAAGAATAAAACTATAAAATAAAACTAAAACCTAAAACTAATATAAAATTATAACTATTATATTAACTCTTAATTTATTAATAAAAAAAGTTATAATAGTATATATAAAATAATTTAAAAAAGATATATATTAAAGTAACTAAACGTAAAATAACATTATCTATACTTTTTTATACTAAATAAAAATAGAAAACTATAGCTTTATATTAATTACAAATACTTTAATAACATAATAATTAAAAATTAAGACTTTATATTATTAATAATAGAGTTTATAAATAAGCTATAAAAAGCTAAGTAGTTTAGTTCATTTAATATTAAAAATATATACTATTAAATTAAGATAATAAATAAATATAAATAAATAATAGTTTTTAAAATAAAATATAAGTTATTTAAATATTTAGTTATATTATTTAAGTTTATAAACACACTAGTAACATTTTAAACAATTATTAACTATATATTATAAAAATACGTAAACGTATTTATTATAGTATATTTAAATAACGTATTAGTAAATACTAATAGAATATTAATAAAGCTTTTAAAATATATAAAAAAATATTAAAAAACCAAAAAAAAACATAAACTTTATATTTAAATTAAAAAGTATGTATTTTACTAAATAAAAGTATAGTTAATTTTATTAAAGTAAAAGATATTTTATATTAACTAATATTAATAAATATAAAAAAAGTTTATTTTTTTTTAAGTTTTATAAAATTCTACTAATAATTTATAGAAAAGTAGTTAAAAACTATAGTATTTTTAATAAAACTTTTAAAAAAAATCAACTTCTTAAGTAAAAGTAATAAAAGAGTTAAGTATTTAAAAAACTTAAATAGTAATTTACAAAACTACTAATACTAAAAATATTTAATTTAAAGTTATATATAGAAATTTATAAAAACACATTAAATAAAGTAACTTGTATAATTTTATTATAAAAATAAGAAAATAAAATAAAATTAATAAACTTTATATTATATAAACTTATAATTACTAAGTTAAATTATAACATTTATAATAAAAAACTATTAGCTATTGTTTAAGTATTTTTAAAAAAAAAGTCAATTTAAAAAAAGTAAAATATTAAATTCTAATATACTTAAACTATAAAATTTTTTTTACTTTTGTAATAATTAAAAAAATTAAATTAATAATAAGTTTAATAATTAAAGCTTTTAGTAACTTTTAATTATAAAATATTTTATTAAAAAATAGAGTAGCTATTACACTTAATTAATAAGATAACTATATAAAGAATATACTAGAAATTTATAACTTAATACTAAAAATATAATAAAATAAATTACTAAAATATACACATTTAAATATTAAAGTAATAATTATTTTAAAAAAATTTAACTAAAAATGTTTGTAATAGTACAAAAATAAAACTATTACATATTTAATAATTTATAAATAAAATTAGTTAAAAACTAATACTTAGTAAAAATATATAAATACCAAAAAAAATTGTATAATTTAGCTAAATACATTAAATATTTAAAAAAATTAAATAATAAAACATAAGAAATATAAATTAATATAACTAATTTTTTAGCTAATAAACTAAAAAAATTAGTTATAATAAACTTTATTACAAAACTACTAATATTAATAATATACTAAAAATACTAGTATAATACTATATTAGTAATTATAACTTAACTAATAAATTATATATACTTTTAACTAATTAACAAAAAACTAGATATAAATAAGTTAATAAATAGAATTATAAAAATACTTATACTATACTATAAACTACTATAAAAAATTTTTATATTAATATTCTAAAAGAAGGTTGTTAAAAGTTAAAAATAAAAAATTGGTTTTTAATAGTATACTACGTATAAATAAATAAAATAAACAAACTAAATATTAAAATAATACTTATAAATATACATTAATAAACTATAAAATAATTAAGTTAATTTACTACTAATAACTAAGTTTATATATAACTTTATAAAGTTATTAACTATAGAAAAATTACTATTTTTTATTAACTATAGTTATAAGCTAACTACTTATTAAAAACTATAAAAACTAGAAAATATATTAAAATAAATAAAAATTAAAGTTAAAAATTTTAGCTTAACGTATTTTATAAGCGAGCTGGTTAAATAAGTGAGCTGGTTAATTTACTAAGACTACCTACTCTTCTCAAGCAACGCGAGATAGCTTAATAACCTAATATATAATTAGTTTCTAATAAGGCTTGAATATAGCTTGCTATTTAGGCTCTTAATATTAGCTAGATTTACAGTCTCTAAACTACTACATGTACTTTTAATATATCCTTTTTAATTCTACAAGAACAACGCGCCGGAACCGCGTTAAGACGTGATATTAAGCCAAATTTAATAAAGCTTACAGAAACTAAAGAAGAGATAATAAAATAATATATACTTAAGCTAAATTTAAGAGAATTTGCCTCTCTACTTAATGCTATTTAAGAGATAGCTAATAAACTATTAGCTAAGTAAGAGAAGAACCTAGTAAATATAAACTAGCTACATAACTTCATTAAGTGCACTATAGGGCTTAAAATGAAGTATAATCAGAAACTAGACTACCAGCGTTATAAATAGAAAGAACTAGCAATTATACAAGCTTAGTTTAACCTTATACATAATGTAAAGGCTAAATATAGTATACAAGATAAAGACACGTATAACTTTAATAAATCTAGCTTTTAGATAGGTATAATAACCTAGTAAAAAATCATTACAGGCTCTAAAAAATAGCATTAACTAAAAGCTATTTAACTAGGTAACTAGAAGTAGGTTATAGTGATTTAAGGTATTAGCGTATTAGAATACGCGCTTCTATTTTTTATTATTTATAAAAGTAAAAACTATCTTTCTACCTGGTACCAGGAAGTTAACATACCATTCTAATAGACATTCAGGGTTTCTAATAACGGCTAGATAATAAATAAGCTTAGTTTCTAGTGGTTAAAGTACTTTAATAGGCATATAAAAGAGCATACTATAGGCACATACTGTTTATTAATTCTAGACAACCATAAAAGCCATAACTCACTAGAATTTACTAAATACTGTAAGGAGAATAAGATAGTTATTTTATATATACCATTATATTCATTACATATCTTATAGCTATTAGATATGGGTTGTTTTTTGCCTTTAAAGATAGCATACAGGCGCTAAGTTAAGAAGCTAATATATGATTAGTTTAACTATATTACTAAAATAAAATTCTTACCAGCCTTTCAGGACGCTTTTAATGTCTCTATTACTAAAAGTAATATTTAAGAAAGCTTTTAAGATACTGGCCTAGTTTTATTTAACCTAGATAAGATAATATTAAAGCTTAATATTTAACCACATACGCCTATACTTCCTACTATATAAAATACTCTATAGTAGTCGAAAACCCCTAGTACCTACCTCAAATTTAGGGCGTAAACGAAGCTGATTAATAATAAGTTAGGTAACTTACTATCTTCCTTAAAGAAAGAGTTTAATTAGCTTATTAAAGGCACCCTCTTAATAGCTTATTAGATAGTATTATAGCGTAATTAAATTACTAAGCTTAAAGCAGCTAATAAGGCCGTAAACTGATAGAAACAGCGTAAAAAAAAGCGTATCTAGTAAAAAAAAGTCCTTACCTTTAAGACTAGCTTATAATTAGTTACTAAGAACTCTACTACTATAACTTCTAGTAGTAAAAAGAGATAGAGTAATGCTAAAGTAGATAGAGTTAAACTAACTTAAAAGCACTATAGAAACTGCAGCAGGACTAGGCACAACACTTAAATATACCAAAACATTAAAAAATCTACTATAGAATATAGTAGTAATAAGGAATCAGAGATAGATTATAGTGAAATAGAGTAATTTATTATATAGCTTATTATATTTAGTGTGGTCTTAGTAAACTAACTAATTCACTTATTTAATCAGCTCGCTTATAAAATACGTTATATATTAAAAAATTATATAAATAATTACTTAAAAAAATACTTTAATAAGTAATAGAAAAATAAACTTAAAGTTAAAAAACAAAGTTTTTATTTTACATAAAAACCTAAAAATAATAAAGCTATTATAAAAATTAAATTAAGTTTAATAAAAACTATTTAAAGTAAAATAATAAACTAAGCCTATAAATTACAAGCTATAATTATTTTAAAATATAAGAATTTACTTAATATTATATATTTTACTACTTAAAGTAGTACTACTAAATATTAAACTTAAAAAAAATTATACTAAGCAAAAAGTCTAGAAAATTCTAAATTACTAAAAGTTTAAATATTAGTAGAAATATCTAGTTAAATAAACTAAATATAAACTTAAAAATAATATATAAAAATTATTTAAAAACTTAAAAAATTATTTAAAGCTAATTAACTAGTATTATAAAAAAACTAGTAAAAACTAAGTTTTAAAACTAATTAAGATAGTAAAATAATTAGTAAATAATCTACTTAAAACTAAAAATAGAAAGAGTAATAAACTTTAAAAAAAAATAATACTATAAATTATAGCATATAAGTTAAATAACTTTAATAATTTTACTTTTTTTTATATACCTAAACTTTACTAATAAAAACTAGTTTTTAAAAAGGTTTTTTTTTTCTTAAAAATTTATATAAACTAACTTTTAACAAAAATAATACCTACAAGTATAAAGTTTGTTTTTATAGTAGTAGTAAGCTAGTAAATAATTTTATATATATTTTAACTACTAATAAAGTTTCTTTTCTTTATAATTTAACTTATTTTATTTAGATTTTAATATAATAAAATTCTACTTTACGTTTTAATTAATATACTTAAAATAATAACTAAAAGTAAAGTTTACTAAATAAACTTGATTTACTTTCTAATTATAAAATTAAAGTAATAGTATTAAATAGTTATACTTTGAAATATTTTTTACTAAATAGTAATCTTATATTAAAAATAAATGTACTTAAGTTATTCTTAGAATTCTAGGTAAAAAAAAAAAAGAAAAAAGAAGATTTTATAACTTAAATTTTTAGATAAAAAACTAGTTACCTTTATACTACTCATAAAAAAATTAGAATAACTTTTAAACTAAAAGCTTAAAAAAAGAGAATAATATTATAAATTATAATAAAGTAGTAACTTTAGCTAAAAAGTTGTTTTTATAAAAAGAAAAGTATAAGAAAATATACAAAAAGTATAAAAAAACTAAAGTAAACTAGTGAAAAACTAAGTTAAAAAAAAAGTACTTTTATTAAGTTTAGAAATTATAGAAAGTAGTATAAGTACACGTAATAAATTAAAAATAAGTTTTAGTAAATAAATAAAAATAAGGAAAATATAAATAAATATAAACTTTATTTAATTTTTTTTAATAGTATTTAATATACTATATATAAATATTTATTATACATATAAAAAATTTATTATAAATATAAAGTATTGAAAATTTTACAGCTACTTTTAATTCTTTATAATTACTTTAAAATTAAAAAGTTGTTTTTAAGTTAAAAAATAATTAAATAATATATTTTAATATTATTTTATTAATTACTTATTATATTAATTTTTTACTTACTAAAGTTTTACTTATTAAATATAATAAGCTTTATTATATATTAGTAAGTAAAATAGCTAGTAAACTATTTATTAACTAGTTAAAAGAAGTATTTACCTTATAATAATAAGTTAAAAAATATCGAATTTTATACAAAGTTTTAAATAAGTTTATATAAGTAATATATATTAATAATAGTTTAATAATATATAATAAAAAATAATTAACATTAAAATAAAAAATTATAACTATTAAAAAAAATTAAAATAAAACTAGTCAATATATTAAAACTCTAATATAAATTAAAAAAAGAAGAGTACTAAATATTAAAAAAAGTATTTACAATTAAACATACTACTTCCTTTAAAAAATAGTAATATAAAAAACGAAAATAGTAGTAAATAATAAAATGTTTTAAGTAGTAAAAAAATACTAAATAAAATTTTAAAAATTGTTTTTTAAAAAAGTTAAAAACAAGTTATTAAAGTACTAAAAGTAAAACTATTAAATTAAATTAAAATCTAATATTAATATAAAACTAAAACTATTATATTAGTTTTTAATTTATTAAAAAAAAAATTTTAAAATAAATAAAAGTAAAATAGTATTACTAATATTTTTTATATAAAAAACTTATAACTTTGTATTGATTACTAATATATTAATATTATAATAATTAAAAATAAATACTTTATACTACTAATAATAAAGTTTATACATAAATTATAATATACTAAATAGTTTAGTTTATTTAATATTAAGAATAAATACTATAATATTAAAATAATAAAAAAAATATAAACTATTTAAATACTTAGTTATATTATTTAAATTAATAAATATTTTAGTAACGTTTTAAATAATTATTAACTATTTACTATAAAAAATTTATATATGTACTTATTATTATATATTTAAATAATGTGTTAATATATAATATTAAAATGCTATTACAATATATAAAATATATAAAAAAGGTATTAAAACAATTTAAAAAAATGTAAATATAATAAATAAATAGAAAAGTATATATTTTATTAAATAAAAGTTAAATTTTGAAATTATTTCTCTATTTAGAAATAAAATTATAATTATTTTAATAAAGTAAAAAAAAAATTATTTTAGTTAACTTTAATAAATATAAAAAAGAATTTTTTTTTTAAAGTTTTACAAGCTTTTACTAATAATTTATAGAAAAATATTTAAAGGTAATAACACTTCTAATTAAATTTTAAAAAAAAAATTATTTAAATAAAAATAATAAATATTTAAATATTTAAAAAATTTAAAAATTAATTTATAAAACTATTAATATTAAAAATGTTTAATTTAAAGCTATTTAGAAAATTTATATAATTATATTAAATAAGTAACTAGTACAATTTTACTATAATAATAAAAAAACTTAGTAAACTATATATTATGTAAGTTAATAATTATTAAATTAAATTATAATATATAGAATAAAAAACTATTAATAATAGTTTAAATATTTAAGAAATAAAAAGTTTATTTAAAAAAAGTAAAATACTATATTATTATATACTTAAACTATAAAAATTTAATAGTTTTTATAATAATAAAAAAGTTAAATTAATAATAAATTTAATACTTAAAACTACTATTAACTTTTAATTAAAAATACTTTATAAAAAAAAGTAGTTAATGTACTTAGTTAATAAGATAATTATATAAAAAATACATTAAAAATTTATAACTTAATAATAAAGGTATATGAAATAAATTATTAGAAAATATATACTTAAATATTAAAATAATAGTTATTTTAAAAAATACTTAAAAAATTAAAGTAAAGAATGTAACTAAATATATGTTATAGACTATAATAAAAATAAAAGTATAGCTAAAGAGGCGTTATTATGAAAAATATAATATAAAGAAATATATAAGTAATACTAGAGAGTAGAGGCAAACTAGTAAAGACAAAACTTATAAATAGAATTACTCTAAAGTAAGTTTAAGTTCTATAGGAAATAATATCTAGAGTAGATAAGTAAGTCAGGTAACTAATTATAATAGAATATAATAAAAATAAGTATTAATAAAAAAAATAAAAGTAGACACAGGCTAAAGCTAAACTTATTTTCTTTTATTTTCTTTAATAGTATTTAATATACTTTTAATTAGTATATAATATACGCATGAAGGATTTATTATAAGTATAAAACATTAAATAGCTTATAGTTACTTTTAATTCTTTATAGTTACTCTAAAATTAAGATTTATACTTTAAGTGAAATAGTTTAATATTATTCTATTAAATCCTAACTTACCGTATTACTTTTTTTATCTTAATTAAGTTTAACCTTATTTTACTAAGTCTAATAAGTTATTCAATCCAGACATAAGGGAACTAATTAATATTATATAATTAATTAAATAACTAGTTACTAGTTTAATATTATGTTAGTAAGTTAATAACTTATAATATTATAATTACTATCTCAAAAAAAAAAAAGCTGTTAGATAGATTCTAATAACTAATTATTAAAAGTTTATAATTATAATAGGCTAAGCTATTATATGTGCTGTACTATAAGTATAATTATTACTATATAATTCTTAAGCCCTATTAGAGCTAGTGCTAGTAGATAGTTAACTTAATTTATAGTTTATATTTTTAAGTCTTAAGCTACTATCAAGCTCCTTAGTAATTCTATTTATTTTCTTTAGTATCTTTTAATTAGTTATCTACGTATAGTCTTTTATATAGCTATTAGAGTCTATTTCTTATATTTAGAATTATTTATTTAGTTAGCTAGATAGTAATAATAGCGTAAAGTAATTATAGAGCTTTTAGTATAGAGTTTTACTATACTAGCTAGTTAGCTAGCTAGATATTTTTTTTAGTTCCCACCAGTATATCTAACCAGTCCGCTTTTTTTTTATTTATATAGTAGTTTTAGTAAAAGCTTTAGAATTAGTATACTAAGATTTAGTTACTTTAGTTACTCTAGTCACTTTAATCAGACGTCTGCTATTTTTAGACTTAGATTTAGCTTTTATTTATTTTAACTACCTTTCATACCTGTCTCTCTAATTTATTTTACTTTAATAGTAAGTTTTTTATGTTATGTATATAGCGTTTATTAATTAGAGTAAAGCTCTAGTTAGATTAGCTTACTAGAGCTAATATATTTAACTATATATAAAACTACTTAAAGTAGTCTTAATAGACCTCTATTTTCTATTTCTATTAGTCTGTTGAAAATGCTTAGTCTTGAGACTTTAAAACTATCTTCTTCTTTTAGTGCCTTTATTATAACTTAAGAGAATAATAAAAAGCCGTCCAGCGTTTTTTCTCTGTATACTAAAGAGAAAAAGAAAGTCTTATTATATATCTTATATACTTTAAGAGACTTATATATAAAGCTAATACTTCTTTCTAGTTAGATATTTTTTATATTATAATGCTCTACTATAGTCTCCGTCCTGCTCTCTATTAGTCTCTTAAAAAGTCTAGTAACTTTTTATTTAGTCTCTTATATAATAATTATATTAAGCTTATTTAGTGCTTTAATTATTACTTTTATTACCTTTAGTTAACCTAAAAACTAATCTAAAAGACTGTTTATAAACTTATAGATGTTAACTACCTAATTTATATTATCTCTACCCATATTTCCTTCTCCTATTATCTTATATTATTAATCTTATTTTAGTTTTTATCTTTTAATTACTATATTTACTACTAGCTTAATAGCTTTTATTTTTACTATAGTTTATTTAACTACTAAATTAATTCCTGCCTTTAGTCTTGTTCTAGCTCTTATTAGTCTTCTAGCTTTATTCTATCTTATTAGCTTTATATAAAAACTATAGCTAGAAGTTTTACTCTAGATACTCTTACTACTTATTAGAAGGAAAAAAGTAATATAATAAGTTAAGTTATTACATACACTGCGCTACGAGCGTAGCTGTTATTATATAATTTTTAAGCTTTATTAAAACTAGTACTAGTAAATAATTAACTTAATTTATAGTTTATATTTTTAGGTCTTAAGCTGCTATTAAGCTCCTTAGTAATTTCACTTATTTTCTTTAATATCTTTTAATTAGTTATCTACGTGTAGTCTTTTATATAGCTATTAAAATTTATCTCTTATATTTAAAATTACTTAGTTAGTTAGCTAGATGGTAATAATAGCGTAAAGTAATTATAAAACTCTTAATATAAAGTTTCGCTATACTAGTTAGCTAGCTAGCTAGATATCTTTTTTAATTCCTACTAGTATATTTAATTAGTTTATTTTTTTTTATTTATATAATAGCTTTAGTAAGAGCTCTAGAACTAGCGTACTAAGATTTAGTTATTTTAATTACTTTAATTACTCTAATCAAACGTCTGCTATCTTTAGACTTAGATTTAGTTTTTATTTATTTTAATTATTTCTTATACCTATTTTTTTAATCTACCTTATTTTAATAGTAAGCTTTTTATGTTATGTATGTAACTTCTATTAATTAAAGTAAAGCTTTAATTAAATTAACTTACTAGAGCTAATACGTTTAATTATATATAAAACTATTTAAAATAATCTTAATAGATTTCTATTCTTTATCTCTATTAGTTTGCTAAAAATATTTAGTTTTAAAACTTTAAAACTATCTTCTCTTTCTTTCAGCGCCTTTATTATAATCTAAGAGAATAATAAAAAGCTATCTAGCGTTTTTTCTTTATACACTAAAGAAAAAAAAAATCTTATTATATACTTTATATACTTTAAAAGACTTATATATAAAGCTAATACTTTCTCTTAGCTAGATATTTTTTGTGTTATAATACTTCACTATAGTCTCTATTCTACTCTCTATTAGTCTCTTAAGGAGTTTAGTAACTCTTTATTTAGTCTCTTATATAATAATTATATTAAGCTTGTTTAGTGCTTTAATTATTACTTTTATTATCTTTAGCTAACCTAAAAACTAACCTAAAAGACTATTTATAAACCTATAGATATTAATTACCTAATTTATATTACCTCCGCCTGTGTTTTCTTTCCTTACTGTTTTATATTACTAATCTTATCTTAGTTTTTGTTTTCTGATTATTATATCTACTGCTAGCTTAACGGCCTTTGTTTTTACTATAGTTTATTTAATTATTAAATTAATTCCTGTCTTTAGTTTTGTTTTAGCTCTTATTAGTTTTCTAGCTCTATTCTATTTTATTAGCTTTATATAAAAACTATAGCTAGAAGTTTTACTCTAGATACTCTTACTACTTACTGGGAGGAGAAAAATAATATAATAGGCTAAACTATTACATATACTATACTATAAGTATAGTTATTATTATATAATTCTTAAGCCCTATTACGGCTAGTACTAGTAGATAGCTAATTTAATTTATAGTCTATATTTTTAAGTCTTAAGCTGCTATCAAGCTCCTTAGTAATTCCACTTATTTTCTTTAATATTTTTTAATTAGTTATCTGCGTGTAGTCTCTTATACGGCTATTAAAATCTATTTCTTATAATAATAACTTATTATAAAAACAAATAAGAACTTTACTCATTAAAAGAAAGTAATAGTAAAAAAGAAGTTATAGTAGGATCTTTATCTATAACTAAAAATACATCCAAAGAAACTAAAAGTGCATAATAAATTATCTAAGAATAAGAAATAACTATTATAAAACTATATAATACTCTAGTTGCCTTATAATAATAAGTAGTAGTAAGTAAAGCTATAAAAGAAAAAATAATAAAAATATAATCCCTTATAAAGTTTAATAGTAATTAAGATAAATTTAAAACTTTTATAATAATAATAAACCTTTATTATTATTTTAATTAAGCATTATTTATAACTAACTAAGATTAAATTCTAGTAGCTAGTATAAATATAATAGAAAGAGCTATAAGATAGTTTAAACTACTTACTTAAAATTATTTAGTAAATAAAGAACCTAACCTAGAAATAATAGAACTAGAAAGTTATAACAGTAATATATAATAAGCATTTAAAAACTATAAAAGCTTTAAAAAGGAAATAATTATAGTCTTTAAAGAAATTAATAAAGAAATAGAGGTAATTTAAAAGCTTTAATAACTTAAATAATACACGTTAGTAGCTAATTACATAACGGAGTTTAAATAAATCTAATTATAACTTAATTAAGTAAACCAGCCACTAGTTATGATGTACTATAAGAGATTAAAAAATAGAATTAAAAATAAAATCTCTAAAAGAAAACAGTTAAGTATATTACTTAAAATCATTAAATAAATAGTAACTAGTAATAATTTTTAATACTAATAAGAATAAGAAAAGAAAGTATAAACTAAACTTATAATCTATATACTTAAGAGAAATAGAAAGAATACCTAAACATATAACAAAATAAATATTAATAAAGTATATACTAATAAAAAGTAAGGAAAGTGAAATTAGAAATAAATAAAATACTATGCATATAAAGTCTACTTAGAATATAGAAAACAAAAACACTTTATTAAAGATTATAAATAATAATAATTAGATGTTAAGAAGGCTTATGTCTAGACTAAGGCACTAAAAAAATTTAAAATAGCTATAGTTTAAGTAGAATAAGCTTAAGACATAATAATATAAGAAACTATTATATAATAAATTTAAAAAGAATAATATTAAATCTATAGAAGTTACATGTATTTTAGATAAGACTATAAAATACTATACTAGCAAGTAAAAAATTATTTAGTAGAATAATCTAATAATATAATTACTATAATATAAAGAGCAGTAGTTTAATAACATAATACTAAAATTAAGAAAGAAATATAAAGATTTTATAAGATTATAGAACGGGAAGGCGGACCCTTCTAGAAAGAAAATTAAAAATTTAAATAAAAAAAATCACAAAACAGAAAAAAATTAAGAACTTATATTTATAATAATTATATAGTAAGTGCGCTGGGGACACTATTAAATATATAAATTAAAATATTATTTAAAGAAATATTATATTACTAAATACTAGGGAGTTATTTTAAGAAATGGAATATATAAATATTAATAAACACTACAGTTAATAGAAAATAAATAATATAGAGAACTAAATAAATAAAAATTAGTTATATAAATAAATAAGATTTATAGATAGATATTTATACTAGTTATAACTCATATAACATACTATCATCCCGTTAGATATTTAGAATTAGAATGGAATTAAAATAAGAAGAAGAAAGAGCCCTTTTTATTAATTCTATAAATACAAAATAATAACACTATAAATAGAATAATAAAATAAGAATATTAGATATATGGAGATAATACCTATATAGATTTAAATTATAAATAGAAGAAATATACCATACGTGTTGAAAAACTAAAGATAAGGAAAGTATTATAGTAATTAATAAATAAAAAGAAACTTAATCTGCAATAAGAATTAATCTATACGGACTTAAAAAACGAGTTATAAAATCTAAACTTAAAAAAATATAAATAGCTATTATAGGAAAATTGCTAGCTAGAATGTTACTTATACTAAATTAAATACTACTAAAAAAAATAGTTAGTTACAGAATTATATAAAAAACTCATATATCAAGAATGCTTCTTAGGATGGAAATGTAAGGATTATAGAGAATAAGCTAAGAATATATATAAGATACTTAATAAGAAAGTATGTTAGCTTTAGAAATATTTAATCTACAAACCTAAAAAAAAAAACCCTAAAATAACTACTACTTAAGAGTTAACTATATATAAAAAACTAGAAAACTAGTAGACTATAACTAAGCTACTAGAAGGCTAAGAAAAGGTTAAAAGAGATATATTAATTATATACATATAACTAAACTAAAGGAAACACGAAAATAAGCTATATATAAATGTATATATTAATAATAACTAGATACTAGTACTTATAAATAGTAGGGCTAGCAAGACACTAATATTAAATAAATAAGTATAGAGATACTAGATACTAACTAGAGTTTTAGACAAACCTATATAAGTAAAACACATAGATAATAGTCTAATAATATTTAAAAAAGGTCTAATTAATCTTAAAACACGGAATATAACTATTTAGGCACCAGGTTATAGAAATAACTATTAAATTAAAATTATAAATCTAGGTAGTAAAAATCTTACCTTAGAATAAAACTAGCTAGTATAATAGAACCTAACTAGTAATTAGAAAAGAAAAATTATAAGAATTAGAAACAACTACTATAAATAGTAATAATAAGTAATAATATAAATAAAAATAATGATACTTTATAAGGCTGAATTTATTATACTAAAAGAATACTAAAAGAAATTTAGAGACTAGTTCTTTAAGAAAGCTAAAAACTAACTACTAGAATATTAGAACTAGGACTATAAGATCACATTTAAAGAAGAAACAGATTTAAAACTAGAACTATTATATTAAGTACCTATTTATTAACAAGAGGAATTACGAAAATTTTTGTAGAAAAACTAATAGAAGGGATATATATAAATAAGCTAAAGTAAAATAACCTTATTAATACTCTTTATACTAAAAAAGAATAAAAAACTAAAGTTATATATTAACTACAGACACTTTAATAAAGCTATAGTAAAAAATCATTATTTAATACTATTAATATTAGAACTTATAAATAAACTTAAAGAAGCTAAATAGTTTAGTTTTTTTAATATTAAGAATAGATACTATTAAATATAAATAGCTAAAGAACATGAATAGATAATAGTATTTAAAATAAGATATAAATTATTTAAATATTTAGTTATACTAATAGAACTTACTAACGCACTAGTAATATTCCAGACAATTATTAACTATATACTAAGAGAATATCTAGATATATTTATAATAGTATATTTTAATAACGTGCTTATATACACGAACGAAATGCTAAAAAAATATATTAAGTATATTAAGAAAATATTACAAAAACTTAAGAAGTATAAGCTTTATATTTAAACAGAGAAATATATATTCCATAGAACAGAAGTTAAGTTCTTAAGATACTTAGTATTCTAAAACAAAATAGTAGTTAATTCTAATAAGACTAAAAATATACTATCTTAGCTAACACTAATAAATATAAAAGAAGTTTATTCTTTTCTTAGATTTACGGGATTCTGCTAATAATTTATTAGAAACTACTTAAAAATTACTACACTCTTAACGGAATTACTTAAGAAAGATTAATAATTTAAGTAAAAACTAAATAAAGAAAGCGCTTTTAAGATATTAAAAAAAATTCTAATAACCACCAATATTAAAGATATTTAATTTATAACTTTAAATAGAGATATATATAAATGCATTAAATAGAGCTACTAGAGCTATTTTATTATAAATATAAAATAATAGATAAAAATATCTAGTAGACTTTTTATCTTATAAACTTATAACTACTAAATTAAACTATAATATTTATAATAAGAAACTATTAGTAATAGTTTAAGCGTTTAAGAAATAAAAATATTACTTAAAAGAAGCTAAGTACTAGATTATTATATATTTAAATTACAAGAATCTAACAGCATTCACAATAACTAAAAAATTAAATTAATAATAAGTTAGATAGTAGAAACTAGTTTCTATATTTAACTTTTAAATATTTTATAAATTAGGAAAAGAAAATACAGCGGCTGATACACTTAGTTAATAAGTAAATTATATAAAAAATATACTAAAAATTTATAACATAATACTTAAATAAGAAAGGACGGATTCTTAGAAAGTTTATAAATAAATATTAGAACAGTAGTCATCATTAAGACCATATAGTAAAAATAAATTAAAGAATATAATAATAAACGACTATAATAGCACGAAATAGGAACTATTTTTATACTAGATAGATTATAAATGGAACTTATTAAAGACTAATATTTAACTAAGATGTATAGATATTAAGAAATTAAGAAAACTATAGACTAAATCAACAGACGCTTCTGGATTCCTAGAATATAAAAAAAGGTTAGAGCTATTCTTTTAGAGTGTATTAAGTACAAAAAAAATAAGATATTAAGATATAAAAAATATAGACTTATGTAATCAATTCCTTTATTAAATCTACTATAAGAATTAGTTATAATAAACTTTATTATAAAAATACTAATAACAACCACCTTTTAAGGCTAATAGTATGATATGATATTAGTTATAGTAAACTAACTTATAAAATACATATACTTTAAACTAACGTACACGGAAATTAAAGTAGATAAATTAGTAACTATACTTATTAGACTACTAATAGTAATATATAAATTACTATAAGAATTTATTACTAATAGAAATAAATTATTTATATTAATTTTCTAGAAAATGTTTATTAGAAAGCTAGGGGTAGAATATTATCTCTTAACAGTATTTTATCTACAAACAAATAAATAAATAGAATATATAAACTAAATATTAAAATAATATCTATAAATATACGTTAATAAATAATAAGATAATTAGATTAACTTATTACTAATAACTGAGTTTATATATAACTCTATAAAGTTATTAACCACAGGAAAATTACTATTTTATATAAACTATAATTATAAGTCTACAGCTTATTAAGAACTATAGAAACTAAATAAGATATTATAATTTATAAGAACAAAAGTTAAGGAACTATAATAACTTTACTAGAAAATAATAGAAAAAATTATCTAAAAAAGAGACCTCAGCAAATAATAGAAAGATAAATTTAAAATTAAAAGACTAATTTTTAAGAAAGGGGATACAATTTTCCTACTATAAAAAATTTTAAAAATAAAATAACCATTAGAGAAACTAGATCATATTAGATTGAAACTATTTAAAGTTAAATAAAAATTAAATCTGTAAATTATAAATTATAACTACCTAAAGATATAAGAATTTACCTAGTTTTTTATATTTTATTACTAGAACTAGTATTATAAAACGCTGAACTATAGATAGAACTTAAACTTAAGAAAGACACTACTAAATATAACGTTTAATAAATATTAGACTACTAGTAATTTAGGCGTTAGTAGAAGTATTTAATTAAATAAAAATATTATAAACTAAAGAATAACACGTAGGAGCTAGTTAGGAACTTAAAAAATAATTTAAAGCTAATTAACTAGTACTATTAAAAAAAGTAGTAAACACTTACTCTAAAGTCATATTTAATAAATAAAAAGAATATAAGATATTTTACTTAAAACCTAAAAAGGAAGACAAAGCAATACTAGATACTATAAATTATAATATACTAGATTAGTTCTAACGGTTTTACTTTTTTTTTTATTATATAAACTTTATTAATTAAGGTAAGCTCACGCTGGAATATCTTCTTTTTTTAAGAATTTATTTAAGTTAGTTACTAATAGAGCTAGAACTTATGGGTCTAAGATTTATAATCTAAGTCTAATAACTATTATTAAATACTTTATAACTAATCTAATAGAATATAACGAGCCTTAAGGGATTTCTAATAGAATTTCTTAATCTACTAGTATAATTTCTTTTTATTGTAATTTAAACAATCCTACTCTTATTATAATACTATAAGATTATACTTTATGTTTTAATTAATATACTTAGAATATTATCTAAAAGCTAAGTCCACTAAACACTAGTAGTTAGTATTATAATAATAAGAATAAAGGGATAGCATAAAATAGCTGTATGCTTAAATTCTTTAAACTAGATAATAAGCTTATTTTAAAAACAATTCCACTTAAATCATTCTTAGGAAATTAGAAGGACAGGAAAGGTATAAGAGGTTTTTATAATCTTAGTTTTTATATAAAGAACTAGTTACTTTTATATTATTTATAGAAAAAAGAACACAATAACCTTCAGGCCAAAGGCTTAGAGAAAGGGGATAATATTATAAACTATAATAAAAATAAAAGTATAGCTAAAAAGACGTTATTATGGAAAACATAATATAAAGAAATATATAAGTAATACCAGAGAGTAGAGGTAAACTAGTAAAGATAAAACTTATAAATAAGATTACTTTAAAGTAAGTTTAAGTTCTATAGAAAATAACACCTAAAATAGGTAAGCAAGTCAGGTAACTAACTATAATAAAATATAGTAAAAATAAGTGTTAATAAAAAAGATAAAAGTAGGTATAAGCTAAAGCTAAACTTATTTTCTCTTATTTTCTTTAGCAGTATTTAATATACTTCTAATTAATATATAATATATATTAAAGAATCTACTATAAATATAGGATATTAGATAGCTTATAGTTATTTTTAATTTTTTATAGTTACTCTAAAATTAAGATTTACACTTTAAGTAAAATAGTTTAATACTATTCTATTAAACCTTAACTTACTATATTACTTCTTTTTATTTTAACTAAGTTTAATCTTATTCTACTAAGTCTAATAAGCTATCTAATTCAGACGTAAGGGAACTAATTAATATTATATAATTAGTTAGATAACTAGTTACTAGTATAATATTACATTAGTAAGTTAGCAACCTGTAATAATATATTTATAATATTATAAAATTAAAACTATATATATATTAGATATTTTATTAGCAAAATTCATTAAAAATTAATATTTAATAAAAATATATAATTTTATGAAATTAAAAAAACAATAAAAATATATTAATAAAAATTTTTAAATTCTTGAAATTTTAAAAAAAAAATTGTATAATTTTAACAAAATATATAAAATATAAAAAAATAAGGTAATAGAATACATTATTTATAGACTTATAAAACTAATTTCTTTAGTTAAAAACTTATAAAAATTAGTTATAATAAACTTTACTATAAAACTACTAATATTTATAATATATTAAAAATACTAGTATAATATTATATTAGTAACAGTAAACTAACTAACAAAGTATATATACTTTATACTAATTTATAAAAAAACTTAATATAAATAAGTTAATAAATAAAATTATAAAAATATTATTAGTAAAGTATAAAATATTACAAAAATTTATTATAAATAAAAATAAGCTATTTATGTTAATATTTTAGAAAACATTTATTAAAAAGTTAAAAATAAAAAAGAGTTTTTTAATAGTTTACTACTTATAAATAAATAAATTAAATAAATTAAATACAAAAATAAACTTATAAATATATATTAATAAAATAAAAAATAACTAAGTTAATATACTACTAATAATTAAGTTTGTATACAACTTTATAAAGTTATTAATAATAATAAAATTACGATTTCTTATTAACTATAGTTATAAGTGTATAATTTATTAAAAATTATAAAAACTAGAAAATATATTAAAATAGGTAAAAATTAAAATAAAAATACTTTAACTTTTATATTAAAAAAATTGTATAAATAATTACGTAAAAAAACTTTAGGAAATAATAAAAAAAACTAAAGTTAAAAAATTAAATTTTAGAAAAAGAAATAAAGCTTTTTTATTATAAAAATATTGGAAAACAAAAAAACTATTATATAAACTAAATTATATTTAGTTAAAACTATTTAAAACTAAAAAATAAATAAAACTTATAAATTACAAATTATAACTATTTAAAAACATAAGAATTTACTTTATTTTTTATATTTTACTACTTAAAGTAGTACTCTTACATACTAAACTAAAAATAAAAATAAAACTTAAAAAAGACTATATTAAGTAAAAAGTTTAGTAAATACTAAAATACTAAAAGTTTAGATATTAGTACAAGTATTTAGTTAAATAAACAAAATATAAACTTAAAAATAATATATAAAAACTAATTAAAAACTTAAAAAAGTATTTAAAGTAAATTAACTAGTATTATAAAAAAACTAGGAAGTACTAAGTTTTAAATTTAGTTAAAAAAAATATAGTAACTAAAAACTATTTCGCTTAAAACTAAAAATAAGATTAAAAAAAACTTTTAAAAATATTATTATAAGTTATAGTATATAAACTTATTACTTTTAATAAATTTTTTATTACTTAAACTTTATTAATAAAAGCTAACTTTAAAAAAAAAATTAAAAAATTTATTTAAGCTAATTAATACTAAAAATAAAGTTTATAAAAATAAGTAGTTATAGCTTTTTCTTAAGTTTTTTAAAACTATGATTAAAGCTTTTTTTTATAATTAAAATATTTTTATTTAAGTTATAAAATAACAAAATTCTATTATATATTTTAATTAATATACTTAAAATAATAACTAAGAGTAAAGTTTATTATTTAAACTTAATTTACTTTCTAATAATAAAAATAAAGTAAAAGTATTAAATAGTTATATTTTTAAACTCTTTTTACTAAATAGTAAACTTCTATTAAAAATAATTTTACTTAAGTTATTTTTAAAACTTTAGGCAAGAAAAAAAGGAAAAAAAGTTCTTATAACTTAAATTTTTATATTATAAACTAGTTGCCTTTATACTACTTATAGAAAAATTAAAATAACTTTTAAAACTAAAAGTTTAAAAAAAGTAAATAGTAATATAAACTATAGTAAAGTAGTAACTTTAAATAAAAAAGCATTTTTATAAAAAAAAAATAAAGAAATATGTAAAAAATATAAAAAACCTAAAGTAAACTAGAATTAAATTAAGATAAGAAAAAAGTTATTTTATATTAAAGTTAGAAATTATAGAAAATAGTATAAAAGTATATAATAAGTTATAAAGTAAGGTACTTAATAAATACATAAAAATAAAAATAAAAAAGTTATTTTTATTATATTTTTAGTAGTATTTAATATACTATTTATTAGTATTTATTATATACAAAAAAACTTTTTATAAATATCAAGTATTAAATTTTTATAATTACTTTAAAATTGAAAAGTTATTTTTATATTAAAAAATAATTAAATAATTTAGTACTATTTTATTAATTACTTTTTATTTTACTTTTACTCATTTAAACTTTATTTACTAAATTTGATAAGTATTATTATATATTAATAAGTAAAAAAGCTAGTAGACTATTATTTAACTAGTTAAAAAAGTAGTTATAATAAACTTAATATTAGTAGGTAAATACTATATAACAAATATATTTTTATTATAGTAAATAATAAAAAATAAAAAACTTCCTTAAAAACTAAATATATAAAAATAAGAATTAGCTTTTATATTACCTTATTATATTTATTAACTATTATAATATAAAAACCTATAAAGCTATTCTTGTTGTTCTTGTTATTATATATAGAAATTTCCTTTTTATATAAAGCTCTTTTTAATATAGTTATATATAGTACTATTTAGTAAAAATTAGGTTACAAGACTTTTATTATTACTATTAAGTAACTTAGATAGAATGGTAATACAAATACTATTAAACTATTTCTTAACGGTATATGTAGGGTTAGTAAGAATTTAGATTAAACTTATATACCTAAATACTATAAAAAATACCTGTTATGGTAATGCTATAAGTAGAAAGTTAAGTACTTAATAAGAAGTATTAATTAATTACTAAGTATAGTACCAGGTGATAAGTTAAGACATTACGTAAAAAAAAAAAGAATATAATAAGTTATAAGCTAAAATATTTAGGGTAAGGGCTTATACACTAGCGTGAAACTAAAGCGTAAATATATAATATAAAAAAAAGACTTATAAGAAGGCTCCCTTAGAAAGCTCTTATATTATAAATAGTTACTATAATAGTACCCCCCTTTTAAGTCCAAGCTCCTGTAAGGGGTATTTATATTAAATATTAGATCTAAATTAGTCTAGGTTTTTAAGGTGGAATTTTTTTATAGTAGCTATATCTTAAAGGTCGCTTATAAGTTCCTATGTTAAATTATTATATCTAGTTTATTTAACCAGATATTTATAGCGTTTCCGCCTGTAATTCAGGCGTAGTTTTTTAATTTATTTAATATAGTATTTAGTTTCCTTATTAACTTTAACGGGTTTAGATAGCGGGTTTTATTAATTTAAAAAGTATTTAGATTTAAGCGTAGTAGGCTGAAGCAATGATACATAAAAAACTAGGTATATATTTAAGAATTTAAAGAGTTTAAGTTAGTACGCGTATAAAGAAATTATTTAAAAGATATAGTATTTCCCTAAGGCGTTTAAGTCTAGCTTTTTAGAAGGTTATTTTATTTAGATATTTTATATATTAAGCTAAACTATATCTCCTATCTAATAGTTAGGTGTAGATAATTATTTCTGGTTTATATATTCTTTTTAAAGAGCTTAGGCCCAAATTATCTCTTCTTAAATTAATTATTAAATATTAGCTATTTTCTCTACTATATGGTTAGCTTCTAAGGCTTGTAATGCTTAGTAAAAACGTCTTTAAATTCTTATAGAAAATTTAAAATCTATTTAAAGATATTAGCCTATATTAGCCAGGAATAGTAAAACTTTTATAAATTTAGATATAATATTATTAGCTTTAGACTATGCTAAGGGGAGCTAGTTTACCTAGTTATTTTACTAATAGTTTATATATATATATAGGACTTATTTTATTACACTATTAGCTCTTTCTATTTAGCTATTAGTTTCTAAGTAATATACAGAAGACAGTTAGGGTTTAATTTATAGTTATTTATAGAATTTATTATAAAAGATAAAAATAAATTATATTTCTTAGTCTAATATAATTATTTCTAGAAGACTATAGTTTATTTATATGTACTAATAGAAGAGATAGGTAATATCTATAGTAGTTATCTTACTACAAGAAATCAGGTATCTATATTTTATAAGATAATTAACTATAACCATAATATTAATATAGTCTTTAGATTCTGGGAGGTTAGTAATAAAGGCTATAAAAATATCCTTCCATCTCCTTTTAGGAATAAAGAGAGGTTTTAAGAGGCTATAGTATTTTTCATAAAAAGCCTTAAATCTTCAGCAGGTATAGTAATAAGATATATATTAATATATTATTTTAAACATCCAGGGCTAGTAGTATTCGTGTTGTAGGATTTTAAGAGTTTTTCTATAACTAGAGTAGCCACCAGCAGGAGAATCGTGTATAATTTAAAGGAATTTAATTTTAAGTTTATTATTATTTAGTATTACTAGCTAGTTATGATAGTATAATTAGCTTTTTTAGTTTTTATATTTACTTAAAGAAAGCTTCTTAAAGTGTCGGGTTTTATCCCATATTAGTAACAGAATTTCCTAAATAAACTTATTATTTAGGTATTTATTATTAATGATCTGTTAAATCAACCTATCTATCTCAGTTAAGTTTAATTCTAAAGTATTATTAAATAGTTTAAGGTAGAGAAATATTTATTATTAAGCTCTTCAGGCTTCTTTTTAAGTTAAAGTATTTTATATATAGTAAGTAAAAGCATCTAGTTTTCCACCCTACTTACCTAATTAGTACGTAATGGTGAAGTTAAATTAAAATAGATATTTAATCTAATAAGCTTATTAATAGCTAAGTTACTTTATTATAGTAAAGTACTAAAGGTTTTTATAGTTACTTAGTACTTAAATTAGAAATATAGTATCTTTTAATTCAGGTCTTTATTATTTAAAGTAATATATAATAGCTAGTAGTTTTTTATTATATATCTTATAGTTATATTTAGCAGAATTTAGTCTCTTAGAAAAGTAAGCTATAGGTCTTAGTTTATTTTATTTATCTTTCTAGAAAAGAACTCTAGTAGTTACGTAGTTTAAAAAGTCAGCTTCTATAATAATTAGTAACTTAAAATTAAAGTATTAGAAAACTAGAGCAGTTATAAATGCATATTTCAAGTATTTAAATATTTTTTAATAAGTGTTATTAAATTTAAATTAAATGTCCTTCTTTATTAGGGCTATAAGCAGGGACGTAATATAGAAAAAGTTATTAATAAATTATTAATAAAAGTTAGTAAATTCTAGGAATGCTCTTATATCCTTTACGTTCTTAAAAAATTCCTAGTTAAAAATATTCTTTACTTTATTCAGGTCTATGCTAATTTCTCTTATTAAAATTATATACCTAAAATAAGTAACTTATTCTTAGTGGAATTTATATTTATTAATATTAAGTTACAGGCTAGCTTTATCTAGGGCTTTTAAAACTTATTTTATATATTATTAGTACTTATATAAAGAATTATTATAAATTAGAATATTATTAAGGTAGACCGTATAAAACATATTAAGAAATAGTTAAAGGATATTATTTATATAGTGTTAGAATATATTTAGTATGTTAGCTAGTCTAAATAGTATAATAAGATATTTAAATAAACTATATTAAGTTTAGAAAGTAATTAGCTATTTATCTTTCTCTACTATATAAAGATAATTAAAAGCTAAGATAATATCTAGCTTTATAAAGTACTTCGCCTTACTAAAGCAGAATAGAATTTCTTAGATTAATAAAATTAAATAATAGTTCTTAATAGTAATAGCGTTTAGAGCTTAATAGTCTATATAAAATTAGAAATTTCTATTAAGTTTTTTTATAAAGATAACTAGTGCAGCTATAGAAGATAAACTTACTCTAATAAATTCTTTAATAAGATAGTTATCAAAATACTTTCTAAAAACTTTTAGTTTATTTTAAGATATTTTATAGAGAGATTTAAATCCGGGTTGCTTTCCTTTCTTAAGAATAATCTTATAATTATATAGATAATATTTAGGTAGTTTATTAGCTTTCTTATATAAAAATATTTAAAGAGTATTATAGTACTCCTTTAGAACCTTAATAGCTAGATTAGTATAGATTTTTAAGGCTAAAGCTTTATTAATATTAGCTATTAAGACAGTAAAGATTTCGTATTCGTGTTTTTAGGCTATTTATATAAAGAGAGCTGCCCTAATTAGGTAGATATTTATACTTAATTTAGGATTCTTATAAGAGCTTTTTAGTAAAGCTTTTACTAAGAAGTTTTTAAAGCCTTAAGAGAAAAGCTTTCTCATAAGGTCCCTATTTAGTTTAGTATTAGATTTAAGTATAAATTTAGATTCTAAGTAAAAGCTTTTTAGAGAACAGTTTACTAGGAGATTCTCTAAATAGATATTAAGTTCTTATAATTAATAGTTTATTTTAGCTAACTAGTTATCGCGTTGAGTTTAGATAGTTAGTAATAACTTTAAAAAGCAAGTCTATAAACACTATATATAAATAGTATTAAAATAAAGGCTTTTTAGTAAAGGGTTTACTAAAAAGTCCCTTAGATAGATAGTATTTTCTCTTAAATAAATAAGAAATTAAAATAAGCGTAGGTAATAGGCCTGATAATAGGGAGCATTAAAAAATAGCTTTTATAAATTATAGTTAAAGTTAATCTTATATTTTCTTATTTAAAATTAGCTAAGAATTAATTCATAGTTTCCTATAGCTATTACGAAGAGATAGATTTTCTTAATATAATTTATATAATAAAGAGTTATACTAGCAGTATATAAGATATAACTTCTTTTAAGATATTTACTATTAAAACTAGTGGGATATAAGACGTTTGGGAGTAGTAAGAAATAAAGTTTCTAAATACTAACTAAAAATCTACTAATATAACCTATACTAGTTACTTTAGTATTAATTAAAGTAGTAATAGAGTATAACGAGCTATCTTATTAGATAGTATATAGAATATTCACTTAATAGTTCTAAGAGTCAGTTACTAGGTGAAAGGTCTAAAAGTTAATAGAAATCTAATATTAGAAACATTCTAAAGAGTAACTTAATACTAGGATAGAGCTTTTAGTAAACTAGCTTAAAGAGTTTAGAAACATTTTTATTTATAAGAAGATTTAAATTTAGAGAAAGAATAAAAGCAGGTTACTTATTAGAGTTAGAATAGGCTTATAGATTAAAGTTCTAATAAGAAAATAAAGTAGTTTTAGAAAATATAACCGTGTTTATTATACTTAAAATATTAGCTATTATGCTTTTAGGCTTCTCGTTTAGCTGACTTAATAGAAATATAGTTAAAGATATTAATTTCTATAATATTAAAATCTTTTTATAATACAGATTACAGCCTAGTAAGACGCGGTAAAGGAAGGTACTAAAGATTATTATTATATAAGAATATTAAGTTAGCGTAGTTATTTAACGTATTAGGGATTTTAATACCTACTATTACCTAGTAGAAATCGTCGTTTAATAATCTTCTTAACTAAGTAATTAAATTAATTTTATTTAGTCTGGTGTCAGCGGCTAGTCTATAGAATTTAATAAAGTAAATAATAAAACTCTTCTATTCTTAGTAAAACAAATTAAGCTTATTTAAGATAGTAAGTTTTCTATTTAGGTCTCCGTATATAGCTTACAGGAAGGTGATTAATTATTTTACTAAGTGTATATTCTTATCTATAAAAGGGTCTATAAGTGTTACCGGGTCCTTCTCTAGCCTTAAATGTGTATATAGAAGTTAAGAGTATTTAGTAGAGTATTAGTCAGCGTTACCTTTAAGCTTATAGTTAAGTTTCCTAATAAAGATATGTAGGTTCTTTTGTTTTCTGGTAAACATTAGGGGGTCAGGCAGGCAGTCGGATTTCGTTATTATTAGTGGTATAGTAGGTTCTAGCGTAATAGTTAATCTCACGTTCTTAACTATAGCTTAAGGAACTTGGAGATGGGTACTGGTTGTAGTTATAGGTAGGGTTAGGATCATAGGACTTAAGCCACTTCCAGATAAACCAGTAACAAGAGCTAGACTTTCTTTAACAGGGGAGATAGTAATAGCAGGGGTTGAGCTAGTGGACGCTTGCTTTATCTCGTTGAGCTTAGTTTGAAGAGCTTTTATACTCTCTTCATATCGGGTTTCTTGCCTCGCTAAGGTGTCTATAAGCGATTCGTTACTCGCCTTCAGAGTCGCGAGTTGAGAGGTAAGGTCTCTGAGGATTTCGGTGAGGTCCAGGTTATCCATTGTAAGAAATTAGTGAAGACGCAACGTAATGTCACGGTGGTGCTACAAGCAGAGGGTCAAGTGCTCAATGAGGAGCGTTGATTAATTGCTAAGTACAGTACCAGGTGATGAGTCGAGACGTTGCGTGAAGAAAGGAAGAACATGACAAGTTGTGAGCTGAAATATTTGGGGCGAGGGCTTGTGCGCTAGCGCGAGGCCAAAGCGTAAACATGTGATACAGAAAGAGGGCTTGTGGGAAGGCTTCCTCAGAAGGCCCTTGTGTCACGGATGGTTACCGTGACAATGCCCAAGATAAATTAATTCTAAGAAGTCGCAAGTTAAATAAATTGTGAGTGCCTTAAGGCGTAAGGTGTGAATGGATTTTGTCGTTGCCCTGTTGGTTAATAATACGAACACGTGCTTTCGTCAAGCCACTCCTTAAGTAGCGCAAGCTGCGCATTTAGTTGGCGATGTACTTTTGGGCGCGATCGCTTGGCAGGGTCCAATTTAGGGGTAGGCTTGGCGATATGGACCGTGCGGTGAATTTCGTTGGCTGCTGTTGGGGTGAAACCGGTTTTGCAACGCACTTTGTACGCTTGGAATGACTGGGGCAGAGAGGAGCGACTGCATGACTTGTCACATGCTGCATCCTACACTTGGCAGGAGCGTATGATCGTGGGGCCAGAAATCGGGTGTCCCATCGCAAAACCCAGACGCATCGCTGCCCAACGTGCGCGCACATACTCAATTTCCAACCTCTGAATTAGTTGCTACACTCGTTCCATCGATTGTCTTTCAAATGTCTTCCACTCTGCTAGGTCCAGCCCTTGACAGGCTACACTTCAAAGATGTTCTCGTACAGGGAGCTCAGGATCAGAACCAGACAGGCACGAGTCCGGTTGTGTTCAAGCGCGAGCTCAAATTGCCGAATCCATGGGAGATGGCTGTGAAGATCTTCAAAGAGAGCCTCACAAAGGATGAGCGAAAGGTCCTTGCTTTAGACTCTTGCCCGCACGCTTCTTTGGAATCATTCTTGGACGAAGTCTGCGCCGCTAAGAACGAGGCGCAACGCAAAAGATCGAAAGTGCTTGACAGAATAAACACCATTGCGGAAAGGCTGACATTGTACTCGAAGCCTATAGATTCTTTGGCGCAGACGAGTCAGGAGGCGCTATTTGCTTGGGGTACTATGAAGTTTTTGATGCAAATAGTTACGAGCGAAAGTCTAACAAACGACAAATTGGCACAAGCAATTGCAGACGTTGTCCAGATTTTCGGACGGTGTGAAAAATACACAAAGGTGTTTGCAGACAAGAGACGGGTGCTCGAGGCAATCGGTGTCCTCTATGCAGATGTTCTCAATCTGCTGGTCAGAACTACCAAGTTTTACGAGAAAGGAAGATTACGTAAAAACCTCCTTTGCCAGTCCGTGATTGCCTCTAAGTTAAAATTTCTACAGAACGGTTCCTGTCAACCACAGCCACACCTTTTGAAGTAAAGTTTGCACCAATAGTGGCCGATATTGAAAGGCACTCCAGTGACGTGGCGCGAGAAGCGGATATCGCGCACGCAGAAGAGGAAAAGGAGGAGCGAATGTTGCAGAAAAGTTTTCGGCAAGCCCAGCAAACTTTTCAGAGTGGCCAAATGCGAAAGGACGTCAAGCTATGGCTTCAGCCCGCAGATGCCACATTCGACCTGCGAAAACTTCGAGGCGTTCGGATGCCCGACACATGCAACTGGATCCTTACTAGAAAACAGTATAATGACTGGGTAAATAACGACAGCTCTGGTATCTTGTGGATTTACGGGATTCCTGGTAGTGGCAAATCCGTCTTGGCTTCCTCCATTGTCGACCGACTCAGTTCAAAAAGCTCATTTGTGCCATTGCTCTACTTTTTCTGCAGTAGCCGAAACAAGAATCGGCGTGTCTCCGTTCATATCCTTCGCTCTTTGGTATTCCAATTAGAGAGCCAACGACCTGGTCTTGCCGATCTTGTGGAGGCAGCATACAAAGCAAGCACATCGAAGACAGCAGACACTTTCGAACAGCTCTGGGAACTCTTCGAACGAATGGTGCACGAAACCAAATCATTAACTTGCGTAGTTGATGGCCTAGACGAATGTTTGGAGCGGAATGACGAGGGTCATTGGAGCGCTCATTTTTCGCTCGTCGGCTTGTTAAGCTAGTACACGCTCAGCCTTCCGACTCATGTACCAAGGTCTTGCTTACAAGCCGAAACGAGCCAGACTTGCGCTCCGCGTTCCGTTCTACAAGCGATATTGTGCAAATCATGGGCATCACGGCATCTGACGTCTCCCAAGACATCAGTTACTTCATCAAAGACCGAGTCGAGTCATCTGAAGAGCTCGCTGATTTAGATTTACCCGATGAGACTAAGGACTTAATCGTGAGCACACTTGAGGAGCGGTCGTCTGGAATGTTCATTTGGGCGCGGTTAGTGATCCAGGAGCTGGAGACTCGTGACTCAATCGAGGCGATAGAGAAAGCCCTTGGATCACTCCCACGTAAGCTGTTCGACTTGTATGACCGCATCCTCGACTCACTAGATCAAAGTTTCAAGTCCAACGACGGACGGAGGGACCTCGGCTGCTTTGTCCTATTTTGGGTCCTCTGTGCCTCTCGTCCATTGACACTGACGGAACTTTCGGAAGCTCGCTGCATTGTTGGGGGTCAGTCGACTCTAGCAATGAAGAAGAAACCTCGCTCTCTGATAGGCTTTCGAAAACTCATCGAAACGGCGTGCTCGCCACTTGTCGAGGTTCGCGACGACGGACTTGTACAGTTGACACATCACACAACCAAGGAATATCTGTCAAGCAGGTCGAAATACCTTGTAGAAATCTGTCGCCCCGCCGAAACGTTTTCATCACTGTCACTTCCAACAGATCCGTACGAGATGCTCTTACATTCATGCCTCTCCTATCTGAATTTGGCCGTATTTGCAGACCCATTACTCAGACACAACAAACGATTCACAGTTAAGGATGTTGCAGAAGTGCGGTCATTGCATCCTCTGCTAGACTACATATCCAACAACTGGCTCCATCATATGCGCCTTTGCGAAAATGTATCGTATAAAGCCGTGCGGGATTTTGTTGAAGGCCCACAGGCAACGACATGGATTGAAGCAGTGCTCACATTGCAAGGCGGGGTGCAGAAGCTGGCAAGTATAGTCCAGCCAGCGTCATCTTTCATGAGCTTGCGCACAAGATTTAATGGGCTCAATGAGGACGCCATGTTTATCCAGTGCTGGCTCGATGGGCTACAAAAGGTGATTTTCAAATGGGCAGGAACACTTAACCAGACGCCGTCCGAGATCCATCACCTCCACCTTTCCGGGATTTTTAAGCTGGCACCACAATCGAAGATAGAACGCCAGGTCACGACCACTCTCTCAGATCCAGTTAAACCAAATCCAAATCTTCGACCGATTCCAATGAGTGGCAACTTTATCCTTCGCGAGCCTTACCTATACGTCTTTTCTGGAGGTGCCTCACACTGGGGCTCGTTCTTGGTGCGGTATCACTGGCCTTCCATGCAAGCTTTAGGGGAACTCCAATATCCGCCTAGTTCTGATTACCACTCTTGGGTACCAGAAGTGCAGATGAGCCCATCTGGCCAGTATCTTTCAGCAGTGAAAGTCTCTGCCACTTCCATTATTTTAGCACTGTGGAAGGTTAGCGAAGAAGGATTCGAAGACATGTCTTGGACGGCGAATGGAATAGTAGATACCGTGACAGTCGAAAAGGGGACGCTAATGTTGGCACATCTACCAAACTTTGAGGGGCCTGCCTTCTCCCGGAGCGCCAGATATTGTGCTTTTTCTGCGGACGATAGGGTGCTTTACACGCCTGGTGCGGCGTACAACATTATTACTGGAGAGAAAGCCGCTGTGCCTCGATGCTGTACTGATGCAGAAGTATCGTGTGCAACATGGAGTGTACACGGTGATCGAATCGCGTGTATCCGTTCAAAGGCAACCCTGGAGGTTTTCGCTAACGCTGATCGCCTTGTGGCATCATTTCATAACGAGCGGATCGAAGCTTCACGCATCGCCGATTTCAGCAGAAGCGCTCGATATCTCCTCCTTGTTACGCCTGAGAAGTGGCAATACTCCGTATATGACGTTCAGACCCGGACCCTTTCCGAGCTACCAATTCCAAACTTCTCCCTTGGGCAAGATAGTATTTCCCTCCGGAATTACGATGAAAATTACACAATTCTTAGCCACGCTTTCAGCCCCTGTGAGAAATATGCCTACAGCTTTGTCGACGACTTGAACCATATTTTCACCTGCTTTTTTACCATATGGGACAGAGCATCCGGTCAAATACTGTTCGCCCATGCCGTTAGGTCCAACTCCGAATACAGACCTAGGGCTGTATCGTACGATCCGGAACTTCCGGGTGTCCTCCATGTTTTGATGCAGAGCAACGGCGAAGGGGTGAACTCAAACTCTGAACGTGGTTTTATACGAATCGACGTCTCTGACAGCAATACGCTCGATGCCTTGGTGGCTCTCAGCAGTCCAGGTGCACTCTTCAATTACGACATAAGTGTTGGGCCCCGAAACGGATTCGTACACGTGCGCGAGTGGCGAAGGCAGAGAAAAGGCGGTAATGAAATGGTACGCATTATGAAATGGGACTTAACAGAGACTCCCCCAAAGCTCCGAGAGACAATAACCGTCCCAAGGGTGCGTGAGGGTTGGATAGATGGCTATAGCCAATCAAATGGACACTATGGAAATCCCGTTTGGCTGTGCAAGGTCCATTATTTGCTTCTTCTAATTTATCTGAATCTATAAACTGACATATCCTTGCAGGATTCAGAGCTGTGCCTCGTGGGAGGAAGATTGTTCGCAAATTCGCCCGGCTCCTACAATCCTACACCAATCCATGTCTATGATCCCAACGTCGTCTGGAACCGGCTGACCACAAAGCCTAAACTGGATCTCAGCAAAAGTGACACCATGAAGAATATCAAGGAGGATTGCTACTGGAGCTTCCTCAGCCCTGACGAGTCAATGGTTTGCTTCTACTGTTCGGGTGTCTATGTCGCCGTGTTCAGCACGACATCATCCGAGCTTATGTGGTTCCATCAGTATACCAAACACGATCGTTATTCTCAAAATAAACCGATATTTCATCCCTCAGAGCCGGTGCTGGCGTGGAAAGAGAAATGGGGCGAAGATAAAACTTACAGTAAGGGCGGAATGTTTGTGGCTCATTGCGACGGAATAGAAAATAAGCCCATGTTACTGAAAGACAGCAATGGTGAGAGTGATTTCTCATTCTAAACCGGCTCAAAGATCATAATTGATTCTAATCTTGCGGGTTGTAGAGAACAGTCGTGGCACTTATATTTTCTCTCCCGACGGAGCGAGCCTCTTTGTCGGCTGCATGACGAGGAACGAAAAGAGCGAGCTCCTCATAGCACTGTCGTCTTTCTCCTTATCTACGCTCTCACTGGTCTCTCGAATAGTTGTCAGCGACCCTGTCGCGCCTCCTCCCTACTGCAACGCTGCGTACAGCCGGGACTCGAACATGGTCCTGTACAACGGAGAAGTTGCGTTCCTGGTCAACTTCGATTATAAGATCGTACTGGCGATGGCGGATTGGGATGGAACGGTGAGGTGGAAGGTTGTCGCTAGTAGACCTGGTCCTCCGGAGTTGGCACCAGCGACGGTGGTAAGTGCGTGGCGGAAGAGGGACGAGCTTGACGACAAGGGAAGGAAAGGGAGGTTAGATTTAGTGTTGGTCGACCAGGGCTACGGGGATCCTATTGTGATCAACACGTGGGATGCGAGAGAAGGAGAGTGGGACGAGGTCAGGAAGATGGAGCTGCGAGACCTGATAGACTGATTACTACTATACTGAAGAGAGCGCGATTCCGCCTGGCCTTTGTTTGCTCATTCTAGATATCTTGAACATATCTGGGGGTCGGTTTTGGTGGGTTACACCCGCGTTAGTGCGAGGTTAGCGGCCCCCCCTTGATATCCGGGCTGGCTCCCAATTGTCGTTGGTTAGCGAACGACTGGGCAACAGTCCGTGCGATTGTAGACTTTCCCGTGCTTGCCATACCATTCAGCCAGAAATTGGGTTTGCTGTTCTTGTCCTTAGCCCACTCCGTTATTTGACTCAGTAGCTCAACCCTTGTGCTGCGAAGACATCTTGCATTGTGCTCCTCCTTTGGTGAGTTGAAGGACGCTCCTTTAACGATCGGTAGCTTCGCCAAGTCGATCTTCGATAAACGTTGTCGGTTTTCTTGTCAACGACACTTAGCTTCTGGTCACACTACGGTAGCCTATCCCCCTAACATAGGGGTATAGCGAACCCCCCTGATTTAGGGTCAAAATCTGTTCAGAATTAGGGGTCTGGATCACCCGAATTTTAAGATAAAATATTTATAAAATGTAAATGAATTAAAATCACAAAATTAAATCCAACCTATTTTTTTTTTCAGAGAAACAAGCTATAGTCATCTATCAACACTGTATTTTCCACGCAATTAGATGCTTCCTCTAATTTCCATAGTAACAGGTCCTTCTCTTTTTCCTGCCTTTCTAGTTTCCCATCTAATTAGATGCCTCTCGTTCCTCCTACGCAAGTAGTCGTCTAATCGCGTGAGACGCAGCGGGGTTGGACGAGGTAGGTAAGTAGAAAAGGGGAAGAGGGAGTTATGTACTACAGAATGGATTAGTTATCTTAATATGTTACTAGGTGTTATGTTCTAATCATGTAAGTTCTCTAGTTAGTTAGCTATAATAACATGACGGGCAAAAGCTTATAATATAATAGGCTAGCACTTACAAAGTTGACACTGTTATTATCGTCTTTGCTATCAGCTTTTGCCTCGAAAAAGAGGTGTAGTATATGTGGAATTTTACTTTTATTTTTCAATCCATTACTGCGTCGCTTCCCGTTCATGTTTATAGTTCTCTGCATTAGTTGTAGATTACCAGTTTGTTTTTGCTAAATAGCACTCGATAGTATCTTTTAAAGTAGTTGTAGTGTATTAAGATAGTAACCTAGTGCTCTGCGCCATGGTATAGTAGTGCGTAACGAAAACAGTGGAAGGTAACGAGAACGGTGGAGGGTAAAGGGAACGGTAGAAGGTAATGGGAATGGTAGAAAGTAACGGAAACCGTAGAGGGTAACGAGAACTGTAGAGGGTAATAGGAACGGTGGAGGGTAATAGTAATGGTAGAGGGTAACGAGAACAGTGGAGGGTAATGGAAACGGTAGAAGGTAACGGGAATAGTAGAAGCCGGAAAAGTAACGGAGGAAGAAGATGATGAGTTCGTACGGAAAGGGAGTTCTGAATAAGTGTCCTGTGTAGCACTTGACGTGTTGAGGTCAACTGTTTGCTGTTCCATGGTTCGTTCTGCCTAGACCTACCTTCTGATGTCACCAAGTGCGGGGAATTAATGTGGCAGCTCTAAAGTTTTAGCTCTTACTCGGCCCCTACCGGTTGCTGACACAATCTTCCTGCGGAAGAGGCCTCGCTAAGCGAGGCCCACCTAGGTCAACGATAAACACCAGGTCAACGATAAATATAATTCTACATCGCATTATTATCACCACCACACTGCAGCCATGGCTAAAAAATCTCGCAAATTACCTGTCTACGATCAATCGGTTGCCAACATCAATGAGGCAGTTAAATACCTCAAAACGCTACCAAATCCAAGCGCCAGGAGTTACGCAGAGGCGAACAATCTTCCTTACCAGCAGCTTCTCCGTGCCTACAAAGGCGGCCACAACAAGAAAACACGCCCTAAACCGAAACCTCTATTAACCGACGACCAGGAGCTAGCTCTTGAGCAGTTTCTTGATACAATTGACGATATTGGCTTTGGTATACACAAGGATCTAGTCGCCCAGTACTGTAACAAGATTCTGGAGGCGGCACATAAGGGGTCAGGCAAGCCCCCGCAATGCGGCAAGAACTGGAGTCAGCGCTAGCTTAAGGCTCATCCAAAGTATCGTCTAGTGCAATCAAAGCCTCTTGAGATTCAGAAGAAGCTTGCGCAACAACCAGAGGCGATTCGAAAGTAGTTTAACAAGCTAGAGACCATATGCGAGCGCCTGGAGATTGCCCCTGAAAATACCTAGAACATGGATGAATGTGGCTGTCGAATAGGCGTTGCAAAGAACCAGTACGTGTTTACTAGGCATAGGAGACAAGTATTTATTCCTACATCAAACAATCGCGAGCAAGTCTCTCTTGTTGAGGCTATCTCCGCTCATGGAAAGGTATTTAATCCTATGCTTATTATTAAGGCCTCAACAATTCTAGAAGCCTGGGTAATAGATCTCCCTGGCGACTACCTTATTAATATAAGCGATTCTGGCTATAACAACGATAAGACAAGTCTGGATTAGATTGAACACTTTGAGAAGATGACTAAGGACCAAGTTAAGGGGACATAAAGACTTCTATTAATGGATAGCTACAGATCTCATCTTACTTGACAATTTATTGAGTACGCCGCCAGCTATAAAATCTAATTGTTTACTTTACCACTACATACTACACATTTCCTCCAGCCTCTAGATGTAGGGTGTTTTCAGCCGCTTAAGTGGTATCATAACAAGTGTCTTGACTTTGCTTCACGGACAGGCGCTAAGGATATTACAAAGACTGATTTTTTTGCAACCATAGCCTGGGTTCGTCAAGAAACGTTTCGTCTAGGCACAATTCGTAGTAGCTGGCGGAGATCTGGTATTTACCCCTTCAATCCTCAGCTAGTGTTAGATGAGCTGGAGCGGCAAGAGGCAGAGGAGAATACAGCAGTAGCAAGTTACAAGCCACTGCCTGTACAGGCCCCACCTACTCCTACCTTTGTGTCTTCAGATTTTAAAGAGTATTTAGATGAAGAGTATGCTAGAGCATCTTTAGCATATAATCAGGCCTAATAATGTCTCCTTAAGGTATATCACAAAAGCAAGCGTCCTAAAACTCCTCCTCTTATTATACCAGCGTCTGGTGAGCCTGGCTAGCAGACATCTCTTACTATCTGAACACTTAAACGTCAACATACTGCAATTAAGAACGCTATTACAGAGTAGCTGCCGTCACCAATCGTGAAAAGCATTCACTTAACTTTTAAGGGAGCTTCTACAATGGCTAGTAACGCACAAAACTACCAACATAAACTCTTCAAAACGCAGGCGGCTGAGATTGCTAGAGAGAAGCGAAGGAAGCGGAAGCGCCAAGTTGTCTCTAAAGGAGAGCCAATCTATGTAAGCCAAGGCCGTGAGATGGTTCAACAACGTTGGATTAATAAGATCCGGGCTCTAGAGGAGCAGCTCGAGGCTAAAAAGTTAAAAGAGCATAATATTATATTGAATCGGTGGAAGCGGTTACATCCTACTATTCGTAACCACGCTAGGATGTACCTTAAGCGTGTTGAATCAGGCTAGCTAAAAGAGCGCAATATTAATTATTAGCTTCGAGACGACTGGCTCATACTTGCAAAGAGGTATTGGGATAGGATAGAGGCTAGAGGGCCCTATGTTAGTGATGGGACATGTGAAGACTCAAGCTCTAAGAGCTCTGAGGGCAGCAACAGCGAGGCAAAAGGCGAATCTAATGCAGAGAGCGATATAGAGCCACTAGTAGATAAACAAATAATGAATTAGATTAATTATTACCTGCTGCAAGCGCATGAAATATTGTTAATTTGATAATTTAGAAATATTTATCGTTGACCTGGTGTTTATCGTTGACCTAGGTGGGCCTCACTTAGCGAGGCCTCTTCCGCAGGAAGATTGTGTCAGCAACCGGTAGGGGCCGAGTACAATCAATTCTCTTTTTCATTTATCACCTTGCCAGCTTACAATACATAAAGAAGTAGCTAGGTAGATGGGTGCCAAGGAGGGTAAAAACAGGTAGTATAGGTAGTAGAAAGTTAGCGTAAGCGACAATAAATTAGTGCAAGCTGCAGCACTACTTAGTGCGGCTTAGTAATATTTAACCTTAGCAAGAATGAACGGCGTCTAATCGCATAAAGAAGATTTTACCTTATATCCCCTTAATATAAGGTCTATATCTTTACCATAGTGTCTATCCCACTAAATAGGGACACTATACCCCTAATTAAGGTGATGTGCCACCCTGTATTAGGGGGATAGACCCTACGTTAGGGGGATAGACCCTACATTAGGGGGATAGGCTACCGTAGTGGCAACACTAAGAATCGGACCTCTAGATAGATTGTTTGTCAACGTTTGCATGAGATATTAGACGTACATAACTTACGTTTGGTCGACCTGAAGCGCAAAGCCGAAAGTCTGCCCGTACTTCTCAAGACTAGTGACCATCTTCTCTACCTGCTTACTTGTGAAATGCCATTTTAAAGCTCGCACACCAAGCCGCTGCATCGCTTCGCGAGTCTTTCTAGGCTCTAGTTGTGTCTTCAGCTCGTCTAGTTGTTGATGGCATTGTTCGACGAGTCCGATAACTTGTGTGTAGTTGAGAGCCATGATTTGTTCTGCCCATTTAATAGGAACATCCGTCTGACTTCTTCGAGGACATCCTTGATATCAGTGACTATTCATTGAAGGCGATCGATATCCTTCTTCGAATCCTTAACCGCGACGGAGTACTGGAAGCAGAGCGAGGTGATTTTGGCGGATATGACGATTACAGCAATGACGCTCACCGCCCCCGAAAGGCCATACATGATGTAGCAGAGTTGCTAACAATCAATCAATTCAATTGTTAACCTGGATTTTTTTTCCAATCAATTCAATCAATTTACAGCTCTCTAATTGAATTGATGGGAATCCACTTGATCCTTTTAAAGATATGGAGCTGTAAAAGTACGTGTAGATGGCCTCTAGAGTGCACTTCTAAATCGGGTATAGTAAGGCCCGATTGGGTGGCTTATACACCCAAATTTTCTGCAACTCCCAAACACTCAAACACTCGCACCCTAAATCACGACCACAAACAATGCTCTAGCAGTCTAAAAAATTCACTAAAGACTCTAAACGCAAGCGCAAAAGCTTGATTAAAATATCTGAGTCGCAGACTTTCGAACAGGAGCTGCTTGACGTTGCGAGCCAAATGGAAGTAAACGCGCCCTTAGAATTCGTTAATGCTGCTCTACCCTCGAACACTACACCACACGAAGAATATAACAAATATTTTTATGAAAGATTTAAGGATAACTTTAACAAAATAGATTAGAAGCGCCTGCTAAAGTTTATAAAGCCTCCATGTACCTAAAAGTATAAAAAGAGCTAAATTTATTAGTAAAGGTATTAGATGTGTTTGCATAGTAATTTAGATTACATTTACTTTATATGTAAGTACTACTATCAACAAAAAGTAATTAATACTAGTAGGGAAAGTAAATATAAGGTTATTTTCTTTATTTTAATTGCTACTGCTTACTTATAAGCAAATTAGCGCAGTTACAATCATACTTCTTTCAAAATCCTAAAATCTTACTTTTTACTTAGCCAGAAAACGCTAACAGGTTTTATTATAAATAATATTATAATTCTATAAAATAACTTTAATATAATAAGTCACTTTAATATAATAAATAACTTTAATATAATAAGTAACTTTAACATATAAACTTTTAAACTAATTATAGTAAACAAATTAACTAAAAATATGTATTTATTATATAAGTTTAAAACTTTAGTTTTTAAAAGTTTTAATAAAAGTAGTTTATTTAAAAATACTTAGTACTTTATTAAAAAAGCAACTAGAACGTTATTTGGTATATTATATAGTTATTTAACTACTTTTATTTTAAAAATTATATAATAAACTAGATTAGTTATTTATAAAATTATATATTTTTTTTAATAAATAAATAATTAAAAGTAGTAAAAAAACTTTTTATAGTACAGTTACTTACTAAGTTAATATAAAAAGTAAACTTAAAAATTTATTAAGTACTTTACGTTAGATTTTTCGCTTATAAAGTAAGAAAAAAATTACAACTTTAATAAAACCAGCTTTTTAAAAAAAAAATTTAAATAGTAAAATTGTTATAAGTTTTAATAAATATAATTAACATAAAGTAGTATAATTAAGTAATTATAAAAAAGTTATAATAATTTAAAGTATTACTATTTAAAAATATATAATTTTGCTATTTATTATTTTTCTAAAAAAAAATTACCTCTTTATATAGTATAAAAATAATAATATATTGTAAAACTAACTATTTTATTAAGTAATAATAGTTAAATAATTAACAAACTAAATATTAAGTAACTATAATATTTTACTAAGTATATAAAAAATTATATAATAAGAAGCACTTATCGTGGGTGCATTTAAGCGAGTAATTTCCTGAAATCGTATGAGATTACGCGAGTACCCTCTGATAAGTGCGCCGCCGCTTTACAGGCTAATATCTCCGCAACCGCCTATCCAAATCACGCCGTTCTTGCCGCAAAACGCACCGCAAGCGCGCTGCGGTCTTTTTGGTCCAGGAGGCAAGCCAAACGGACCACGGACGGCCGAGTTATGTCAGTTCCTGTGGCAGGTGGGCGTCACGTGAGAGCTAAAGGGGCTACTACACACTCTAGCGCGGCTCTACGCAGGTAAAAAGACTGAAAACATTAATTATTTAAAGCTATGTAGACATATAAACATGGGCTTAAGGCCCAAGAACAGTTTTTTAGCGCGTGAGCGGCTTAGAAGAGGCTTTTCCCCTCCTACCCTGGCGCCCCCAGCGCCCTCTCCTACCCTGCCCTCTAATCGCACGCGGCTCTTTACCTGCCGGCTGGTGCTGTTGGTGCTGCTGGTGCTGCTAGTGCTGCTGGTGCTGCTGGTGCTGGCGGTGCTGGCGGTGCTGGCGGCGCTGCTTGAGCTCATCAATAAGCTGGTTTAAGCTACGGCCGGCGCGCAGGAGCTCAAGCTCCGTGACAGCCTCCTCCTCACCCTTACCACGTGCTATACGGGCTAGCAGCTCGTCCCAGATAACCTTCCGGCGGCAGAACTGCACCCTAACTACGTTACCTGGGCGCCAGCGGCTACCCCATCTCTCTTCTAGCTCCCGTACAGCTGGTAGGCCCACGAACCCCTCCTTCCACTCCCTCCAAACGTCCTTAACAGTAAAGGCCTTTGCCAGAGTGGTAACAACAGGTAGGCTTAGCCCTGTAGTAGCGCCCACGCCAGAGCCGCTAGGACTGGAAGCTATAGGCGCGTCTACAGCTCCCACAGCTGCTGTAGCAGTAGCTGCTGGCGCGGGCGCTTGCCCTACAGGTCCTGCGCCAAAGTAACCAGTAAAGGTGATAGGCACTCTGCCCTGCAAGAGCGTGTCAAGACTGCTCTGTATGCCCTGCAGCTTGCTTTCTAGCCGGTTTACGAGCCGCTGGCTATTCTGTAGAAGGGCCTCACGCGAGCTCTCAAGGACGCCGCTAAGCTCGGGCAGAGCGCGCTGTAGGAGTATACTCCGCGGCTCTGCGCCCACAGCTGCGTCAGACTGTACAGCGAGAGCGTACTCGTCCCACTCTGGCCCATAGAAAGGGGCGTGAGCGAAGAAGGGCAGCGCGGGATAGCAGGGCTGCAAGACAGCAAGGTCCTAAAGGAGGACTACCCGTAGGCGCCGCATAAGCTTAAGAAAGCCGTCAGCAGCAAGGTCATCTTCGTCTAGGCCGCCCTCTACCCAGCGGCGCCGGCACGCCCGCGCCTCAAAGCAGGGCTCCCACTCTTCAATCCAGGGCCAGAGCTGCTTCTGTAGAGCGTACAGCGGCTCATAAGCTGCGCGCACAAGGAAGTAGTCCTCTAGAGACGTAGAGAAGCCGGCTACAGCGCGCATAAACTGCCGTAGTAGGTGTATTAAGTAGGCCTAGCAGAGCACACTCTAGTTCCAGCGGCCAGCCTGTGAGATCTGGGCAAGGGAGGTGCCGTGAGTTTCAGCGTCCTGCGCGCCTACCCTCCGTGGAAGATGCATCTTTTTAGACGAGACAAGGCCAGCAGCACTAAAGATACGCTAGGTCTTTTATAGCTGCGTCAGGTACGAGAGCTCCTGCTCACAGTCCCGCCTAATAAAGACCTTAATTCTATACCAGTCACTACGACGCTGGAATGAGGGGGCGGCCTTACTAGAGATATGCCAGCGCCAGAAGAAGAGCTGCGCCAGAGCCCCTTGCGTATAGAATAAGGGGTCCTTATGGCGTATAGCGCCTATAAACTCCTTTCTTACTGTTTTATTCATTTTGCTATCCTGTAAAAGGCTTACAAGGCAGCCGTATAAGGTCGGACCTTTTAAGGCAGGGTAGTTAAGTAAGGATAGGTCCGCAATTTCCATCTTGCGCCGGTTCTCTCCACGTAAGAGATAGTAATGGTTAAAGAGTAAGTTTATATGTATATAGAGGTTCTACAGCGTGTACACTACCCCACTAAAAAAAAAGGTCCTATATATACAGCTACTCGTTAGGGGAGTAGCTAGTCTGGATATTATTACTACTATAGTCTTTATAGCTTATATAGTTAGGCTTATTATATTACTAGCTATATTACTTTAAAAAGCTATAGACAGCAGCGCTATAAGGGTTCTCTATATTATAATTATTATATATAATCTATAGCTACTATAGCTTAATTATAGCTGTAATATAGGCATTAATAGTACTTTTTATAAATAGAAATCTTTTTATAAAAGCTACTAGTGCCTCTGTAGCTAGCGCTAAGGTAGCTAGTAATATATAGCTTTTATAGTTATTTATAAATAGTTTTATAGCTTTAGCTAGTAGCACCTCTAAGGTCTCTACTAAAGTCTTAATTTCTATTATAATTATAGTATCTACTTGCTCTTATTATAGCTACTGTTATGTAACTCTAATTATAGTAATAATATCTATATATAGCTAGCGCTGTATAGGTATTTTTATATACTATAAAAAAATATCCTCCTAAAGCTAGATAGCTAGCTTATTAGGTATAATAAGCTTATTATTAGGTTAGCTATAAAATAAGCTATTTTACGCAGCGTATAGTATATAATACTAAGTTTATATAAAAAAAGTATTAGCTAGTTATATATATATATATATAAACACGCATACACGCATGTGTAGAGGAAGAGAAAAAGAAAAAAAAATACTTTCTACTTACACTACTTTAACACGTAGCTGCGTACTATATTTAGAGATTATTTATTTTTTTTAGTTTATAAACTAGCCTTATATACTATATAAGTATGTTTATTTATTATTATATAAAAATCATCAGCCATCATCCAGGCACATAAGGGGGAAGAATAAAATAAAATTAAGTAATAAGTTATTATAGTTTATTTAAATACTTATTATTTTCTAGCACACGTAATTATAAGGACGCTTAGTAGATAAAAATAATAAGTAATAAACTAATATATATAGTACTAAAAAGCTAATAAATTACAGCATAATTACGCAGACCACTAATAAAATAATTTATTATAAGTTTTAATATAAAATAAAACTTAAAAAAATTAATAATAAATAGTTTTATAATATATTTTATATATATTTTATATATATTACTAACTATTATTTTAGCATATTAAGCAACTTTTTTTAAATTAAAAAAACATTATTATAATTAATTTTTTTAGAGTTTAAATTAAAGTTTTTTAATATTTAAAAAATATTAGTAATTAATATAAAATTTAAATATATTAAAAAATTTAATATTAAAAAACTTTTTACTACATATTAACTAAAAATTAATAAATTTAAATTTAAATTTAAATATATTATAAAGTACTTTAAAACATAAAAAAAAAATTTGAAATTTTATTAGTTTTTACTTTTTTTTTAAAAAAAAAATTTAAACTAAAAGCTAATAAAAATATAATATAAAATTTTTAAGTACGTATATATATTTTTATAAAATATATATTATTTTTTAATAACTTATAATTGCTTAATTAAATATAAGTTTTAAACTATTATTATAAATACAAATATAACGTAATATTTTAGTAAATAAATATTAAAAATATTTTAAAAATCTTGTTTCTAACTTTTTAATATATTAAAGCTTAGTATATATTTTATATTAATTAATAAAGAACAGTAACTTCAGTAAAAATATATTAAATATATTATTATATACTACTAAGTTTACTTTATGTATAACAAATTTAATAAGTAGTTTAAAGAAGTAAGTAACTTATTTAATTTTTTAGTAAAAATTCTAAAAATCACACCTTAATATCTTAACAATAACTAGTTAATAATTTCTGAAATTTGAATATATAATAGATAGTATTTAGGTATAAAAGGCATAAAACTTTTAACTAAATAAAAAATATAATTTTTAAAATAAAATGTTTTTAACTTTAAAATTTACGTATTCTTTAATATTTTAAAAACTATGTATTTTTATTAGCTATAAGTTTCATGCCTTTTATAATTAAGTACTATTTATTATATATTAAAATTTTAGAAATTATTAAACAGTTACTATTAAGATATTAAAGTGTGATTTTTAAATTTTTAGGTAAAAATTAAATAAGCTACTTACTTATATAAACTATTAATTTATTATATATATTATAATTACTTAAATTAGTTAACAAGCTTTTTTTATATATATATATATATATATTATTATATATTTTTTAAAATTGTTTTATAGTAATATTATTTTATTAACATATATTTTAGTATTAATTAAAATATTATTTATTAACTTTAAAATTTATTTTATTAAAAACTATAAAATGAAATTATTATTTTAGAATATTATATATATTTTTTAATAATATATATAAATTACAAAATATAATAAATTTAAAAACTATTATAAAAATTACTATAAAATTACTAAAAATGCTATCATAAAAATAGTTATAAAAATAATAATAATAAAAATTAATATCTTATAACTTTAATATAAAACAATAAACTTAATGTAATATTTATAAGTATATAGTTTTAATTAGTTTTATATAAATATAAATAATTTTAATAATTTTTATATACTTGACTAATTTTTTTAATATTTAAAATTCTAGTTTTATATTTTAATTTAGTTATACTTTTTAATTAAATTAATATTATTATATAAAAAAAATTATATAATAATTTGTTTAAAAAAATAATATAAAACGTTTTATATAAAATTAAATTAAATAATTCTATTATTAACTTTCTTAAATATTAAATTTTACTTTTAAAAATCTTTCAAGTTTTTTTTATATATAAGTAAAAAAATTATAATTATTAATTATATAAAAGTATAAAGTAAATAACTTAAATAAGTAACTATTATTATATTTTAGTATTTTAGTATTTAGTTTATTTAATTGAATTTTTTTTAATACTATTAAGTTTTATATATTAAATACTTTATTTATAAATAGAAATATTTTTTAAATAAGCATTTATCATTTAAAATATTATTTTATTTTTATAAAATTAACTATAATAATTTAATAGTTACTTATGAATTTTTTATATTATTAAAAAATATATATAAAAATTATAATAATTGTCTAACTATTTAAATAATAATAAAAATGAAAAATAAAGTTAAAATTATATATAACGTATTTAATAAGTGAATGGCCTAGATAAGTGAGTGGTCTATTTTAAAACTCACTAAAAAATCAAGAATTCGCACATGAATATCTTAATAACTACTTGATGATAAATTCTAGAAATTTAATGGGTACTTAATAGCGCTCTAAAATGTATACCATTAAATTTATAAGAGCTAGTAATTAATAGTTATTAAGATAGTACTATATTAGCCCCCAAATTCACCTTTTCATAAATATCTTAATAATGTTTAACCACTAGCTCTTAAAAATTTAATGACGTCCATTTTAGATCACTATTAAGTATCCATTAAATTTCTAGGATTTATCATCAAGTGGTTGTTGAGATATTCATGTGCAAATTCTTGATTTTTTAGTAAGTTTTAAGATAGGCCACTCACTTATCTAGGCCATTCGCTTATTAAATACGTTATATATTATAAATTTAACTTTATAATATTAACTTTTTTAATTCTATAAATATAATTATATATAATACTATAATATTTAAATTAAGTTTGTTATTGTTTTATTAAATAAAAATAAATTTTATAAACTTAATATTTTATTTACTTTTTTTATATAATAATAGTATAATTTAATAAATACTCTATAAAAATACGTAAATACATAAATATAATCTATTAATATTAAATATTTCAAAACCTATTTTTTAATAGAAAACAAAAATTTGGAATTATAAAAAAACTTTAGGTAATAAAATTTATATATTAAAATTTATTTTTATTATAGTTATAAGTTTTATAATTTATAATAATAATAAAAGTATAACTATTAATAATTAAATATTAAATAATTTTATAAAATTAGGGATTGAAAGTCTTTTTATTTTATTTTATATATTTATTATTTTAGTTAATATTAGAACTAATTTTACTATTTATTATTATTATTATTATTTAATTTGTTAACTCTTTTCTTACAATTTTCTTATACTTTTTATACTTGATATTTAAATAGTTATAATTTATAATTAGTAATTTTTTGTTTTTAAAAAAAGTAAAGTTTTTTTAATTTTATATAGTATTTTTTTTACTCTTTTTATATACTAAATTTTGTACATTTATTATAAATATATTATTTAAGTATTAAATTAACTTTAAATGTTGTGTGAATTAAAATTAAAATAATTAAAATTAAAATAATTAAAATAAAAATTAAAAAAGTTTTGTTAGTATGTTTTAACTATATAAAAATATAAAACTAAAAAACATATTTATATATTATTTTTTTAATAACTTTATATTAACTTATATTTTAAAATAACGTTAAAAATTAATTTTACAAATTATATCTCGTTATAAATATTATTTAAGCTTTTAATAACTTAAAGTGTTAATAGTATTTATATATAATATTATATTTAATATATTAATATTTTTTAAATTTTTTTTATTAAATAACTAACTATTATATATTATTAACTAATTAGTTAGTTAAGTTATATAATAACTACTTAGTATACTATTTTTAAATAAGTATATTAATACATGAAATTAGAATAAAAAAAAAACATAATATAAAAAGTAGTTAGTAGTATTATTATTAATAGTTAATAGTTAATATTAAATCTTTTATATTAATTAACTATTAATTAAATTTAAAATTACATTACTAATATTTAGTTAATATTTCTTAGTAGCTTAATAATATATATATATATTAGGTAGTTATAAACTAGCTATAACTATTTATTTTAATATAATATTTATTTCTATTTTAGAAAAGCAAGTTATAGTAATCTTAACTATTAAACCTTATAGATTTTTAATATAACTATTATTTGATTTTACTTAAATTTACTAAAACAACTTTAAACACTTATTATATTTAATTGTTATTAATTTAAGTTTTATTCTCTTTTAGAAGATTATTTATTAAGTACTTAAAAATACTTTTTTAAACTCTATAAATATTAATAGTATTAATAGTAGATTTATTGCTATTTAAGTAAAGTTAAAATCAATATTTTATTACTTAAACTATAACTACTACTTATATACTAAACTTTTTACTTATATATAACTAAAGTTAATAAAAAAGTAATACTTATTTTTAAATTAAATTAAAAATTTATAGTTTTTATTTTAAAAAGTTAACCTACTTCTAATATTTTTATTTATTTTATTTTTAACTAGTAAAACGTAATTTTTATAGTTTTCTTCAAAAAAGTCTTAACTTTTAGCTATAAATTTTTTATTTACCTTTTTTTCTAGTTATTTTTAATATATTAAAGTTAACAATTTAAGTAAAAAAAAGGTAAAATAAATAGATACTTTATTATAAAGCATAAAATATTTATTGAAAATATACTAAATAATATATATTTAATTAAAAAAATTTATGTTACTTTTTTTTTTTTATACTTTTTTTATGAAATTAAGTTAGTAAAAAAATAAAATACTAGTTATAATAATATACTTTAGTTATATTTAAATATAAAAAGTTAATTATATATAGTATGTAATTTAATATTAAATTATTACTTTTATATATTTTATAACTTCTTTAAGTAGCAATAAAAAGTTGTAAATATTATTTAGTGTATACTAATTTTCTAGTAATAAGTAGTTATTTTTTAGTTAATTATAATTATCTTTAAACGTTTTATTAATAACTATCTTAAGTTATTAAGTAATTTAAATTATTATTAGCTAGTTATTTTACTTTATATTATTATTTAATAGTATTTTTTAGCTCGCTAGTTTAATAAAGGCTATTAATTACTTTAGTAATATTTAAAGCTATATAATAAAGTTATAAAGTTTACTTAAAATACTTTAATTATACTAACTATTTATTAAAGTTTTAAATATATAATTAGTAATAATATCTTTAAAATTATTACTAAAATTAGTTTTTTAATTAAGCTTCTTTATAGTAGTACTTACTACTTTTTTACTTTCATAGAAAAGAAATACTTAGATAATAAAGTTAATAACATCGTTTTAGTACTAAATTTAATGCTATATAACCTTTTAGTAAGTAATACCTTGTAATTACAACTAGTGTTTAATTATATAATAAAGAACTTTATTTATAAAGAAATTGTCGCCAATAATATAGCTAAGCTTTAAATATATTTTATACTTAGTAAAATAGGAGTTAAAGTAATAACTTAGGCCCTACTACTTTTTTCTTTTCATAACTCTAGTAGGGCTATTACATACTTTTTTAGCTCTCTATCATGGTTAACAAAGTGTGTACATACTTTAAGGTAGTGCTATTGATTTGGGGCTTTCCAAACGTCAAGAAAAAGGTGAATTTAATGAGGAGAATCTAGCATCTTAGTCTTTGCTTCAAGCTTCCTATCTCCATACACCCCCCCAATGAGTTTTGAAATGGTGGTATGGCTATTAATAAGAATCTTTTCAATAGTAGAATTGCAAAGAATTAGTAGGCTTCGTAATTTAGGCTATTTAATAGCGTTGTAAGGCAGATTGTGTGCCACAATAAACTGAGCAAGGAATTCGAGTATGAGATCCTACTTGATGAGCGAAGATAAAACCTCATCTTTCTTTAGTTCTTCTCGCCTTTGCATCTCTTTCTCTGCCTTCTTGAATGATTCTTTGATAGACATATGCATTACTTTGTTTGTAGCTTGCTTTACAAGTGATTTTTCTTCTACAATTGTAACTCCATGAGCCTTGAGCATGTGGGTTCTTGTATTGCCTGTAACGTGTGTGCTCCAGGTAGAATGTGGAGAATTACAAGCTGCATGAGCGTAGTACCATATATGGTTCTTGTCTTTGTATTTAGGTTCTCCAGACCTGCGAAGCCTGCCTGCCTTCCAGGTATTAAGAGCTGTTAAAGGCCTTGTTCGTCTCCGCTTGGCGCTGTGCAAGGAATCGTCGTCGGCGATGTTAGCGGGGCACCTGGAGCTACCGGGGGTAGTTAAATTATCGCTAGTAGAGCTGTTAGAGGTAAAAGAAGCCACTACAAATTGTTCCGAGCGAGTTTAGATAAGTTGATTCCAGTGGTTGTGGTGTTGGTCGAGGATATCACATATTCGACTCCGTGTGCCGCTCACACTTGGCATCGCTTAGATTACCTAAAATGGAAGACACACATAACAATTAAACATTATAAATCGAGTCGATATGGCTTACGGAGATTATAGATATCAAAATCGGGACGATTGGGGCGCTTTTAGTTAGTCGATGTGGTTAGTCGATAATCGATATCGACTATATCGACGACAACCCTGGTAGTTGGAACGCTTTAAAGCGCCTTATACGTAGTTGAATGAGTATAGCTCCCACGAGCGTATTGGATCTTGCCGCTACAATTGTAACACGATCGGATATACAACTACGCTGGTTGTGATTAAAGGCCGGCGGTTTCTTTAGGGTTAATTCGTTCAGAAACCGACAGGCTGCATGTTGAAATTAAAGGAGAAGTTCAGAAGGTCGGAAGATCTGGCTGTACACTAGTCATCTTTACCTGCCATGTAAAGATTGGGTTCTTTATAACAGTTCTTCATAGGTTACCTGAAGAACAAAGGGTGTAGGGATAATTCGACTAGAGTAGCTCAACTTGATGTTCGCTTTCCATGTAGATCCTTCTGACAGAAAATGGAACCAAATGGCCTGATTTGTGTCTCCCCACTATCTGCGTCGCGAATTTGAGAATCTCTCAGCTAATTCACTACATAGCTTGCGCGAACGTATTTGAAGAATCCCAAGCAACCGATAGTGCTCACGACGTCAAGGGAGAGCGAGTGCTGAATTGTGCCTGCATTTAGCCTATACCCTAACCACGGTTGCGCACTAACGTCACTGGCGCCTCAACCTCTCCGCACTAGATGGGGGGGGGAGTCCCTTTTGATCCCTCCAGCAGTTCGCAATGCATAATTGTCTGGTAACCTAGCTACCTTAGTACGATTCTTGTTCACACTTCGGAATAATTGCTCCCAAAGCATCATGCGCACCTCGAAATTGTCGATCATGGCTTCTACTGGGTGTAGTATCGGTAGATTAAAAGCCTGCATCTATTCCCGTCGGTGATCAGGAACGTCTTCCTATAAAATGTAGGTTGAGATCAACCGCTTACCTGGGTTCGCGCCGTCTGCTTTACATTTCCTGGTTTCGAACGATGGTGGTGCTGCGCCATCTTCTGGCCTTGGAGCTCTATTAAAACAGCTCTTTCGGATTATACAATAACACTCACGAAATACAACAGTCTCGTCGTCAGGGATGGAAATGAAACAGTCGTCAACAATGTCGCTTTACTAGCCGACAACCTGAACACCACAGCGAAGGGGCTGAAGAACATAACCCAGGGGCTGTCGTACAACTTCATTACACCCACAGTCGCCAAAGTCACCTTGAACACCTCATCTCCCTTCCATGGAGCTATTTTTACGGCAGATGAAGATGCTCACTTCTACGGCGTATGGGAATATCCATTCAACAATCAAATGACCAATAAAGGCGTTTCCCCCGATCTCAAAGGCGTTGGCAGCAATACTGAATCAATTGGGTCAATGTACGAACACCCTTCTTCTTAACGTCTGCTGGCTATGGAGTGTATACCGATGCCCTGAAAATGGGGCCTTATGACTTCCGTACGGTGCCAGGCCAGGTTCAGTTCATTTTCAACACAACTAGTCTGGTCTACTATATCATCCTGCCAAATGCTAAGAATGATTTCAAGTCGATTATCGAGCAATATACGGAGTTGTCTGCCCGCAGCGAGATGCCTCCAACCTCCGGCTTATGTCCGACATTCTGGTACGATGATTTTACCCAGGATTTTCATGGTCGCGTGTCCAATGCGCAAGAAAATGTTTACGATATCGTGAACCATGTATACTACAACCAGATCAGAGCGACATCCACCTTTGCAGATCGTCCCTACGGCACCGGGAACCGCTCCTAGGGCAATTTCGACTTTGATCCCAAGTTCTATCCGGACCCAGAAGGCTTCATCAAGAATTTGACTGAGTGGGGCTTCGACTTTCAGGTCTGGATCGCGAATCGTGCAACGGCGAACAAGGACATATCGAAGAATACGAAGCTATGGAATGTGTCTACCGAAAATGACTGGCTCTTCCCGCGTATCGTTGAACCCATAGGGGCATTGGGACCTGCTCTGAACCTCTCGATTCTGGCTGCTTACGACTACTTCGAGAAGGGTCTGGAGTATTTCCCAAGTGTAGGCGTCAAGGGATACAAGATTGACCGAGGCGAGGAAGGGGAGATGCCCGATTACGTCCAAAATGAGCAAATGGCCCTCTTTCTCCAATTGGCCTACGACACAATGGTCCAGAAATGGGGCTCTTCAAATTTCTACAACTTCGCACGCTCAGCCGTTGATCGCTCGCGCGCGGTAACACATATCTGGAATAGCGACTCGCACGCCAACTTTACTGCACTCGCATACTCCGTCGCTTCGGGTATCCGCTCTGGTCTTATCGCTTTTCCAATATGGGGCTCGGACACAGGAGGCTACACACGCGAAGGCGGAGCTTTGTCGCCGACGGAAGAGGTCTGGGCGCGGTGGATGGTGTTCTCGGCTTTCTCGCCGGTCTACGAACTCATGCTAGGCACGAACCATACGCCTTGGTACCCACCTTACACAAACCAAACGCTCTCCGTCCTTCAAACGACTGCAAACCTCCACGCGGACCTTATCCCATACATAAAGTCCTACGCTTATGCCGCTAGTCAAACTGGGCTGCCAGTCATCCGCGCGCTCTTCCTCGAGGCGCCAAGTGACCGTGGAACTTGGGAGGCCAATGATGGTTACTTCTTCGGTGAAGAGTTCCTCGTCGCACCAATTGTGAATGAGGGCGGAAGACGCAGTGTATATTTCCCGAAGGGCAGGAGTAAGAAGTACCTCAACTATTTCAAGAAGCGTGATATCCACAATGCGGGTACAACCACCAATGTTTCGCTCGGTGTAAACAGCATGCCCGTTTATGTCACCCGAGGCGCGGTTATACCCCGTGGCGATATTTTTCCAGGGAGACGCCAAGTGGATCGGGGATTGGCGGGCCTTTCTAACCATCGAAGTCTTCCTATCATGGGATATTCCGGAGTCAAAGTTTACTTACTTCACTGGAGAAGGCGCAAAAGGCAAGACGGCAGTGATCAAGATGACGACAAACAAGGACAAGAGGACTGTGAGGGTCGAGTATGAAGACCTGGGTGTGGGGGCGGCGGTTCTAATCTGTGCAGGGGGGGGAAGCCGCGAAGTTAACCTGAATCGAGGAGGCGGGTTCACGGAAGTTGGAATTGGAGATACTTTGTTTGAACGAGCCTAATATGTCTCGGAAGCGCAGGCGCAGCAAAATAGAAAATTTTACGTGCGGAGGCCTGATGTTCTAGTAAGCCGGAGTATGCAGGGGTCGCCCAAATGTAAGCCGCTGAGACAACCAAACGGACACTGAAAGGGAAACCTAACAGCAAAAATGGACCAGACATTGACAAACGTGTACCGACTCCTTAAAGCGTGCTGATACCTCACTCCCTGCGTTAAAGTTTTCGTTGAGCGGCTATCGGATTATCGATAGCTTTTATCGATAGTTTTCTCATCTAAGGCTGAAGGCTGAAACGGCGGCGCATGCGGCCAGGCGGTCCACCCCCTGCCGAGCTCTAATTCCCGTAAGGCGCCCGTCAGGAAATCAAAAACGCCGAAATAAACGTAAAAAAAACATCAGCACCAGTTGATGATTCGTCGCTGGTTTGATGAGTGGCTTCGGCTCTTCCGCACACTAGACTCGGACAAACCCTAATTGACGCAGCAATGAAATGATGGGATGGAGGCGTGTTTGATTGAAATACACGTTTGTGGTCCGAAATCTGTGACCGTATGGACCTGTGCCGCTTAGGCGTTTTCGAGCTCTTCAATGCCCTCAATTCAGGTCTCCAGAGTTCACGATGAGGGCATTTGTTAACGGTATTCTCTACATGTGAGAACATACAAGGGGATAACATGAGCGGGCTGACACCCCCCGGTTGGGTTTTTTTTGCCACCAAAAATGTGCTTAAGTCACAATATGTACACTCCACTTTGTATGGCCACCATTTGCGTTAATTACAGCCTGACAACGTTCCCGCATGTTACTTGTATGCTTCTAAAAGTCCTCTAGCTTTAGCTTTGCCCATTCTTCCTCAATACATTGGCGAACCTCCGCTTCTGTCTTCGGAAATCGCTTCCCAACTCTATATTTTAGTAACCTCCAAATATTCTCTATGGGATTTAGATCGGGCGAATTAGCAGGCCATACCACCTTTATTACCCCATTCCATCTATGAAGATTTTGTGTAGCATGTGCTGTATGTTGTGATTCCCCATCTTCCATAAGAATTAACCTCATAAACCCTACCCTAGAGCGGTGCTCCATCTAATTCCTAGAGTCATATATCTATAGAGCGGTCTTTCCTTAGTATACCACGCCTGTAATAAACCCCCAATTCTTTGCAAAGACAACCATAGGGCTATTCCCAAGGGCTGAGATTGAGCCGTGGATCATCCAAGATGAATACCCACGGAACTTTGGAAAACAACAAGCGTCCAAGTATTTCTCCTTAAGGCAGCAGGTAACATAGACTTGTCCAAAGCTACCTATAGAAAAGGAAGCTTCATCTGTCTATATAACACGAGCCCACATATTATCTGTTTAGTTTAAATGTGTATATGCCCACTATAAACATGCTTGTTTGTAAGCGTTAGTAAGAAGTGGCTTCTCTGTCGCAACTCGACGGTGATATTACTCTTTTTCGAAAGCTTTAATTAAGGTTCTTCTACATGCTTGAATACCTTCAATTTGGGCGATCTCTTCGTACGGCATGCGTTGATGGAAAGCATCTAACGTAACTCGATCCACAAGGCGCTTTCAAATGGGTGTATTTAGCATAGGAAGCCGTCCAGCTGGTTTCTTTGGCGTTTCAAAACCTTGGACAATGCAACTGCGGACTATCGTGCGAGCGATACCTAGATACCGCGCGATTTGCGACTGATCCCATTGTCCAAACCAAAATAAATTGATAATTTGAACTCGCTCTCGTAGCGTAAGGTGTGTTCCAGACGGTCTTTCTAGGTCGACGTACGATTCTCAAGGCTCGCGAGCCCCCATCTCCAAAAGCATAGCAAATTTATTATGTATATAAAAGTATATGTACTTAATTCGCATTGTTTTTTTTTAAAGTATAATCCCATGTTCTGGTATATTCCAATTGTATTGTAATCATGGTGGCGAAAAAAAACCGACCGGGGGGGTGTCAGCCCGCTCATGTTACCCCCTTGCACCTACATTAGCGCACATGGCGTTCTCGTCATTGATCGCTTAGTGTCAGGCACGCAAGCCACGCACATGTGTCTAAGCTCCGGCGGCACAGTGCAGTAAGCGCCTCCACAATTATGGCTGCATAGAAAAGCCTGCCTCCTTCTCCCTTCAAGTTTCCTTCTCTCTTTGTCCACAACCGCTCAGTCGTTCTCTAACCAGTCACTCATTCTCCATAGCTCTGGGAGCTATTGTCACTCTTTGCTAGACGCATTGTCATTCATTCTTCCAAACCTTTGAACGCTTTCTTCTTTGAAGCTTAACGCTCCTTCCAATCTTTCAATCATCATGTCCAAGATTTTCACCACCGGTGCCCTTTTTGCGGCCATCCTCTCCAGCGTATCCGGCCACACCGCCGTCGAGAAAGCTAAAATCGGCGGCAAGACCTACGAAGGTTTCCGTCAGGGATCTAAGCAGGATCCAGGAAACCAGTCCCCTGCCTGGTGGACCAACCAGGGCTGGGGATGGCAACCAGTGATGGGTGACAAGATCAATCACCCCGATATCATCGCCCACATCGACGCAGACCCGTCCCCCTACACAGCCGAAGCCCCAGCAGGCTCCGACGTAACCTTCACCTGGCACCACGAGGGAACCTGTGGGTCCGGCGAAGAAGGCTGGGACTGCAGTCACCATGGCTGGACTGCAACCTACCTCGCCCCTTGCAACGGCGACTGCTCAAAGGTCGACAAAACCGAGCTCGAATTCTTCAAGATCCACCAATCCGCTCTGATCGACTACCGCCAGGGTCGCTACTCAGAGGGCTCACCCCAGGGCCAAGTTGGCTACTGGGCCACCGACGCCATCTTCTACGACGACTCCAACGAGCAAACCGTTACCATCCCCGCCGACATTCCCTCCGGCAACTACGTCCTCCGCACTGAAGTCGCCTCTATCCACAACAATGGTGATGTTTCCAACCGCCAATTTTGGCCCCAGGCTTTCAACATCAAGGTCACGGGCGGCGATGATAGTGCGAAGGTGCCCGCTGGTACTAAGGGGACCGAGTTATATAACAAGAGCGATAAGCTTTTGCAGTGGGATCTTTACTGGCATGACGCTGGTAAGACTTTCGACGATGCACCAGGACCACAATTGGCTTCTGTTGCTACTGCTTCTAAGAAGACTCGTCGTCATGCTAGGGATTTCTCCGCTTAAGCAATTGCCATAGGGGTGTTATGCATGTGAGTGCCAAGAGAGCATCAGGATACTGGCGTTCAAAAACTGGAAGAAAATTAAAATGATGGGAGGTTTTGGGATGGAAAACTGGGTTACTTCTTCAACTCTTTCTTCGTGAACGGTTTCACAGTTCAAGCTTTTTAGTGATGCCCGTTACGAGTTTCTTCATGTATATACTATCTTCGCGGTTACTTTGGAATTGGCAGGTGTTATACCAAAAATCACCATCCACATTCTGTATCATCTTCGTCGAATAATGGCGTCAGACAAATCAAAAGCCTCATCAAAGGCGATTTGGGAACCTTGCAATCTGGCATCCTCGACTTTGTGTGAATTCGAAACCACGTGTCTGACTTCGATATCTAAGATGCTATTTTTTGTTGGTGAATACTCCTATACACAGTGTTCCACAACAATCCTTCAATCTTCCAAACGTCGTTTTAGAATATGCACAGACAACCCGCGAAACGCAATCTCAGGTTCCTCCACTCCACGACAGACCTCGTCGCAATTTCAACGATTTGGCCTCGGGTCCGGCCCATCAACGAGGCGGTAGTTCTCCGAGTTCTCCGAATCTGACCTCGTACACCGCATTGGCAGGCGGCTGTAAAGGCAGGGCATATCTGCCGCAATTTGCCAAGACGTAAGGCCGGATTATTTTGTCTTGATTGACTTTTGATCGTCCCTAATCAGTTATTTCGAAATGGCGTATGCATCCATCAATTCTAGGATTGACATCCAAAGACGGTATGCCTCCACGTGTTGTCCCGCCAAGAGTGGCAAAGCGGTGTGGCTGCATACCATATTCTTCTGCGACTTGCATTGGACGATGAACGCGGCAGGAGATTTGACCGGTCAACCAGCCTCACCGCATGCCTCCATCTCACAAAGCATAAAACCCGTGTGCTCGCTGGGCACTCTTTCTTCACTACAGATCAGCCTAGCAGTTAAATCAGCCTACAGCAAGCCACACTCCGCCTATACCAAGCATCAAGATAGCTGCTGAATACCACTCAATTATTCACAAACTTCCTTTACGAGTCCCCACTTCCGCGGTGTTTGTTCACGAAGTCGATCGTCCACGATGTCTTTACCACCCGATCTTGATGTGGTATCTTCCGTTGTGAACAGTCTTGACACAGGCCAATTTGTCATCCAAGTGTATTCACTGTTACTGCTGCGCAATGACGACGTTCCATGATTGTGTCCTCTTAGGACTTGGAATATGAATTAAATTCGATTATATTTGCGCATCTTCGACAACTGCAACGAGATGCAATCCCTTCATCAAGTTCGACCCCTCCATCACAATCAAATCCTTCAGCGTTTGGTAGCATTTCTATGGCGTTTCAGTTTCTGGATACGGACTTAGCTTCAACAGCACCTCTTTCTCCGCACTTGTCAGACAGTTTAGGACCTCTTTCTCCCGCTCCTGGTAGCGGCTTTCCGATGATTGCTCCTATACCTCGAGGGGACACGTCTGGAACGGATGCCCCACAAGATCATAACAATCGTTCTGCAAGCAACGAACTCCGTCCCCATCGTCTTCATTTAGCCAACAAAGTACCCGGGTCCGCGTTCACCGACACCGAGCCTTCCGAATCCATCTCATATGTCACGGTGTTTTTAAGTCCCCAATCGGATTCTAGCGATCTATTTTCTTCCGGCTCTAATACTCTAGCTTCAATATACCCTTCTAGCACATTACTAAGTTCAACCACCACAGCAGCCACGACAGCAGCCACGAACTCCTCTTCCAATACTTCTCAGTTTTTCACCTGTACGCATTGCCCTCAATCTTTTCCTAAGCTGTACCTTCTGAATGAACACATCAACCGCATTCACACTCGCCGCTTTACATGCACCGTATCCAACTGCACCAGTGAGCCGTTTGGCTTGAGAGCGGATTTAAGAAAGACATATGCGAGCTGGGCATCGCCGTGATGACGGAAGAATTAGTACACTGCACTTTCCCAGGCTGCGAAAAGAGTTTCTCACAGAAGGATAATATGCTGAAGCATCGGAAGCGAGTGCACGGGTCAGGATCAGGAGACGGGTGTGCGAAGTTTAAGTGAACTTTTCAATATCATTAGGTCTTGACATGAACTGCTATATTGAATTTAGATATACTAAATTTCTCACTTGAGCACGTGCACACCATTTCACTTCACCCGATTCGCTGACTAATCACATCCCTCGATTCTCGCCGCCGCATTTTGTATGTAATCTAAACAAATAGTCACTATAATCACCAACTGACATAGGGTGCACACAGGTGCGTCCGCTCTTCTGCACTTAAGCTGCAAACCCCACGGGGTGGAACGCGGCTCGAGACCCTCACTAAAATCATTTGGTCCCTGCGCCGGGGGGTAACCCGGCTCTTAAAACGTCAATAAAGACTATAAGACTCCGATACATTAAAAATGACTTCACCCTTTTATTTTGCCTTATGGTTGTTCTGCGATATACATGAAAGAATTGAAGGGAGATTAAGCTTTGGGATATAAAGAGTTCAGCTTATTTTCGACGCATGGGGCGTGCTTTGATTATTGTCTTAAGTCCATATGCTCATAATGGTCGGCTGTCTCACAGTCCTCTCATTTACTAAATATTTTTCTCCGTCAGTTTCTGAGTCTTGGTGGCTCACGACTATTATCTTCCGGACGCCTCTCGACTGGTGAATGAACCATGGGGAAGGGTTGAGATTCAATAGACCTACTCACGAAATATGGAGATCTCGACACAGCCCGCATCTCTCGGCTCCCTCTCCATTTAGGTCAATAGCGACAGTTTCTCTCTAGCCAGAAGTGGTACGGTATATACCTGGCATACTAAGACTACGCACTTCCTCTTCCTTAGACCTTGATTTCCACCAATCAATGAAAATACACACGGACACCGGCGCTCCCATAGCAGGGACAGCGTGGGTAGTGCTTGCCTGCAGAAAACCGCGCGTTGTACTCCACGGTTGTGTGGTGAATCTTTGAATGTGTGATAATGAGGTGATATGCCGCGGATTTTCCGTATCATAGCTGTTCATGGGACATGAGTCGCGTCAAAGTAGGCTATCGTAATGCTCGGTTGGCCACGTCGTAAGCTCCGTTCCGAATAGTCCCCGTTTCATTCGAGCTCTAATACCGAGACGCTAAGCTGAGTGACCGATAGATTCGTGCCATTGTTTAAAAAGTAGTGATACGCTTCGGCCTCTTTTCCTAGCACATAGAATTCTGAATCTTCGGATTGCAAACCAGTGATCGCGGAATGGCCAGGACGGATGTAACACCCCAGAAAGTATTGACAGTTTCTTCAAGAAAGACGACCGCACCAATAAGTTGTTGGCAGCCATCAATCAGTGTAATAAAGGAAATAGCGTCAAAGACAGATTCGGCCAAGATCCTATGATCTGCAATGGGCCAAATGGGCGTGTTGACTTTATATCGGGGTGATGAGAAAACCTTCGAGTGCGGTCATCTATCCATTGGGGAATTGGGATCATACATGTAGTGGTAAAAAGCTTGGTGCTTAATTCCGCCTTTCAAACTGGTAATACATGGCACGGTTCTCTTCTGCCTAAAAATAATTTTGAAGATAGAGCAGAAAAAGAACCAGCCCCCGCATCTGTTCGCCCACGGCTTCGAACTAAACTAAACGTTCATTCATCATCACCGCGTATTGCTCACCGAGCACCTTCTAACTATTAAACGCGTTAGCCCGCTGTGCGGAGGTTCGGTGTGATTCGTTTATTCCCTCTGTGCTAGAGCTCGTGCTGAGTTGGAGGGCATCTACTTCCCTACTAGTCCGCCTATCTGTAGATTAAATACAGGAAAGAAGGGAAGCCGGTTGGAGATTGTTTGGTAAATGTGTTGTTAGTTGCTATTTACTCATTTATTAGGAATA